>CM021771.1:22365611-22494484 GCA_011076525.1 Nettapus auritus | reverse complement strand
AAAGAAAGAAAGAAAGAAAGAAAGAAAGAAAGAAAGAAAGAAAGAAAAAGAAATTTTGACTAACAGTTGTTGTTGCTGTTGTTTGTCCTGTTCCATCATTTATTAACTCATGGCAGTTGCTATTATCTGCCAATAGTAAGTACTCAAATTTGAAAGGAAATTTCAACCTGTGTTATATGTATATACATATAAAACATGAAAAATAAAATATGTTGTAAATAGATATTTGCTGGGTAATACCAAAGTAGAAGGAATTGAAGTTTATGCTGATCAGATCCATCTCCAAGTATAATAAACAAAATAATTCTAAGAAATTAAATATAGCCATCAAACGCACTAAAAAAGGCCTAAAAAGGAAAGCTGATGGAACTGTCCAAACATTTTAGAAGTCTAGGAAAGCCATAAATCTCAGAATCCTTTTAAATCTCATGTCACAGAAGTGGACAAGACATAGAAAAGCAATCATAAAAAAATCCAAAAATTCTATCCAAGGAATCTATTAGGGCATTGATTTTTGAACACTGACATTAATTCAGAGATTTGTTAGAAATGGCTGGAAACAATTATCTCTATTTATTTACAGAATACATTAGTATGCAAAAGGGACTGTTGGTTTCCTATGAAAGGCAGTGTAAGACTTGGATGACAGGCTTAAAAATCAAGATGTTTATTCTGATTTTAAAGAGTAAGAACTCAAAGCAATATTTTTTTCAGAGTTTGATCAGCTATGTAAATTTACGACAAAAACAGTGAAACTTCAGAGCATGTACTTTACAAATGATATTGCCATAGGAAATAAGTCACAAAACACAATTTCCAATTTCCTACTTTTCTTTCTTTCTTTCTTTCTCTCCTTCTTTCTTTCTCTCCTTCTTTCTATCCACAATGTTAGATAGGAATTTGAAGAGCAAAATAGAGGTGAATAATCAAAACTGTTATTAAATATTTACAGTGTTTATACTGAGATTATGAAATAACAGCAAAATCTATTTACTACATAATTGATTTTACATTGTGCCAACAGCTGCTTTGTGTTGTCAGTGATGAAATCATATAGAACCAAAAGGAGAGATCATCTAGTGTGTGTGTGCTTCCTTTCTCTAAAGCTACATAGCTCCTCCCTGCTTGGAATTTTCCAAATGACTCTTATGTTTATGTTTATCAACATGAACTTTCCATTTTGCGAGACTATCTGTAAACTTTTCTGTAGCTTTTTATAATTTATATAACAAAAGCAGCAGAACCTTGGGAAGGTATTAACAAATGCAGTCACTAAAACCTATTTCTCCCTGATTTTCAGTGTTTTCCCAGTATTATAACAAGCAATAGAATAAAGAGATAACTGTTGAGTGACAATGGAATAAATTCTTCTAAATCACAGTATGCTAATGTTATGCAATACTAGATGGCACATGTTTTTATTCATAGGAGAGACCTTTCCTTATTTTCCTCAGACCACTTCCATCCATTTATTGCTGGATGTTGTCATTTCTGTAAGGCATTGTCTATACGAATATTGCATGACTTTGTGTCTCTAAACACTGATTTTCTGTTCCCTCTACCTATTATGCTTGTCACAAGAGTCTCTAGCCTGAAATCAACATAAACGAGTGTGCCTGGCAATGTGTGCATGCACAGTCACACAGCCTCATCTGTGAATCCGCAGCAATTAATTATATTTATAGTGAAATATCTGCAGAACATTTGCATGTATGAATTATGTATTGGGCAAAAAGCAGTACACTATGGTTTATGCATTTTTGTTCTCATGAGAGTGCCATTTTAACTGTTATATATGCTATAAAGTAAAGGAGATTTTTATTAATTTGCTTATCATCTTAAAGATTACGTATCTTTTATTTTTTTTTAATTAAAAACATTTACATTAGAAGTGTTTTCCAAATACCTGTTTATTTTGTCTTTACCCTTGAATTTTCCAATATTTTTTTCTGTTACTGTTTAATATATTTTTTTGTTTTAATATTCAATGCTTGCAAGAAAAAAAAAGGAAAAAAATGAAACCATCAATGAGTACAGACCAGAGTTTAAGGTGATGAAGTATGCATAAAATATAAGCATGATATGATTATCCCTCTTATTATGGTTATTACAATACATTATGAGCAGTGTCAGTCTGTTATCTTATCGTTTTATTATTTTGTGGATTCAACCAAGAATAAAATGTAAATGTAGTAGCTGAGAAGTAATGAGTCAATGGGCTGGGAAGCATGATAAAGAAATAATAAGAAGGTAGTATGCTGCAAGGACTTAGCTAGACTAATTGTATGCTCTGAAATTAATTATCTGCTACAAATATGACAGGTGGTTAGGTTAAGTTTGCTGTGAAAGAAAACAGAACAGAATATTCAGAAAACTTTTTTTCTTTTCTAAACAACTTTTTTTGACAATACTGAATTAAGGCTTCATTTACTAAAATTAATCTGCTCAAGGCTCCTGTTCAGAACTTATTTTTAGTTTTTCACATACTGTCCTGAACAGGGATACACCAAAATACAGATGTACATTTTTCTTGAATTAATGCCTGCATATGGAAAAACCAACCTTCACTTTATACACCTATATTTTTCCAAAAAGCAACACCTAAGACATAGGAAATCTGATTGTCTGAGAGAGGGAGAGAGAGAGAGAAGCATCTGTCTCACCAAAAACATGAACATAATTACCAAAAAAATGCAAATTCTTTAATGATCGGCCCAGAATTACTTCCCTCTCTCTCTTGGTGTGTAACTAGTACATGTACTCTGGTGCCTGTTTGCTTTTGTAGAGCTTTGCAGCCTGGAGGAAGATTCTAAGCATTAAAATTGAAATGCTATAAATTAAATCTTGTATGAGTATTGCTCCCTAAATATTGTAGTTGTTTACAGTGATCACAGAATTTTGACAGATTAATACAAACCATTAAAAATAATAATTATTATAGCACTTGAGGAGATCTCTAAGATGAGGTTGGTTTGTTACGAAAACATGGTCGGCCTAACCACACACACCAGTATCCCTTAATTTATTTTGCTGTAGGACAATACTCAGCCTGGAATTATCTTAGAGAGGAGGAGGGGGTTGTATTATTCTTCAAGGTTCTGTTGCAGGAAACATATTAACATTCATTGACCTTGCAGTGGTAATTTGTACTGATGAGCATCATTATATGACTGGTATATTAAAGGAGCTTATTAGAGATAGGAAGCATCCTATGCTATTCAGAGACACTATTACCATTTGAGATGTGGCTGTCATGGAGTGTTCACATACAGGAGACATTTGGAGCAGTGGAAAAATACTAGAATAGCTTGGCTAAGCCATCAGGTTATTGTGGCTCACAGCTCAACCTTTTAAAATCAAATCATAGGAAAATTCACATCAATACCTTCCTGGTAAATAAATATCACATCTTTCCAATTTTAACCACAGAACTACTTTCTTTTAGCGGGTGAGTAAAAATTAAAGAGTACAGTGAATGAGAAATGCACATTTGGGAGTACAGAGTCACTTTCCATTCTGACCATAGAGATGCTGGCCGAAAATAGAACTGTGATTGCAGTATTCTAAATAGAGAGTCACCCTGCAAGCTCTTCTTAGGAGGTGCAACACATCTCATTACCACATTTTGGAAGAAATATGTTGTTAACAGAGGATTTTCTTCTTGTATTGAGGCCATGAATATAATTATCACTTGATAATTTACAGTGTGCCAACTGTTTTACTGCATCTAGTAAGCAATAAAGCACTATAGGGAACATGAAGTTTGTGGCACCTGCAACTCATTAAAGGGGCACTATCAGAAACAAAATGTTTAGTTATCATGTAGTGCTTGGCTTCACACGAGCAGCATTTAGGATTAATCTAGGGATGCTTGCATAAAAGACCAGTGGCAGCATAAGATGCTAAGGAGAGTATACACTCAGAACACACAACATAGGAAGCCTTGCCAATTTATGAAGGGAAAAGAATTTTCTTCAGATGTAGAACACATCTTCTCTGATATGTCATAGGAAGTTATTTTTCCTAATGGTCTTCCTTGTGTTTGCTTTTGTTTCTCATGTCCTGTAGACACCTACTAATAAAAGCGTTTACTATGTAACCACAGTTGAGGACATTAAAAATGAGTCATTTCGCTAGTTTAAATAAACAGTTAGGTACATAAAATGAAACCTCAGCTTTTATTTCCTAATGAAATTGAAGGTTCCCTAAGATTATGAAGTTACTCAGCCAAAACAATATAGAGAATTTCAGAAGCACTATGGCAACCTTTTTGCTACGCGCTGCTTTCACTACCAGGGACCTGCACAACACGGCCACCCCTGCACCAGCAATTAAGCGTGTCGGGCACACTTAATGCAGGCGGTATATTCAGGGTACAAACACCAGCTTTGCTGCGTATGTTGTGCAAGCACATACACTAGTTATATCCTATGTTTTCCAGGATTGTTCAAAAAGAACCTGGAATGAGACAGGCAGTACCACAAGGGCCAAGAAACTATAGGATGAATACCAGAAAGCAACAACAGTGTGGAAAAATAGGCCTTGGATGGAGAAAAAGATGAAAGCTAGGATGAGAAATGAAGGGAAGCTTGGGTGTCAAGCTACTTCAGGCTGGGACAAAGAGAGATTGGAATAGCAATAAAGATCAAGTGTATGTATATATACTGTTCTGCTTGTTGCCTGTTGCTGGATGCTTCATGCCAGAGTTACTATGAGCCTTCAGGTATTTTGGTCTCACCATTATTCAGTTACCAACAACATCTGTAAATCGCAGTGAGCGACCTTCCCCCTCGGCCCCTGTTCCTTTACTACCTAACTCTGCTAGTGGCTACTCCAGCAGGAGGAGCTGACCAGGGCATCACAAAGTTTGATCTTGGAATGACCCCTGTGGTCCAGAAATAAAAATACGTTGCCCAGCGATGGTATTCCACATTTTTCTTTTCCATTTTAAAGATTTTTAAAGTTACTTGCATGATTCTGAAAAGACTGGTTAACCCCCATACAATAGAAACTGGTAGATAATTCGTGCCACAAATATTTATACGCAACTTTTAAAAAGGTAGTTCCCCGTTACCCTGCTGTGAGCCTTTTTGCTTTTAAGAAGAAAGCAAAGCTAAAACTAAGTATTAGAAACATCTAGTAACATGGAAGTTATTAAAAGTCTTATGTGTGGTGCCTGCAGATAGTTTGTTCATGATTCACAATTGCTCACATTGCATGAGTCATCTTAAGGCAGATAATCAGCAATCTTCCAGCTATTTTCCCTTCCCACCACCAAGAACTTCATAGGTTTGAATTAACAAGAGGCCTTAAAAAGTAGCTGGGAAATAGAGCAGGCTTCTGTTTTATAAGGATCAGTGTAAGTAGAAATTAATCTTTCTTCAGACTAAAGCAGCCTGCTGTTGAATGCTTTTCTATGCTTTCTACTGAGAAACCAGTGTAGGCCTCCCTTTTCAAAGCGAGGTGCTCAGTTTACAGCCACATCTTTGTGCTTCAGCATTCAAGTTGATGCAAGCATGTAGTATACAGCAAGTAGCAATTAGAGTTAAGTGAAAAAAGAAGAGACCCATATTTGTAACTCGTGTTTGAAAACTGATCCAATTAAAGTCTGTTAAATTGACCCATTTTACACTACGCTAACCATGAATAGGGCTCTGGATAGAGTTTTTGGGAGCGTGCCAGAGGAGGGACTATTGAATACACACTTTTACATATGAAGTGGCAAATATCCCATAATGGGAATGAAAGATACTAGGACCAATTTTACAAGAGTTTGAAGTCTTGCCCCCTTCCTTTATGTTAGGCAGAGAATAACTCTGTTCCTCCTTCCACATTCACTGCCTAGTGCCAAATGGTTTGGGGCTGGTAAAAATGTATGCAAATTTGCAAATTCATACTCAAGACTGTCTTCTACTAATAAATGTCTTCTGGTTTTGCTTCTTTCCACACTTTTGTTCCATTTTCATTTGTATCACAAAGAAAAAATTAAAAAAAAGAATCAATAGTTACTCACAATGGACTGATTACTACAGAAATGTGTTAGCACCAACACAAAGCTGATAGAGATCAGAAAGTTCTTTCTGTGTAGGTTTTTGTATTTTTTTTTTCTTTTTGTAAAAATAATGAAAATATCAAAATGAAAAGAGTATATACATATATGTATTTAAATTAATTCTCAACATACTGGATAAATAATGTGCATCATGGATCAATATTCTGTACAACTTCCCTCAAAAGAGAATAGTCATTTTTATACAATTCTCTTTTTTTCCCACTGCAATGGAAAAAAAATAGACATATAAAAACAAGCTTTTTTTCCCTTCTATGTATACAGTCCTGCCTCAATCTTTTTTACCTGTTGAAAGAAGAGTAATTATCATAGTAAGAGTAGGCATCCTGTGAGTTCTTTAATTGCACGTGGTGCAACAGGTAGAGTTCTGTCTCCCATAGTAGTGATGCAGCATTTAACTCAGTGAGCCACATTTATTCTGAGTGACTCATGTGTCTTCAACAGTTATAAAGGGAATTAGTTTGTTCCAATAGACTTAGCTGTTTCACAGGAATGCCACATACTTTTATCATTTTAATTAATATTCCAAGACTAAAATCCAACTCAGCCCTCAAGCACTTTCCATTTAATTCACCGTTTATTGCTTTTACAATATCTCTTGACGCAGTCCGTCATTCAGATTGCTGTTCTCAACAGCACTTTCTAAATTGCTCAATTTCCTAAACAACAACTATTATTTTTCTTAGTTACACCTTAGATGAGGAGACACCTTATACGTGCATTTTTCATCTTTTTCTTAACACAGCGGTCTGAGAATTTCTCTCCTTTCTGGGCAAGAATCAGTTTGGAGATTCTTTCTAACACTGCATCAGAGTCGCACTGCAGCAGCTTAAGGAGGAATAGGATTTTTCTTTTATCACAGCCATGAATCAGGAGTGCTTGTAATGTTTGCTTCATGGCAGCAGAGAACTCTTGGGCTGGATTATATGAAACTTATCACTGAAGAAAGCAAAGCAGCAACAAAACTGAGAACAGTAGAAGGAGATTACTATGTCAGGGACAGCATTTTGAATAATCATTTTCTAATTCCCCTGCAAATTTCTTCAACTTTAACACTTTAGGGGAAACGAATGTTTTCATTTCCGGAGAAAGAATGCCAAGCCCAAAGATGTTGACTTCAGTATGTTTTAAAAAGAAACCTGAAGTTTTTTACTGAGATCCAATTAATAATAATAATAATAACAATAACCTAATTTCCAGGTGTAGGAGTCATAGCAAAAGTGCTATAGAAGTAGATTAGGTTATGTTAATGTCTAGATACAAAAATACCATGCGACAAAACAGAAAATCAGTATCTGCAGGACCCAATCTATTATAGTTCTTGTGTTTCTCCTTATCATAATAAATGAGTCTCCTTCAAATATTGAACAGTAAGCTAACACCACTTTTTCTTCTGTCCCGCCTCTTTTCTGCCTTCAGAAGAGAGAATTGTGATTCTTTTTTTCTTCATTTTCTTGCCTACAAGTAGGAGTGTTCAGAGCCTGAGGTTAACCGAGATCAAGAATTCTAGACATTAACCCAGAAGAGCAGTCAGAAGTAACTATGAGAGGAGAGATTTACCCTCCCCTTTTCAGAGACACCCCACCACCAAACCTCCGAGCAGTCCAGCAAAAAGAAGAGAAAGCAGCAGCGAGGCAAATGCTCTGCAGCACACTCTTGCCTCGGTTGCCTGCACTGTCCCCCAGGCTGCAAGCTGGGTGGGCTTCTACTCAGAGGAGCGCAGATAGCGAGGCACTGCAAAGGCTTCTCTATCTACTCGCTCTCATTGCATTTTATCCACTAATGTAAATCTTTCCAAAACAATATCTGAATTATGTGCACAAGATATGCAGTCATAAATGCCTAGCCTGGCAAATCTTCTCAGCTGCATTAATCAATTCAATTGCATGTCTGGAAATTGTTTTTGGATGGAAACATTTACATGTCTAAGTCTTAAACTGTGCCTCACAATGCAGCCATTGAAAATTCCAGCCCCAAATGCTCTTATCGGATACACCCTCCCGCATACTTTATCCTATCTGCATACCAATAAAATCCCCACATGGAAAACTGCGAGAATGAGAACAGCCCACTGCGTTTTTCAAAAGCAGAGGATTCAGAGAAAAGCAGTACTTCTCCACATCTCAGACTGGAAAGGCACATCCCCTCACTGTATTTGCTAATAGCTATTAGGATGGATTATCGTTACAGCTGCTAATTGGCAGCTGGGTTTGAATGTTTGAAGAGCTTTGTGATAGGCTGCCATCCAGTTATTAGACAAATTGATAAAATACACCCATGTGGTATAGCTGCAGTAACATGAAACTCATTTTTTAGAGATACAGCAGACTCCCACATCCATCTTGCTGCTTTGCAGCTTTTGAAGGAGCAAAACAAGACAGAGAACAGGGGGGAAATGTGCGGAGTGTCTGGAAAGCCTCTCGTTTCAACCTTTCCATGTACTCAAGAGGTGAACATTACCAGGGGTTGGGGAATGTGTTCTCCTTGGAGTGAATGCTAATTTAAACTTTCACTGTGATCTGATATGCTTTAAAATACAGCAAATCCCTTATTTATGAGAATAAAGGCCATGAAAGGGCTTTAGAATCTAACCCTAGGGGGCTCTTCAAGTGCATGAACCCAGCCACGTTTAATGCTTGCGTTTACTCTTGGACAGTTGCTTGAAAAGGGTAAAGAAAAATACCTGGTAGCACCCTCTTTTCTCAGCAGCTAAGAAAGATTCTTGCATGAAATAAACAAAACAATTTCATAAGAAAATGCTCTGGTACTGCAGCTATTACGCTTCGCTGTTTAGTATTCACATTTCTGGAACAGAGCTGTTGCATACATTTTTTATGACATAATCGCTCACATAAATGCAGCTTTTGGAATGCTGACAGGCCAATAAAGAAACCTTGCTGCATTTGGGAAACAAATAACATTTCTCATCAGGTCTCACATCAAAAAAATTATTAGATGTCTCCCTTGATTTTTGTGATTTGCTTTATCCCAATAAAGCCCATAATGCTGGCAATGAGGCATTATATAAATATAAGATGAATTTTAAAAGCTACAAACAATTAAAAGGCAGTGTATTCTACAAACAAGATTGGAAATATGTTCCATGAAGAACAAGCGTGGTAAATTAATTCTGTTAAGCTGATGCAGTCACATAAGGTGCCCTGGAATTAATAGTTACACTTATGTAAATCTTAAGTAGAAATTGCTCCATTGGCTTCTATCTTACTTCCAAAAGTGGGGGTGTCGCTGCTAAGAGAACTACAAAAGAGGCCTTTCAGAGAACTCCGCTGCTCCTTTGGGATGATGTAAAGCCACCAGCATGGGGTGTCCCCTGCCGTCTGCCTTCCTGCCTCTCCTTCTCCACTGCCTGGGGCAGCGTCTGGACTCTCGTCAGTAACCAATATATGCTGAATCTTCTCCACAAGATTCTCAGCCATAAATACTTGCATCATTTGTCATTGGTTTGGGGTCAAAGTAACATGTCAGGTAACAAATACAGAGAAGACTTGTGTGGTGAACATCCACCATGTATTTGCCTTTACTCTTGTTATGATGGACAGTATTCCCTTCAGCAGAGGCACCAGGGACAGGAAAACTCTCCAAACATCCCTCCCTGTAGGAATCCCCTGCCAGGCTCATCTGCAGACATCCTAAGGCTCGTGGTTCTTCAACATTAATTAGCGCAGCATTGTTCTGATGTTTCCTGAAATTATGAGGTATAGAAACATTACCATAGCTGCTTATTTGCATTAGTGCTTCCTTCTTGAAAAATAAAAGAAAGCATTCCAATAATACACAACTGTGCAGCACATTCAGAGAGATTTAATTGGAACCTGCCTCATACTTATTCCTAAAAAATAACACTTAATAAAAAAATCAACTGAATTTCTGACAAGAACCCAGGTTACATGTCACAGGCTGTTTGAGGAGGTAGTACATTCTCCCTTTATGCAAGCTGTCCATCTGCTACCGTCTGCACCAGAAATTCTTAGCAGGCAGAGGAGCTTTTAGTACCTGTTCTTTTGCTGTTTCTGCATCTGCTGTCAAGTCAATTCTCGGTCTCATTTAAACCCAGCCTCTTTCTGGTCCTAGTCTCTCCTGAGCAAACTTACCAAGGCGGTAAGCTGTACCTTTCTCAGGGCGTTTTTACCTGATGTCCTTGTTCTCTTTCCCTGACATCCTACAAGTGAGGTCACTGATAAGGCACTGAGGACAGCAAGCAATTCTGAGTCTGTTTGGGAGCATGATAACTCTGCTCTGCTCAATGGAACTAGAAATATTCATGCCAGTGCAATCCAAGAACTGGAGCTAATATCCAAAATATGATATGGCAGTTTCTTCAGCTGAACTAAACAGCCAAAACACCTTTTGTATTGTACCCACTAGTTAGTGGTAATCAGCTTTTTCCCCATAACTGGATGCATAATTTTACAGAACGAACATGGTACCAAACAATGAAAATATACGGATGTGGAACATGAAGATTGCCACACTATGTAAGCTTGGTGGTTCAGTGTTCCAGCTGTCCTTTCTTCGACAGTGGTTAGCACTTCATCATCCTGAGGAATGAGGAAGAACCCTTGAAATGAACAACTGAGGTTTTGACCATGAGCAAAAAGTCACAGTAACTCTCCCTTAGTCAGTAGAATTGCTCCTTCTAAGGGACCAGGAGAAAGTTAAGAAGTTCAGGGCTTGAAACATCTCATAAATCTGTACAGACATAAAAATTATAAAGGAAGAGAAAATTAGAAAAAAAGCCTGGTGTTTATACTGCATGGAGAGACATTTAAGATTCATCTCTATCACACAGTGAAGTGACAAGCAATGAGACTGGTGGTCGTTCTGAGTGTAAGCTGGTTTATCTGTATAGGACAATGAAATAACCACAAAGTGCTATTAGCTAGGATCCCATAATGGGTACAATTATAAAGCAGGGGAGTTGACCAGTGGGGCCACAGCACCATCTGTCTCCTGTTTCCTGGATCTGAGTTGGCTCAAGTCTTATGTAAGGAAGACATTTAAGGGGAAGAGGTGGAAAACATCCAGTTTACCTCATCTCAGTCACAGAATATCCATATCAAGTTTAAAATGCAAGGCCAAAATGAGCCATAAATCCTAAGGGCACTTGAAACTGTTGTGTAATATAATGTGAAGAACTAGTTCTGGCTTTATGATGACTATTAAGAGAAAATAGAGTAACATTAAAGTCTTACAACACATTACACATATAATTGCCTGTACAAATATATTTTTTGCCTTTTGTTGTAACATCCTCTTTAGAAATCCCTTAAAATCGAACATAAATGTTATTGTATGAAATTACCATGCACTGTAAATGGTTACAGCTTCACTAAGAATTGATTTTTACCTTGCTAGAGTTTGGCCAAGGACTTAAGTATTCTGTACTTCTCGAGATAACTTTCTCTGTAAGAGGACTGAGTATGTGGATAAACAAGTTATTTAAGGGAAAGGACATAAGCAGAACAGGAGTGAATGGTGTCATAAATATTAGCTTTGACAGTAGAATAATGTCTTCATCCTTCAGCAGAGTGACATTCTGGAGCAGCATTCCAGGAGGAGTTCTGTCTGTGATTCTTCAGGCAGAGGTAGATGCATTTTTGAAGAGCAATATGTGATGTGACTGATGACAATAACATGGCTGGGCTCAAGAACCTGTGGAAAGACTTCTGTGATATTCAGTAGATCGCATGTTAAGACCCTGCCACACAGTAGGGGGAATCCAAACCATGCCATGCAGATTATTTTCAGGTAGTCTGTGAGTTAAGGTACCACAATTTATCCTGCCTTCTGACTTCTCGGAAGGGGGGTAACTTCTTCTAAAGTATCATAGGAAAATCCAGACTTATGGTGGCTGGCAAGCCTTGCTGCAGGTGCTTGAGATTAAGGGAAGATTTCAGAGGAGCTGTGAGTTCTTCCTAGAAATTTCACTCTACATGAGGAAATCTTCCCAAAGGGAGGAAATAACAGAGCCTGATATCCTCATAACTATCTGCGTACCAGAACAAACTTTTCTTTCTTCCTTCTATTTTAGCAGACACAGGTTGGGACTGTCAAGGCAGGACAGGGCCGTTGCTGCAGCCAGCATGACAAAGGCAGAGAGGAGCTGTACACACCTAGCAGCAGGAATTACAGACCAACTGATGAACTCAGTGCTGTCAAAGCTAGAAGTTGCAAAGTTTCTCTAGAGATACCCAAATGGTAAACAAAGTGGTAAATACAGATCCCTGCAGCTGATTAAAAAATAATAATAATGTCCATGTGATAATTGCTTATACAGAGTGATAAATTAAGCATTATCACATTAAAGTAACATTTCCCAACTTGGGGTAGGCACCGGTCTTGTAATGGAGGTGAGTCAGGTAGGGTACTGTCACACAGTTGTAGGCATATAAGACTACCTGATACATACATACAGAGATTTCCTCATTTTTATAATTGTCAGAAAATAATTTAAAATGTGTTTATCAAAGTTCTAATACTCCAGTACTTAAGTATCTGTGCCTGCTTTATTTATTACTTTTGAATGATAATTTTTCCTTTCTCTCAAAGTGTTATAATGGTTAATTAATTGATATTTATATAATTTCTTGGAAAAAAAAAAAAGGTACTGTGTATAAATGATGACTTCTATTCTGCCAAAATGTCATTCTTTTAAAAAAGTTAAACAGCTCATTACTTTGTGGAGTGCAGCATCTGAATTCATAAGTTAGGAAACCCATTCACAAGTCTCTTTTGCTTTATATGTTGAATGAAAAATTGACTTATAATTACATAAAAGGCATCATATTTACAATCACAGGACAATCCCTGTTGCTATGTGGATATAATAAGATTTGGCCTAATATATAACAGAGAAAACAAGCTTCACTTCCTAGTTCTGTAATTGTATACCAGGCTTTGCTCAGTATTGTCCTTGTTTACCCCGTACCTGTTCTCATGCACTAAAAAGAAAACATTCTCACTTATGTGTAATTTCTATGAAAAAAAAAAAAAATCCAAAAATATATATTTCTTCCCTCCTTTTCAAAACCACCAGGTTTTAGCAGAATAAGCTATGCCAATAAAAAATAAAAAATAAAATAAATAAAAATCGGATTTTAACTGAAACTCTTTAAAAACAGAGACCTAAGTCTGTAAACAGGCTGAATGAAAGCCAAATACTTTATACTGGTTTCATATTCAAGTGCCAGCTGATAGGTGGTCCTCCACTGCATACTACAGGGGCAGAAATCTCATTCTCGCTGAAAGAAAGATACGCAGATTGTTCACAGTCACTGCCATTTGACTATCAAACTTCAGATTTTCTCATAAAACAGAAGTATTGTATATGCCCGCTACACAGTTGTAGATACTAAAATAAATTCTTATGGCTTAGCATAGAAAGGATTGTTAATTTAACACATCCGTGATTTCCTCCAAGTTATCATTCATCCTCATAAAAGAGAATTCATTCAACATAAAAACGTATTTTGCAAACATGCACTAGCCTGTACGATGATTTAGAATAATTGCTTAAGTATATGCAAAAGTGCTGTGGATACACAAGAAGCATTGTATTTTCTTCACAGAGGACTGATGACATGGAACATGCTGTGATCCTTTATAGCATTTTTTGACAACACACCTCTTCCAGTTCCCTTCTGGAAGCTGCATTTACCTACTTTTACACCTGTTCTAGAAATACTTTATTTGGGAACTAGAAAACGTGTTTATACTGCTAGAAAGTGAAACTCTCCAAGGGGGCTTTTTGAATTTCAGAAGACAACTCTGCTTCAGGTTTTGAATTTTCCTGTTATTTGCTAGCTGGATAACTCTGTCAGCAAAAAATCCTGTTTTAGGTGATTCAAACAATATTTTTTGTTTGGAGAGCTTACTCATGATTTTAGTAACGATGAGCAGCAGAAGGCAAGGCATCCGACTGTACGTTGGCATCATCTGATGTAGCTGTTCTACTAGCAAGAATAAAGGTCATTTCTTAGTATAGACTACACATAAGGTAATGTACAGTGTAAATCCAAGTTTCTCGTAGGGATAGAAGAAACTGGAAAAATGTTTATCTGAAACCTGGCAAGGTTTTATCCATTTATTTTGCAGGGCTACTCAGAATTTCACTCTACAGAGTATTTCAATGCTGGAAATATTTTTCAGGAACCAACTTGCTTGGAATTTCACAGGCTGATACTAGGGGAACCATAATAGCACATTTCGGAAGAAGTAGTATTGTTATATATGAAAATATAACAGAGAACAGAGTCTAAGGGTGCCCCAATTGTACTCCCCAAAGCTGAAGCTGATGAACCTAAACATTCTGAAGTCACCAGTCTGGTATGCTCTGGGTCTGCTTGCTCTAAGCCCAAACCTGTAGGGACAGTGATGAAACCTCTGCCATCCCTCCTACAGTTATTTCCTGCTCTGTCTTTCTGTATCTGTTTGTCATCCTGTCTTTCACTTGCATCAAGAGATTTCTAGAGCACGTAGTGTTGTACTGTGAATATACAATGGGATTTTAAGAAAATGCAATGAAATTACCAAGGGGAGACCTATTCCATGACTAGATAGTCAAGGTATTATGATAACATTAATGAAATAACTATGTAAATAGATGTGTGTATGCACGTAAATGCTTGTAAAGTCTTTCACAGAATTTTAATGTAGTTTGCTCTGGTAACATTTATTGAGTTTACACAGTACTTTGTATAGGGACCAGCATTGGGCTAAGGTTTTGTTGATTTCTCAATCTGTTTTTTTTTTAACAGTCTAAAAACCAATAATTATTATTTTGAATGAGCTCCCTATTTTAGCACCACAGTTATTAAAATAAAAGCAAAAAGTATAAAATAAAAATAACATTTTTGAAAAAGAATCCTTATGTCTATCATTCTCAAAATGAGTACCTGTTGAAAGATAAAACCTGCACAGACACAGGCAAAATTTTTTTGCAGATTTCACTTGTCAGTGCTCATGAGTCATCGCTTACATAATCGTGTGACACTGAATGTAGTGGGTGGGACAGCTGTGACCTGAGGTTAAATGTCTCTACTGGACATTTCAAGGGCGAGTCTGTAAAATTTCTTTTTTGGAGGCTTTAGTTAGTGTTGGACAGTATTTGATCCTAAACACAAGTATCAGTAATGGTACCTGTTCTGCTTCATTTTTGTTAAGCGTTCCCAAAATGTGACAAACCATCTGGCAAAATACCCACGCACTGAATCCATACCAAATTCAAGATTCCAGTCTTGATCTCCAAAGACGTTTGGAGCTGTTATCTTGAAATGGTCAAAAGAAGCATTCAGACATGTTATAGGAATGGATTCCATATTTCTATGGACTTCCGAAGAAATAATGTTTCTCTGAAACTATAAAAGATTCATTACAAATGTGAAACTTCAGTGGCTTGAAGACAGAGAAAAAAAAATGTAGGGCATATATAATTGTCAGAATAAGAACACTCATACGGACAATGTTTGCTATGCACTTTCCATCACTTCTCCACCTGAACACAATGGGAGAACCAAAGAGCAAAAAGCCTGGATAAAAAAAAATAAAATAAAATAAAAATAATAATAATAAAAAAAAAATAGCAGAGCCATCTTGTTTGTTAGGTATGCAAACACCACACAATCCATGCAGCTGTCAAATTTCCCTGATATATAGTATGGATAGGTAGTGTAGGGCAGATTCATTGAAGGGAAAACATAACTAAATTAATAGTTACATGTTTAACAAAGACTGCAAGTTATTGTTGCTTTTGAACAAACACAAACACATTCTTTCATGATAACACTGTTAGAGAAAGCCGATCTCCAGCACTTGTACGCAAGGCACTTCTACTTTGTGTCTTTACCTATTTTTATATGCGAAGTTTTTTTTTGGAGAGGAAAAAGCATTAATCTTTTGTGCAAGGGAGACAATGAGTTTGATATATTCCAAATACTTTAAGATGCTTTCTCTGCTCTTTCTCTCTAACCCATTCCTAATCCCTAATTACTCCCTATTACACATTTCAAAATAAACAGGAGTCTTAGTACAGCAGTGATCAATTAAATTCAGTTGTACTTATACATACCTGAATATCATCCACGGTGCTTTTGGGGATTTACAGCATTTTGAACATGCCCAGAAGGTCCTAACTATCTACCTGTGTCCAAACCATTAATGCAAGATCCTGCTTTGGGCCAGGACCTTTTTCTTCTGAGTCAGTTGTGGCAGATGACCTTTAAAATTTAGTCTTCTTCTCCATCTCTCTTTTGCTCCACAATGAAATTATGTAAAAATATTTGCTAATGTTTTTAGTCACGTTGTCAAAAGCATGTCTCAATATTTTATTGATAAGCATTGTTTTCGAGATCCTCAAGTGAGGATCTGAATATGCACACAGATTCTGTGTGTCTTGGGATAGGACAGACTAAGCATCTCTTCAGTGTTTTCCAGTGTTTACATCCAAACATGAAGCACTGATTTTTGAGTAATCTTTACTTGTGGGAATAGGAATTTGCTTTGTTGGTACTCATGATGCTTAATCATCTGCTACACGTATACATGTATACAGACATGAAATTAAAAAAAAAAAAAAAAAACTCAGATGCTTAAATTATTATATATATACACAGGTGTGCAGTGTTTATGCATATAGATTTATGCCATCAAAAAAGGTTGTAATATATACTTTATTTCTCAACTGAATGTATTTGGCCTTCGTTCTCTGCTACTTCTATTTAAGGCTGTAGCAATGAAGAGAGATATATGGAGTTTCTGCCCAAATTACACAGAGGATAAAGTAGTCTATGTTGTACCAGCCAGCTATGTTCCTTCAGAGACTCCACTGTAGCTGAGAGTTGCTCAACAGTCTGTGTTACTTATTTTGCTTGGCACAACCTCCATAGCTTGGAGCTGTAAGAAGAGAAAATAGAAAGTGGTTTAGGAATGAGCTGTGCTGATCTTAAGTCTCGTGAGGATGCCTGACCAAGAAGGGGTGGCACTCTGTGGGAATGCTAGATGCTGCCTTAGCACTAGGAAAATGGACAAAAACCTCAGTGGTTCTGAGCTGCTGATCCAAAGAAAGGAAATATTACCTCACTATTTGTACGGATCTGTTCCAACATCTTTAACATTAATATAGTCCATTCATTGGTGGCAGCTAGGATGTATGTCTTTAACTTAACCTTGAGGATCCCAGTTGGAAGAAGGGACCCTCCAAATTAGTTTCACAAAGAGTACAAGTCACGGTTGTATATATGCACACAGGTATGCACATAAGAAATGTGAAGATGAATCTTTTCAGAACTTATAAAGGGTTTACAGAACTGTACTACAAAGGTATAGTACCTTCCTTCACACACTATGTGATAATGTCATATTTACTGTCAATTTTATTTGATTCCGTGTAACTACTATGCTACCCTTCTGCTCTGTTTTAATTAACAAGGTACCTTAGCTCAAAGACTACAATCCAAGGGTTCTTTCAAACTATATTAGGCAGCTAAAAAATGAAATTAAAAGAAAACAGAGTTCCGGCCAACAGAAACAAGTGACTCATTTCCTTGTGAAAACATACAAGGTTTATGTTACTCTGGCAACGATGTTCACCATTCCAGAATAAAGTCTCTTTGCTCCCTTCAGAGCTTTTATGTATTCCTGTTATAGCCCATGTTGCACTGTGACCTAACATTGAACCAAGTTATTCAGTTATTCACAAGAGACTGTAAGTTATGCTTTAATTTAGATAAATTCTAAGTCTGCTACTTTGACAATGAATTAATACATACATACATTCTTTTTCACATTGAGGACTTAAGATGGAAAAAGTTGTTTCGGAAACAGATTGGTAATGTGTGCCACACCAGAACTGTGTGCTGTCATGATAAAGTTGAACTGCTGGGACTACATTCACGTAACCCTGCAAACAACAAACACATCAGAATTCCAGGGGCTTGTTTTCACAGGGAAGTTGATTAAATTGTATAACACATGCCAAAATACAGGTTAGGAAAAGCCCAAATTTATACTCTCATTGTGAACGTAACCACTTTTCAGAACACCAACATAATGGGGATACAGAAATTCTGCCCTTTGGAAATCTTTCCAAACAACAACAAAAAAGTTTTTCTAATGCAGCAGCTCTCTCAGATATATAGATATAAAGTCATCATGTAGTAAGAAAGAAGAAGAAAGTTCCTGTTTCAAACCAAAACTATAATTTGGAATTTAATACTGATTTTCTTCAAGATGAAAGATAGCAAATTCCTACTAAACTGACAAGACACATTTGCAGCTTACATTTTGAAGCTGCTTACATTTTGAAGCTGCTGCCCATGTACTTGGAGATTCCTCTGGAGTTAAAAAGGAATTCAGGGGATTTTGTCTGCTTGAGTTCTTGCTTTTCTTGATAGGGAGGTAAACTTCACCCTTAAAAGTAGCATTTTCACAGAAGACTGTGCACATTAGAAGTTCCTAAATACTGCGTAGGAAAACTCCCACAGAACACATGACGAGCAGAAATACATTGCCACAAACGTTTGTAGAATACCTGAATTTGAAATTCGTATGTCAAAAAATGGAATTTTATGGCAATTATGTGCACACATAGGTGTTCAGCTGAAGGGTTTCATTTACCTGTCTCTAACATTTTTTGTCATTCATGTACAGCTCTGTCATGCAAATTAAATCTTGGAGAACTCCCATTAAAGTTCCTGAAAGCTTTGTCTTCACTCTCCAAGCAACCAGGGTTTTGCCCTTGTCCCTGAAAACGGCAGAAAAGAACAGGCAAAATGCCATTTTGTGCCCAGATAATGGTAAAAACATCTTCATTTGTTTTCAAAATTAAAGCTTCACCATTTCAAAACCATTATATTAATACTAAGCTGGAGTGCCATAAGAAGAAAGCGGAATGTTAAACTGAATTTGGATAAAGATAAATGAATGCTCTGAAAAACTTTTCTTGAAAAAGTAGTGTTTCTTAAATAAAACCTTCCCAAAAATCACTGACACTTTTTAAATGCTTCCTGGGCTTGGCTCATATCTCATTAAATTACTGATCTTTGACAGTGAATTCTGTGATTTAGTTGTGGAACCCGCAGCCATGACTTACTACCAAAGCCAAAAGCGTAGTAGAATTCAAAACACGATTACACGATCCAAGTTCTTGGCTCCAGTTCTTTCTGCTGAACATTGCTGAGACAGCACGAAGATGGAAAGAAGTCTTAAAGGGGCAGCTGTGGATTCCCTGACAGAAAAACCCTTCGCTGAGGCAAAGTTGAAGAAATTCTGTCCTGCTCAACCCTTCTTCTTCATTGGAAGACATGGGTCAGGGCTGAAAGGAGGCTGTTGCCATGTGATGCTCATTTTTCTGAGATGCTCTGTATTGCATGGCACACCTTGTATATATATTTGTCTTGTTGCAGTATACCGGTGGCATTCTGAGCATTGCTGAAGAAAAAGCTGTTTATGTACATGACCAAAGTGGGGATTAGATGGGATAAATTAGGTAAGACCATACTGCTTTTAGACATACAAGCATTCACGTTCCAAAGCAATAGCTGCCCGTCAGCTCACTGTTAAAGATGAAAGTTTCCTTTCTATGGTTTCTTGCATGCTTCACTCAAATATCTGGACTTAGTCATTAGCAGATGCAGACGACATGTTTGGACACTGAAGGAATTGCAGGCCTCTTTCCACACGGCTGTTCTGCTGCAGCACTTCTGTTTTCACACAGAGCTGCAGTGCCAACATACAGATAAGAAATGCAGGCAGAAATATTCTGCCTTTCTTTTCATCTTTAATGATGGAAACAAACAAGATATAGCAGGGTCACCAAGCAAAAAATGCTGGTTTATGTGAGTGATTAAAGTGAAAAGGCTTCCTTCTTACTGTAAGACCTCACAACACTGTGTAGTGCCATAAGCATTCTTGGATATTACAGGGTATTGAGTAAGTACTACATAATCAGCATGTGCTCCAAATGCTTGTTATAAAATATGCATAAGCTGTAATTGCCTGTGAAAGCTGAATGTTGATAAGAAATAATAATCGTGGTTTTGGCCTTGATCCTTAAAAGACGTCTCACACTCTAATAAAATACAGTATCTAATATAAAACTCATTATTAGCTTATGAGAAATGAAATAATCTCACCTAGACTAAATTGACAATCTGTACCTCTAATATAATAAATATATTAAAATTGATAAAATGGCACTAGGTTACACAAGCCTGATGCTTAATGTTGACTGCTATAAACTCATGAAACTACAAGAATAAATTTCTTCTTAAACTGCTGCATGCTGAATATCAGCTCTGTTTCTCTGATGTGCCTGGAACCCTTCTCATAAGATGCAAACACACAGCAAGAAAACACTGCCTGACTGCAGTCAGCAGCAAATGACAATTATGACAAACTCACTGACATCTCTGATTACAGCATGAGGTCCACTATTGTCAGCAATAGCTTGCTCATTGCTCATTATTGTCATTTTACATTTTTTTCCCAGTGTGTACGTTGCCAAGGTAGTTTTAAAATAAATACATAAATAATGAGTACAAGCCGAACCATTTCAGAGGACTCAAATTTTTAGCAGATATGCTAAAAAATAGGAAAGACCATGTTGTACAGCAGCAGCCTTTCACATCCACAAACCTCCCATCACTGGTCCACAATGAAACTACTGAAAGAAACAGAGATGCTGTGAGAGTCAGTGGTTACGGCTGGAGAGGAGGTTTCTTGGATGTGTCTTTCAATGTGAGGGTAGAGACATACAAGTAGTATTTATCCACAAGAAGCTTGCACAGGTGGAATCAAGATGAGCCGCTCATTCTGACCTGTTTTGCAGAGGAAACAAGCTGGTACATTTTTACTAGCTGGAGGGGTTTTTCCCCAAGCACCTGGCAACATTGTTAGGTGAAATAAATTACAATAATCAGCCCTGGAAGTCACAAATGCAGGGATCAGGAATGTATTACACATGGGTCTTGTGAGCTCTCCAACTCTTTTTTTTTTTTTTCCATTATTATTATTAAAACACTTCAAAGGACTGCTTTCACCTGCAAAAAAACGGTTCTTTCAACAATAGTTCTGCTGCCTGTACGAAAAAACAAGGGCATTGGAAATATGTTTTTCTTTCTCTGGTTTAAATAACCTGCAAAGATTGGTTGTCAAAAAAAATTAAAACTAACATGACTTGTGCCCTACAGCAAACAGTGCCTTGAGTGACTGCTTGTATTAGAAGCAATGTGCACTTGCAGTTTTGGTTTAGAGGTGTCATGCAAGTCTCAGTTATGACTCTTCAGGCTTTCCATGGATTTGTTTTTAAAAGAAACTTACTGCCAAAGCAGGTAACAACAAAAAATCCCTAACAGTTTTTATTAAGTGGGTCAAAAATCTCGCTTCTTTAAAACAGATGATGGCTCTCCATGCATTTAAAGGCAGGTAAAGTACTTTGCAAATCAGTGTGTGAGTATCAAAAGGAAGCTTTTTATTCTGAGGACCAGTCTTGGTACTGTAGCCACCCCTCAGTAACCAGAGACCATGGACGTAAAGACTTGTGACTGCCTTCTGGCTAGGACACCTGCATTTCCATCTCACGCAGCAGGTATTGGCAGGGAAGGCCGAAGCACACCCTGGTTCCCCGGCTTGTACTGAGATCTGTGCTGTCGAGCAGAAATACCTAAGCTGCTTCTAAGCTAGCTAACCAGTAACTAGCTAGTTAGCTAACTGGAAGCAGGGAAACACAGAGCTCTCTGCAGGCTTGTTGCCCTTCTGAGAAGCACAGTCTTATGGTTGGACCTCCTACACAGTCAGAACCCATCTGCAAAGCTACTGTTGAGGGTTATCAAGGGAGCTATGCTCACCACACTATGCATGGAAGAAAGGAGACAGCTGGTGAAATCTCAGCAGAAGAAACTTCAAGCCAGATGAAGCTGGTATTAACCTGGGATTCATTACTGAAAGTGAAGTTATGCCAGTTAACAGCAGCCTCGGACTAGAACCCAAGAACACCGCTCATTACCTTGGGATTGGGTTGTGTTTTGTTTAGGGGATAGTTTTTTTTCCTTTTTCTTTTTCTTTTTCTTTTTTTTTTTGGGGGGGGGGGGTGTTGTTTTTGGGAATGTGCCTTCATATGGGTTACTCTTAACTTATGTATACATTCAGCAGGCTGCCAAGAACTGACAACAGCTTTCTGTCTGCACCCTGACAGTCATTCTCCACTTTCTCCTCTCCTGTGATTTACTGAGTAAGTACCACCCGCTCACACTAAATAAAGGGCAAAGTGGGCTAGGATAGGAAGAAAAGGAAGCTCACTGGTTGTACTAATCCCCAAATCACTTTAATATCTTCCGAATTGCAGAAGGGGTTCATTACAGGTAGACACACAGGAAGGGTGGACAAAGAGACTTTGAAAAAAGAACAATTAAAGGAATAAGTGAGAAAAGAAAGAAGGGCGAAATCCAAGACCAGGTAAACAGAGAAGGAAATACAGGGTGGGGAAGAGGAAAAGAGGTTTGCATGAGTAGCAGGTAAGAGAAAATACAGGATTTTATATATATTTATTTAATGGTGGAGGAAATGCAGAGAAAGAACTGGAGGAAAACAAGGATCTGAGAAGAATACATTTAATAGTACATTAGGTAAATAATATGAGGAAAAACATGTAGCTTATTGAAAGCAATAAGGAATATTGCCTGACCCAGGCTGACTTGAGTTGAAAAAAATACAGTTTAATTTACATGGACTATCTTTTCAGCCAGTAAAGGTTCACCCAGGCTAAGGCAATTAATATTCTCCCACAGTGAAAACAGTATCAGAAAAGACTCTTGACTTAGTAATATTCCAGCTTGCATTCAGACCACCACAATAAGACCAAATCTGTTTCTCACTCATGTTTTTAAAAATACTGAATATAGTCAAGCAATTCCATGCTTGTTATTTATGGTTTTATACTCTTCTAGTTCTCTTCCAATCTCTGAGGACCTAGAGCCTTCTCATAAACATCCAAGGCCATCTTAGATACTATACGTGACTCCCCACGTATTTTTTTTATGTCATATGTCATATATCTCTTAGACCTATGAAATTCTGAGTGGGGAGTGGGCTAGAAGAGACAGGTTGGATATGTGATCTTTGCCTATAGGAAAAACATGTCGATGATGAGTTTTCTCTGCCTTCAACTGTTCAACTTCATTATGACTAGACCCTTTCTGGTAATCTTTTTACCGCATTAGGAAGGAGATCTCTGCTTTGCAGTAAATGATATATAGGTTCTTCCCAAGAGTGCAGGTAAGGGATATTGTGTTTTGAGTTTATCAGTGATTTCTACACAGGTTACACAGACAGCTGGCTGTGGCAAGTCAACATCAATGTGAGGATCCACCCACATAACTAAATATGTATAAAGCTCTCGGTCTGTGAGTCATACAGTTTTACTTACCATAACACTGAGCTGAGGAAAACAGGCAGCAAGACTTGATGAATGCTTGCCCTTATGCTCCACAGAAATTCTCCTGCATAAATATTTTATTTAGTTTAAATTAAAAAAATAATAATCTTAAAATATTTTTCTACTGTTCTGTTCAAATGGTATTTGGTCCATAAAAAACTGACTGCAAATTCGCATCTGGCTAAGCTCAACATTTGTCTTTGTGTGCTTCATTTTATTTTTACTTTAAAGGATTTTGGGTTTGAGGGTAAGGATGATAAAGTGCTGACATTTATAGAAACATTTCATTATTATAGTTTGTATTTGATAAAAATATATGATTGAACTTTACAAATAAAATCCCCTCTTGCTTGAGCAACTCTGGTTTATAACGGGAAGTCTAACATACTATTTTCTGTAGTGTTCTTATTATTTTGAGGAAAAAAAAAAAAAAATCAGATAAAATTCCAGCTCAAGATGTTCTTCATTTCAGTAACAAGCAGAGGAAATAGATCAACTACAGATAAGATACAATCCTGGTATAAGAATACAGAAATGAACTCTTTTAAAGTACATGTTGATGCCACACTAACAATTGCTCATTGATTGGCAATGAATGATGAGTACTAGCTTTGAGTAAATAAGAGGCACTTATTCCTCATTTTTTTCCCACTTATTATAAGTGTCATAAAGATATCAAGAGTACAGAATGTATGTCTTTGAATCTGGAAATGTACTTTTTAGAGAACAGTAAAAAAAAATAAAATAAAAAATGATGCCAATGTTAACGTTGTAGAAGTATCACTATGCTTGTTTTCTCCCACTGCTTGGGGAAATTCCAAGAATTAATTCAACAAGATGGCAGAACAAGGTTAACATTATGGTTGTCATTGATATGTGCAATGATTCTTGAAGAACATGCAATTCTTTAACCTGGAGATAATAGTGGGTTACCCATTAGCTGGGGTAGTTCTGATATCTGTTGGCACTCTCGTATTTTAAAAATGGCACTCTTAATACAAGGTGTCTGTTGCTTATTAACATATATTTTTCTTGCTTCTTGAGTGTGGTTGCAAATAATCCTTATATATGGAATTTACTTTTTAAAGGAGTTCAAAGTTTAGTGATATAAGAATAGGTAATCTCCATCGCATGTTATAATAGGGGAAAATAAGTGTGCCGAACTGGTTAAGAGTGAATCCAGTCTGCCAACTTTCTCACTCCAAGGTGAGAACTGTGAGGGTAGGAATCAGAATTTGCCTAACACCGGCCTGTGACTAGGGAACTTCTTTCCACAAAGATGGGATAGATAGTGAGCCTTGGTGGCAAAACACAAAACGTATGCCTTCAACTCAACTTTACCACAGAATTAGATAAAATAAAATAGAATGTACAAAAACAAACAAACAAACAAAAACCCACAAAGATTCCACTAATGTAAATGTCAGTAATAGAATTATAATCTTACAGATACATTTATGTAGACAACAAAAGTACTCCTATACACAAATATTTCCTTCTGGAATATCTGCCTAGATAAATGCAGCCAACATGCTGACAAGATTTTTTTAGAACATTGCCACGTACCCACTGCATGAGTCAGCTTTTTTCTCCAGATTCAGAAGTCTCCATTGCACATCTTGATTTGTGGGGTGGAACAAGCCTAATAGACCTTTTTAGTCTTCTGCTGTTTGCATTTTACAACAGCTCAAGAAATTAAATAAGCAATAACCTTAGGTTATGATTCATCTTGCTCAATGTTGAGTAAAACATGATGACCTTTTCATACCCAAACAATTATTTGTGCATATTAATTACATGACGTGGAAACACACAAGTATGTTAGGTAGCTTTTACAGAAAAGTAGACTTCACTGAAACAAAACTTTCTCCAGTGATCTTTTTTATACTACAAATAGACTTCCACGGCTTAATCATTAATTTGAATCTTGAATTTACTTTAGTACAGAATTCAGTATTTTCCCTCAGTCAAGATCAAGACTGAATACAGAATTCCAATGGAATAAAAATATTATTTAAAAAACTTTAAAAACTGGGGCAAGCCCTTTGCCTTTTACATCAAATGATGGCAACTGAACCACCAGATAAAAGCAAGAAGATGAAAAAAGAAAGTGATGGACAAATTTTAACTGTGTCTTTGTAGCTTTGAGATAGTATGTAAATGAGAGTGGTGAGAGAAATAACAGAACCCAAGTTTCTTATCAGCCATTTTAAAGTTCTTAATTTTCAGAAAGTCTTGTAACATAACAGTCTTCTAACATTCAGAATTCATTCAATGATGGCTTTTGCAGAAAGCTCATTTGAACACATATATCTAGTTCTCATCCTTATCATAACATTTCAACGTTTTGTGTCATTCATTACTATTTAACCAAAAGATGAAAAAAGAAATGATCTTTCACTGTACTGTTTAGACACTGAAATGAAGTAGCTCCAGTGTAAAAGAGGAATCAATATCTGGAGTTTAAATAGGTTTTTGTGCACTAGATTTTTGTGACACTCAATCAAGAACAACAAGACATTCTAGATTGAACAGAATAATGAGGAAGAGACAGTAAATGCAAATGATTTGGTTTCAAGGTGTTCAAATTAAGATGCTTGACAAGACAGCTTTAAACTCTGAGTATCCCATGCTCTTGGGCTCCTTAGATCTCCCAAGAATTTATGCTTTTATTTCATTTAATTGACTTTTTCTGGTCAAAAATTGTGGTTTGCACTTTCCTAATACAAATATATAAATGTATTGAGCTATGTATGTTTGTGTGAGAGTATATATATAATATATATATACATACACATTTCAGTGTGGTTTTGTTTATTATTCTTATGAATCCTATCATGGTTAAAATTTCATTTACCAGAAATGAAGCAGATATAATTGTTCTTTTGATGGCTAGAGTATACAATTTATTTAAGAAATCCTGCTGATCTTTGGAAATTACCCTTTTTTCTGTATGTCATCCATTCAAGATATATGCAACATCTGTAGTGTAAATTGTCCTATGGGGACAAGTCCTCTATCATTCTTTAAATTAGTACATCTTTAAGCAGTCAGTAAGTTACAAAAACATGTCTCCAGACTGTTTTTTCAACTTGTTTTATGTATCACAGAGATTTTGTTTCTTTACTATAGAGGAAGAAATAGCAGAGAATAAAGAATTAAAGTTACAGTCAGATTAATAAAATTACTCTATGTAACATTTTGGCTAGGGCTGAAGGTAGGTCAAATTTACTGTTTACTTAGCCAGTTCATTTCATTTCTCAGGCCACAGTAAAATGATACCAGAATCTTTACAACTGCTATCCAGAGCGTTTCCTGCTATCCAGCAAAAGGAGAGTCGTCGGACCAATCTTTCATCCAAACAGACCTACAGCACTTTGTTTACGTTACCAACCACAGGGACTATAACAACAGCCTATGACAAAGACAAAGATCTACCAACATGTTACTATGCAGGTTCATCGCATTCAGCGTCCTTATCAAAAATAACTCCTTTTGTAGATGCAAGAACTTTATGTGCAGATTCAGTGCTGTGGAATAGCTTGGCCCAGGTTTTAACTTTCCTTAATTCTCATCTAATCTGGTGGGAACTTCCTCTGACTTGTAAATAGCCTTTGAAAATAGTTAGCATTCTTTGGCAAAGAGACAAAACAAATTAGCTTGGGCCAGGTTTTCAAAGCATATGTACACTTTTGTATGGCCTCACTGTTGTAGGACCTCACGTATGTGATTCTGACAGCTCATCACAAAGCCAAAGAGGAATGGATGCTTGCTTTGTATTTTTAAAAAATAGAACCTAGGAAAGCTACTGATCCTAATGCTTTTTTTTTTTTTTTTTTTTTTTTTTAGGGACAAAATTGTACAGAAGTATGACACTTGACATCTAAGGTTTTTACTTGCTGTTTGCAGAAACATAATAGCGTAGCATAATGCCTCCACTGACAACTGTCTAAGATGTATTACCTAAACACCTTCAAGACAGAAAATTCCATACTTTCTACTAAAATTTCAACTACTTTCATCCCACAAACTCAGTACATTGCACACATGATTATGTAAACTATAGTGATGGTGATGTTGTTAGGTACTTTCAGGACCTTTAGGTCTAATACATGAGGAATATGGACTGTTTCTTTTATTATACTTAACTCATCAAATAAAGTACTCACAAATTCATTCAGGACAATAAACATCTAATTTTACTTAATCTAAAACAAATTAAATTTAAGAAAGCTTCTCAGGTTAAAAAGATTAATAAATAAAATAAATTGAATGGAATAAAATGTTTGTGTTTATGCTAAAAGTGTTGCATAACAGTGGAAACCACTACCAACTTGCATTATGCACTGGAGGTTGTAGGAGACCCTTCAGTCTGAAGAGTTACATGATCTTTCATGATCTAGGAAGTAAAGTTGGTACCTAGACAAAGGTGGGGGTATTGTAGGCTAGCCATTGTGCATCTCTACGAAACATATCCAATAATTTGGGATGTGATTGAAGCTTTTATCCAACTACATTGGTATTTTCGTGAATTTCAGCAATAACCAAACAATGAAGCACTAAGAATGAACCATGTCCATCAGCTTACAATAAAAATCAAGTTATTGTAACAAGTGATACTGGCTAAATATCTAAACTCTTTGTCTGACTCGATGTTGAATTGGAGTAAGCCAGCGCAGCTCTGCTGAAACCAACGGAGCAGTGCTGATTTACGTTACTGGAGCTTAAACTCCACGGGCTGGGGGGTAGCAGTGTTTGAGCTTGAAGAGAATGAATTTTATATAACATAGTCAAATTACTCTTGCAAACTTCACTGTTTTTGTAGCAGTGTTTCTATCACTTCCAATTTCTTTTGAGATGTGTGATTCAACTATGAAAATTAATTTTAGAGTCAATGTTGTTATAAACAGCTGACAAGTCTATTTTTAAAGTTTCATTTGAAAAAATGGCTTAATACAAAGTAAACTTTGTATACAAAGTAAACTTTGTATTAAAGGAGAACAGAAAAAGTTGTGGTTTGACAGGCTTTGTGTTCCTTTCCCTGATAAAATTGTCTTAATATGATTTAAAAAAATAAGAGTTTACAGAGTGCTAATGGGAGCTAAGCATGTTTGGGAAATAACTGTGAGCAGTTATTCACAAAGGCATTTCACTGCTGTGTGCAATTTCCAAGGTGTATTAGCTAGCAGTGAGTTATGAAGTTATAGACACTCTGTGCACTCTTTATCTACAGTCTGTGGTGCCTCTGCTGGATAAGTTGTTTTGGGCAGTGGCCCAAAGCCTGTAGTTTCCTCTCTGTGAGCATGTGTTCCTGCTAGCAGGATGGAAAGATTCATGTAAATGCTGTGCATCTTGCTGATAGAAGCTGAACTGAAATAAACTGAGATCACAGGGTAGAAGGATGTGAGCTGACACATAATTACCAAAGAGGAAAAAATGCCAAATATAAGTGGAAAAATAACTTATTACAGAACAGAAATACGTAAATAATAATAATAAAAAATCCTTATGCTTTTTGATTTGTGGTAAAGAGTCTGAGTAGGAGACATTTCTGTTCTGTCAGAAGGAGATAGTGCTTGACAAAATCATGAGAGCAAAGAAGAATTTTCTTGATGTCCCACTCGCTGGAGGCCACAAATCCACAGAAATCCATAGCTGGCATCACAATGGAATATTTCATAAAGTGCTCTATGGTGCAAACAATCCTCCTTGTAGAGGGAAGAAAACATTTTGTTATGGCCTACCTGCAACATTTGGTTAACATTTCTGCTCTGAAGAATTAAAGGTAGCATCTTTATACCCTAAATTTCAAAAGGGATTTTGAACGATTACTTCAGAGAGAAGTTGGATTTTATTTCTAGTTTTATGTGCTCATACTTCCATTCTGAGAATCCCTTGGTCATTTCTGATGAAAATCCAGTTAATAAATAAGAAGTATAGTAAAAATAGCAAGGAATTTGACTTATGAGTTACAAATCATAGTACTTCTGGCTTTAACCTTCAAGAAAAATGATATCAGCCACAAGAAGACATTTACTTAGTTATTGACTCTTCTGTGTTTTCAATTCATGGTTCAAACCTTCTGTAAGCCCTTGGAAGGGTAAATCCTGGAATAAATCAAGTTTAAAGGAAAAAAAAAAAAAAAGTACGAGGAGAACTATGAATCTAACTGAAGCTACTTTGTTTGCTTTGAGATTGTTTTTCTGTGTCTATATTCTGCCTGCTAAGTAGGGAGGAATGGTTGTGACTCTGACAAGCTCTTTCTTCTTCTTCTTCCCTTTTAATTAAATTCAGTCATTATTTCTTGCTTAGTTGTTTTTTAATTCTTTGCTATATATGTTCCAAAATACTGAGAGTTTTCTGTGTCAATGTATATACTAACTTCTGTAGAAAAGCATTTCCATGGTTTGTTTCCGTTTCTCTAAATCAGTGGGTAATCTACTAGGCTATGTTGTTTAATTCCTTTTATTCTCTTCAGACAAGAGGACTTTTAGGATTCATAATATTCTGCCCTCAGATCTGTACAATAAATACTGCACTGATATGTTGATTATAGTTTGTACACAACAGACAACAAAATTTGTGTCACCTTAGCAGATGGAGAATGTTAAAACAGCTGTACGCAGTTGTTAACACAAATTTACATATTTGTGTTCTTTTCTACATGTATCTGAAGTATCTTTAAATACAATTGAAATTACATGCAAACTGCATGGAAGTATATAACTATATAAAAAGTCTTCTTTCTTTTTCTTTCTTTCTTTCTTTCTTTCTTGCTTTCTTTTTTTTTACAACAAGGTACAGTGAGGGTGAGATTTTCAGACATGATGTCCCATCATTTCAAACTTCAGACCCTGGGGTCTTGCTGTTCATCAGTTCACAAGATGAAAGCTTTCATTAATTTACAGAGCCTTTGTGCTCAGCACATTTAAACATCTGTCCTCTCAGATGCTCTTAGGAACCAAGGCATTCCAAATGAAGTACATTATAGTCGGCACTCATTTGTCAAACATGAGCTGTAGCTCTCCACACATTAAGTTATAGGCAACGTAAGTTATTGTCAACTACATGACCTTCCTGTACCAACAACATCAGTCTCAATCAGTGTCCCGCATCCTCTCCCTCTGCCTCTCACATCTGACCTGTTCCTTCCCAAATCCTCCTGTTGACCTTCTGTCCCTCCAAGTTTCTTCGTAAACATGTTGTAAAAATTGTGTTCTGTTTACACTGAGGTAGTATGAATCCAAAAAGATTCCTGATGTCCTCATCCCTTACAGAGGCAGGTATCTTGAAGGCAGAGGGCCAGGATGTGAGCCCAGGTCTGCCTCCCATGCCCCCATCTCACAATGAGAAGCATGCAGCTCTTGCCTTCTTGCCTGCATCAGTTGCTGGCTGCCAGATCAGCTCCTGGAGGCCAGGGGCATCCGAGCACACTGAACTGGAACCAGATTGACTGCCAGCCAGCTTGGAGAGGGGGGAACCACAAACGCTTTAAAGCTTTCACTTCCTCTTCCATTTTCCAGTCCTTTGCCAAGGGCAGCTCATTTAGTCTGGCAAATCTAGCCACAGGAATCTGAAATCTATTTAAAGATGTACATTCGTGAAAGGATAGTGATCCTGATTTGATCTTAACTCAAGCACATTCACCAGGGTCCAAAACCACGGAGTTTTAGGCTCCATAAACAAACCGAGGATTACTACCTGCTATGGTAGGGTGAACAAAGTACTTTCTTTGAGAGCATAACTGTACTAATCCTGCAGTTTGCATTCATAAAGTGATCGCAGTTGTTTGCTGTTACTCTGGAGCTAGACTGGCTTTAGGTTTGTTTAGAGTCCAGACTGGGAACTTTAAGAAATCCCCACAGCTACTGCCTTCCTCTCCAGCCTCTGTGGTGTTTCTTTCTCACATTTTCTGAGATGGGAAAAGGTCAGAAAAGTTAGCTTTTTATTGATGGTACAACTCCACTCATTAGCTTGGGCTGATAAACATAAAACACTGAACTTGCACTTAAAGTGTTCCAGCGGACCTCAGATTTAATTCTAGCAGAAGAGCTGTAAGTATTGTGAGCTCCCTTGATAACTAACTTTCATGATTTAACTGTATAAAAGAATACTTTAAAAACACTAAAATGACTTTAAATTTTCCTGAAGTTAAATCATTTGAATAATAATAATACAGGAAAAAAATACTTTAACCGGTAGAATTATAATTGTAATGAGTCTTCATTTGCCTAATCCTCAATTAATTTGTTTTCATTTGATTAATTAGTCTTTGCTATGTTTATTAACCCTGTTTTATATTGCCAAACAATTTGAAGCATGTAAAAAAACCTATTGTTCTTCACATATATCTTCTAAAATTTAAAGAAGGTCATTATTGTGTTAATGTAATTTACAGTTTTGTGTTTGACCATTCCAAAAAGACCTTGGCTTTCCTCCAATCAGTTTAATTTTGATGAAATAAAATACTGAATGAGAAAATTTACTTTAGTTTATAAATAAATGTAATGTCACTGTTGTGTCAAAACCAATGCCACAATAACTTTCAGTGTGAACAGTTTCATTTTAGTGCTTTACTTTAAAAAAAATCAGATCTCTATTCTCTAAAGACTAAGTAACATGGTCTTTCCAGACAGTATTTCATCAGTTCTCAGATCATTACAGAGACAGGCTCTTTGATTAAATGCCTAGTCTGGTGGTGTTCAAACACCAGATAATGTAACAAAACAAACAGCAGTAAAACCATCATGACTGGAATTAGCATTAGCACAGATTTTTAAACACAGAAGGAAAGCAAGGTTGATCCTTTGTGACTGACAAACAAACATCAATTGTTTCTGAAGTGTGAGATGATTATGGACGTTTAAAAAAATAAATAAATCCAAACATATTTCCACCTCAGGATATCTAGAAAAAGCTTGAACTTTACATCATCAGGATTTTTTGATGAGCCAGCTGGCTACTGATTCCTTTGCGTCATAAAGGGAGTCTCATAAAACAACCATACTCAGATGAAAAAGTTCCTACAAGGATATTTAAGAGAAAAGTTTCCAAAACTGCAAATGGCTATGGTTTGCTTTTCTTTTATTTCCATCTTCTTAGTTTCTCTAATCAGAGTTTCCTTTGATAACTTGAATGACTTCACCAGGTCACTGCACAAATTTGGCTGTACTGGATCAGAAAGACCTTTCAGAGTGCTTGGCTCCACTGGGCACCATCTCCACAGTCCAAACCCTTAGCTCTCTCAGAACATAATACAAACATAAATAATGTAAAAAGGAAAAGAGTACTGCAGAGCCTGAACCTCTCCTACATCATTCTACACCCTCTTTTTACCCTGTCAGAAAGCCTCATAGGGAAAAAGAAATTCTAGGCTCGAATAGTCTAGAGCAACTTAATATGCAAAGTTATTCCTTTAATGGTTACAGTGGATCAAGCAGAAGAGAGATGTCGCTTTGACGTATAACAATTTTCTAGAACAAAATGAAATGCATGGATTAATCTAAAGACTCGCCAAGACTTAAAGGTAATTTGAAACTGCTGTGTATAATGGCAAGCTTTTGTTATTTTATTCAAATTCATAAAAACTGTCTGAATCCCACTGTAAGCAGTGCATCTCCTGTAAATAATAAAGAGGACTAGCCCATTTCCGGATTGCAGTGGCTGTTCCAAGTTCATTAACACAGAAATACCAGCTGAGAATCAGTAGGAATGGGAAGTATAGAGTTTCTCTTACACTTTTCCCAAAGTAGAATGAAGAACGTAAAACTAAACAGGATTAGCACCAGCCATTCTCTACCACAGACAATCAATCAAAAACGTGTGCCATTTTCAATGGATTTTTCATAGGAAAAAAATAGTTTTTAAAGAGAAACATGATTTGCAACATTACAAAGTTAATGCACTGTTCCAGGACGTTGCCATGCACTGTGGGGTCTCACGTAAAGCAGAAAATATTTGGCTATGGTTTCAGCTTTAGGCCTTGATCCAGAAATCTGATCCATGTGTGTAGGCTGCTCAGCCTGGAACTTCTGCACCAGTTGGATTCAATTGCGTCAGACTTTTGCACCCTTTAAGAGATGATATAGAAGCAGGTGGTGGAATCCGGGTGGGGGAATAAGAGAAGAAAGATACTGTTGGGGAGTGATAAGATTTGAGGATACTGAGCAGCAGATGGGCTGAAAGGTATCAATTAATGTTAAGGCCTCTGCAAGAGCTTCTTTCCCTTTCCCACTCTACCATGAACTGGGATCTCATCCAGTTTCCCCAGTTCACATCCTCTGGGATATAAAATCCCACCTCAGACTACTTAAGCCATACAGTCGTCATTCTCCACCACCTAAGAAACCTCTGCTTGACTTCTTTTCTTTTTTTTTCCTGTGCTGCTGGGAAGGGGCTGTACTAGACCAGGGCCCATTGCGGTCCTTACTGAAACGAAAGAAGAACAAAATCCAGCTGTGCAAAGGACCTTCTGGACCTGCAGTTACCAGCAATAATTGCACAAGGGAGGTCCATCTCCTTTTAAAGCTTTCTTACTCTCTCATGAGGAGCAGTGGAAGAATGGCCATTCAAATAGAAAATGGAGACAATTTCTCCAGGTACTAGCAAAGCTAGCAGTCTCAGGTGGCATGATATACTCACCTCAGTAAAAGTATCAGCTACTTTCTAGCCCATGTCCTTATGATCAAAGGAAGAAAAAAAAAAAAAAAAAAAAAAAAAAAACTTTATGCATAGTTTCTTATAACACTGTTATCGTAAAAAATCAGTTCTAACTGTCACCAAGAGAAGAAAGGCAAAACTTATAAATTTTCCCTTAATGCCTGAATGAATCTCTAGCTGTCTTGCTTGCTCTGGGAAGCAGGACTTGCAGTGCATGTTGTTTACAGAAGTCCAACATTTTGAACCTCATCACAGATGTACTCTGCAGAATACAAGTATACGAACTTGTACAAGACAACTGACATACACCTGAGAAGATTCTTTACCTCTACCTTACCAGCATCTTTGATAACACAGCAATAGTACAATAGGAATAAATGAGCCCCAAAAAGGGCCGATGCTTGCCCCAAATGCGTCTCCTTTCCAATAAATTACAAGCAACCAGTCCATAAAAAGAAAACAAACAAACAAAAAGCTTAACTGTAAAAATATGATAGAGCAAAAGAACACTGTGTTTTTCACCATCTTTAAAAGTTCTGCTATTATATATTAGCAATTCTTGGCCATAAATTGACTAAGCTGTATGTTTTGGTATCTGTCTTGTCTGAATTATGTGGGACTCATAAAGCATGCCTGCATCTAAGCTGTCTATCCAAGTTCTTTAATGACCCAATCTAACAGTATTTCAGACCCATGGAACACAGGATATACCTCACTATACAAAACCACCCACTTATTCAAAAAACGGAAGGGGAAAGGAGACATTTTTATAGAGTATGGTAGAGAACAGCTAGAGATTTGCCAGGAAGTAGAGATCTCAATACTTCTTTAGCCTGAGGAGGCTCAAATTATAGCTCATATATCTTTGAGAAGATTCCTGATCTTCTTAGGCTACATTTGTTAAGCTGATACAGAGTACTTTGTGTCCCTCCTTTGAACCTAAGTCATTATATGAAAAAGAATGCAACATTTGGGGGCCAAAGACATAAAAAGGGAGCCAAACTAGCCAAGAGGGTTGCTTGCTCCCACACATTTAATCTACAGGGTACTGAGAAAGCAAGTCCAGCTAACCCAAGTTAGGCTGGAAAGTACAAATAGGAAAGCCATGAATAAGGGGTTATCTCTGAGGAGAATGTCTGTAGGCTCTTGTTTTGGCACAGTCCAGGGAGCTTAACTGACCTACAGCACTTCTCTTTTTGTCTGCTAAATGAAGTCAAATGAAGTTAACCCTCTGTTTGCTACCGAGCAGATAGTATTGTTCCTGAACTCTGTCCCTAAATAACATTTTGGAAGTGTATGTACACTTGTCATTTGTTTGGTTAATGCACTTTCAGTGCTCTGGATATTCACTTTCTCATGGTGCCATACAAGTGCCATTGTGAGGAACTGCCAAGAAAACAGTAATAGGATAATCTATTTAATCAAGCCAGACATTTCTTAGTTCAGCTTCACTGAAGAAACAACTTGCCACACCAGCAGCTGAAGCATGCTGTGTCAACAAGATGGAATGCAACTTATTTCATGCTGCAGTGTGCATTAGAACAGAAATCAGGGCATGATTACTGCTTGACGTGTGGGGTTCGTTCAGGCGTAATAGCAGCACTTTGAGAGTGTGCTATGATGGAAAACATCTGGCCCATTTGGGCCTTCACGCTGTAGCCAACCTGGATATGTCCACTGACAATAAGACAGCTGGTCATTCCTTTCAAAAACACCAGAATATCTGCTGATATTCATTTAGGAAACGTGTTAAATATGAGAGATCTAAGCTCTGTGTAAAGAGAAGCTGTCTTCAAGAAATTTCACTGGCCTCTTCTGAATCTACAAAATCACAAGACTAACACTTTTTACTGTCATAAATAAGAAGTGGTGTGGTGGTGCCTTGGGACATCATGCCAGAGGGGACAGGATATTCTGCAACAAAAGAAAGAGCAGTGTTTGCACAGTTTTGATTCATTTTCCCTCCTATATTGCCACATGATTTATAGGATAACACTGGCATGAAATTTGTTTTTTTTTTTTTCTGACTGAAGCAAGAAGGGGATAGTTCAAGACAGAAAAAAAAAATAAATAAAAAGATTTAAAATCTGTAGCAAAGAAGATAAGTAATTTTGTAACAAAGAAAAAGTCTTCAGTTCCTAGACTTGAGCAGAACAGAGAAAAAAGAATCTAATAGCTAGACTACAGTTTTCTTTGTCTGTTCTGATAAAACAAAATATTTGTCAAAACAATGTAGATAACAAGAGAACAGATATTCTGCAATGTTTAACAACTTTATGAGAACGAGACTCGATCACTGACACTTTATAGCTGTATTTCGCATTGCAGAGCAGTTTTCAACAGCATTTACTACTTATAATTGTAAATTATTGCTTTAAAAAGAGATCTACTAAAGCTTTGGTCATTTGTCCATGATGGTATTTACTCTGTAATTACTCCCTATTATTTATATTTTAGTGCATGAGTGCACACGTATTTTGAATACCACATGTGATCTGGCTTATGATTTTCAGAACAGAAAATACGTGGAAACATAAATCGCAATACTGCCAGATCTGGAGAGTCGTGTACTGAAGTACTTCCATCAGATGGAGCCAGAGAGGAGAAAGAAGTGTTTAGGAAAGTGCACTGCACGGTTGAAACAAAGCAGATGTGTTTTCAGTCAGCAATGCTGTAACTTAATGTAACTTTTGGCATGACATCTGAAGTGCCAGTGTGCTGTGTTCTGCTTCACAACCACCCTCGCACCGCTAGAGATACCAAAAGGGGTCTGAGAGAATTTTCATCCTCTATTTTGATGTCTCCTTTCCTTCCCTCTTCATCATCCCCTCCCTCTCCTTCAAAAGGAAGTCTTCTAACCACAGGTAAACATCAAAAACATCAAAAGGTAAACAAACTCTTCCTTATTCTAGCCATCACATTATCAAAATAAAGAAGCACTAAGTAGGATTTTACAGCAAGAAATAATACTGATATGAAAAGGAAGCAAGATCACTACGTCATTTACTTCATGGGAAAAGTAGGGATAATAGTAAGAAGAAGACATTTTCAGGATGCGTATTCCCTAAAAATCCTTTCTAGGATTTCTACTAGCTGCTAACGACAACAGTTACCTTCCCAGTGATGTTGGCAATAACACATGGTTTCTAAAGAGAAAGGCTCATCAAACAGCTGTATCTAATAGTGCTGTTAAATAAACACAATAGTTCTGAAATACTTGTCAAAATCCTCTGATAAAGCTGCAGTCCTGGTTAAGAAGCACCTGTTTCCAAGCTAGGAGACAAACTAATTCTAATGAGAGGCCAATGCAGAAAGCAGTTTATGTAGGTGTTTTACCAATGGATCCATGAACAGTGTTTTCCTCAAAAGAATCATCTGAAGGAGGATAAGAACTATGTGAGATCAATACAAATGGGTTAAAAGGAAGAGAAAGAGTGTGTTATTTGGAAGCAGTAACAGGAGATATCTCCTCTAAGTACGTCACTTGGATGCTGAAGTCAAAATCCCAATGATCCCATTTCCCCGAAGAACTTGTGCTTTTGTATCAGAACTCAGAAATACGTACTCAATCACTAGAATGTGCTTTGGGCTGTTTCATGAATAAAATCCCTTACTGGTGTTTGCATTATCTCGCTGGTGCTCAAAATCTGCATTTACAGGAAAAAATAAACATGTAATAAACAGGCAGATCAATAAGAATCGCTATTTTTACATAGGGGGACAATGAAAGGATTTTTTTCAAAAATTTAATCCAGATTTATGCTTTATGACTTGAGCTAGTCATCTTCATGTCACTGTGTTCATTTCTCATTAACATTTGAATGAAATCAAAATTATAAATGTTGAGTTCTTAACACAGGTTTACATAAAAACGTTCATTTTTTTTTGTCAAGAAAAAGTCATTTAGGATCACAGCAAAAATGGCTTATAGATACTACCCAATTCATCAGGAACAGGAAAATATGTTTGACTTCAGTGTTCAGACAACTACAGATATTATTTGCTAAAGGAGAGATGGTGAACCTCAGAAAGCAATGGCTGATCAATTGAGTAAAATTGTTATGATCAACACGTAAACAATTTACAGAAAACATTAATTTTTTTAAAAGCAGTTATTCGTTTGCAGGTAATTTGGGAAGAATGATAGATTCCAGCATAGAGGAGTTGCATTTAAATTTAGGCTGTTTGACCAGCCCTAAGGAAAAACTTGCAAAAGCACTTTAAGTGGTTATAGACTGCAGTTGCATTTCCAGAAAGCTGAGCCCTTAGGAAGCAGAAGAGTGTTTTGAACCGGACTTGATACAGGTAGCATAGCCAGCTTGGCTTCTTTATAGTCAGTGAAGAGAAACAGGTTCTTCTACTGGGCAAATCAAGCACTTCAATTAGGCTTATGCCATGGATCAGCACTGGAAGAAAGCTTTTTCGCTCCCTTAATAACACAGGGAGCTTGAGGAGATTGGCCAGCTAATCAAGCTGGGTGAAGTCAGGAGCCTTAATTCAGCAGGCTCAAATTCTGCCATGGTTTTTGCAAGCTGCTGGTGCTTCTGCTTTCACTCTATGTCTTACTCACTTTTTTCTTTTTTTTTTTTTTTTTTTTTTTTGGAAAGGGACTTAAATTTTTAGGTCATTCAGACGTTACTGAAATTTTATCATTAATCTTCTATACCTGAAACATGTTCATATGGTAAAGTTTTTGCTGGAAATATTTTAGAAACAATTTAACCCCTTATGAATTTTGTATGGGGGGAGCGAGAGCTCTCCTTCACAGATATTTCAATGTAATTTGTGTGGGCATTAAGACATTGGAATACCTTACTATTCCTCCAAAGCAAAATATTTTACACCTTCGTATCCTCACATTCTGCTGTATGTTTTAGCATTTTGTGAATATTTTCTTAGAAATAGTAAAAAAATCTTGCTAAAGAAGTGTAATGGATTATTTGGATGAATAAAAAAAAGTTTTTGGCTTCTACTTTTTTACTTCCAATGTGTGCCAACAGCAACAGAAGAAGGAGCAATATATTGCCCTACTGGAAAGAACAGAAACACAGACAAAATTCAGAAGAAACCACAATTTCATGCCATTATGCCGTATATGTCCTGAACCTTATCTCACCGAAAGCAGTTAAAATTCCACCAATTTAAATGAAACCAGATTTCAGTCCTAAATGATAAAGCTTCTTGAACTGAATTATTTCATACCTCATGACAATACAAATAACTAAAAAATACACTGGAAAATTGAGGTTAAATAGTCAAGTTTCAATATTTGGCCTTTTCCCAAATAGCATATTACAGCTATTGACTGTAGAGGCACAATTTGTGGGATTGGGAATTTTGGAATCCAGGAAAGTGAGGGGGAAAAAAAGAAAAGAAGAGGCAGGAACAGCTTTCAATTCACTGTGTACAATGCTCTCTGCTGCATGGTGCAGCCGCCAGCTAGCAGAGAGAGAAAGAATTCGGTTAAAAAGATCAGGCTTGTGTAATTTGAAAATACAGAAACAACACTATAGAAATAGCTGGGATACTTGAGAGCTTGGCACTGCACCAGAAAGTCTTTACTTATACTAAAAGACCAACTGAACATGACCTCATTAGCACTGAGAGCCGTCCTGTGCTCAGGCAGTTCATACAGGAACTTCAGCAGCAGCCACCTGCCCCACACTGCCAGTGACACCACAGAAGCCAGCCTGAGTATTATGTGATCAGAGCACTTAAACAGATATAAATGCTTGACACTTCCATTTTGATGAAAACAGGGTGAACTAGAGGGCTCAGAGAAGCATCTTTTGGTAAAGAATTCAAATAAAAGGAATACTTATACTCAATAAATAAATAGTACATTATTTAACATAACAAGTTAGACCTGTATGGCATGCCTGTTTTCTGATATCGCCTGGTTCTTACAATGAAATTCCCGGGACTTTTATCTCAGAGTTGGTAAAACAGAGACAAAGGGTAACACCAGTTTTTGTCCCTGAAAAGGAATACTCAGATGGACCCATGGTTTGATTGAAGCCCTTGAGGCCTTTAGGTCTCACCTGCTAAATTAACCAACTATTAGGAAGTTTTTATTCCTTTACTTATTTAATTGTAAGTTCCTGGGCAAAGTTCATAATGAAACTATTTAAAGCATAAGTTCAGGTTAAGCAACAAGGACTTGGCATGTTTTGGCTTGAGGATGCCACTTTCTGAAGATGGAAGAGGGACTCTGGTGAGACTCTGGCAGCAGAGAGAGGCAGAGTTCTTTATTTATGTCTGCTGCTCACTTATCTTTTTAATGCAGGGAAGACAGGAATTTTATTGTTTGCTTGGAGACCAAAGCAAAGTATATTACCATAAGAGAGACCAAAGCAGTCTCTATAACGTTGGTGGAAGTCTAGAGCAGTATTCTACTCTTCCTAAATAAGATGAAACACAACTATACACAACTATGGGTAAGTTTTTTTACTTCCCCCCCCCCCATCGGTTTCTGAAAACCTTGTCTAAAACCTGGCAACAGAAACCTACTAGGAAAAATGCTATCAAGACACTTCTTAAGTTTCAAAACAATAAATAATTTTCAAAAACTCTAGAATTTAAAACAGTTGGTTATTTTAATTGTCTCACTGTCTGAAATGTTGAATATATATTCACAAAATTTTAATGCATTTTTACACAGCATTGACTGAAAAATGAAAATATTTTATTCAAAATATCTTACAGCTCACAAAGGATATTCAGATTTTTAGTTTTCTTTATGACTTTATTGTAAGAAGCTGATAATGTATAACACTGAGAAACCCTAATGAGTAAATATTGGGTATATCAAGGATATTTCTATGCAAAATATTTGGTTTATGTTAGAAATAATTTGCTAAAGTCAATGTCAGTCCTGTTTTAATAAGTCTTCTGGGAACTATTCAGAGTAATTTTACTCTTTCAGATGTTTCCAAGCTCTGTGCTCCTCTAGATGAGGAAATATATACATTCATCTTCACTCACATCCTTTTAAATGCAACAATCTGTGTGAGTTATGACTACATTCTCTACTCAAGCCACTTCTTTTACTCACACAGATAATTTGCTCTACTGGCTTCTTTCTGTTTCTGTTTTGTTTTGTTTGTTTGCTTTTCGTTTTTTTTTCTGAGATTATTAAATGCTATCAGACAACAGTAGGTGGCACATCCTGGAGTAAAACCCACTAAAATTGTTCAGAATCACCCAGCAACTTTAATGAGCTTGGGTTAATCTTTTAAACCTCTATTTGCCTTCATCGGCAATTTCCTCAGTTTGAAACCTACCTCAAACCTCAGCTGGGGTGACCACCACTTAGGTAGGTAGTAGATCGCCCTCTGAATTTGTTTAGAGCAGCATACAGTGTGGTCAAACAGTGAAGAGTGCAGAGGAGATTTGCTGTTTACTTTCATTTGTCTTTGTTTTTATTTTTAATATTTCCTTTGGACTAGCTGTAGTTTAGACCCTTTAACTGAATGTCCTATTGCTGCTGGAGTGTTAGATGCGCTGCTGTTGTGCATCTTCCAGTTTTGTTTCATTCAGAAGGAATTCATTTGCACTCTGAGGCTGCTCTGCACTGTGATCCAAAGCCCACAGAGGAGGGACAACTGAGAGATTCACTTATCTTAACTGAAATGTTAAGGGTTGTTAATGTTAATGTTAAGGGTTAAGTGTTAATGTTAAGAGTTCAGTGCCCTCTGTCCATTCAACTTTAACTCTGTTGCTAAAACCAACAACAAAGACATCAGTTATTATTTCTGTCCTGAATCTGGAAATTACTCTTTCATAAACCCACCTGATGGTAATGTACTGTCTCAGCTTAGAGAATAATGTGGCCTTAGAATGAAATGATTGAATTTAAGAGTGGATTTGTCATCATATTACATTGTCTGGGTTCTCTCCATGCAGCAGAGATGCAGTACCCAGAATAGTATTCTACCAAGATAAAACTCCTTTATAATGACAACACTTTCCAAAACCTGAGAACTCTGAGCTTTAATATGAAAACACTAAAAACTGCATTCACTTTAGTAAAAAAATGACTGGAATCATATAATCCTACAAAAACGTATGTATAAGGTGAAACATAATCCTGCCTCTCTATTTTTACTTCCACATTGACCAATTAAAACCTTATTTATTTTCTTCATGTTATAAAGAAATTTCAGTGATGGGAAGATGGCCAGGAGATATGGTATTATAAACCTGAATGAAGTCTTATATGTCTATGATCTTACTGGGCACTGTTTTCAAGAGCATCCCTATTTCAGGTAGCTAAGTGTTCCAATTACCATGAAGTGCAAGTGGAAATATCATAAAACCTAGAGATATAATTTATTTTTACATGATACGAAGCAATGTTGTTAATAACTCATCAAAAATCCTATTTACTAATATTATTTCATTATCCTAAAAAAGTCAAGAATGAATGAAGTTTAAAAAATAAACCACAATTCAGAACATTTTGTGCTGGGGACAAGAATAAAGTTACATTAACATATTGCTAAAGTAGTGAAACAATTTTCACAGTACTGTATATCTGAAGAACGGGACTATGAGAAAAAAATGCTTGGTATCAATGAATGCATAGAGACAGAAGATTCCAGGATTTGTATTGTAAAATTCTGTTTTTATTTTAAAATGTCTCTTACTTTTAAAATATCCGTATGGAATAAATTTCCTTAAACTAACCAACTATGCCACGAAAGGCTAACATTTTGCTTTAACACTAAAGGTTTAATATTCTTTCTGGGAAAAAGAAAGGGCTAACAAATCAAGGCTGAGATATTCAAAATGCATTATTAAAAAATGTGAGTTTTATTGAACTCTGTAGTTTGGGAAGGTGCAAGAACCTTCCAGGCAAACTTAAATCTTGTTAGGCTGTCAGTTAATTTTCATTAATAAAAAGGAAAATGCTCTTGATGGTATCAGCATCCAGTTCCATGTTTTTGTTGCTATACAGATGTACAGCTAATCTCCACAGCAGCAAGCAAGTGGTAGAGGTTGCTTTCAATTTCCTAGGTGCTCCCCATCCAAACTGTACATCTGGAACAGTGGAAAGCACAATATAAATGGATTTTGAAGTCTTCTGAGGAGAGAGTCACTGAACAGTAGGGAAAAGCAGATGAAAGTCCAGGTTCATTAACTGACATTTTTATTCCAGTGTATTTACATTAACTGAAATATATAAGAGAATAGTTTGAATTTTCTCTTTTTATTTTTTCTCACCTTTATCCTACCCTCTGCATTACTCTATCTCTGCTAAAGTACCTTAGCCTCTTTATCCTTCAGTCTAAAGCTATGACCATGCTTTCTGGGCTCACATGATAAGAGTTAGCCTAATCTTTCATTTTCTAAATATGTGGTTAGGCTGTTAATGCACTTGATCTAAACTGTATCTTTAAGAAAGATTTGTAGGTGGTCACTGAATGTAAAAAATGTTGTTATTCTTTAACTGCCTGTGAAAAGTATATGTCATCAGATATATTTTACAATAAGGTATATAAATGCCATCTGGCAGAATCCTAATGATTCCTAAAGTATGCGAAAAGTACATGTTTAAACTACTTTCACATTTTAGATACAAACTTACATGTGCTTGTTGAATTCAGACTCAATTTGTTTTCCATTTACATTGTATCTTTAGGAATTTTATGATTAAGGATAAAATATTTTTTTTTTTTCATAATTCACAAGTTAGTGTTTTGTGTTTTTTTGTTTTTGTTTTTTAATTTCATAATAAGTATTTAACAGCACTTCACTTTTATTAGAGGACCCATTTATAATACCTTTAAAGAAAAATATTCTAAAACAATCAACTGGGACTTAAAACTTTTCTTTGGGAGGAATGTCACAATTCCTAATCTCTTTTAGTGTTGCAATAGAATGGAAACAAATCCAAATACAGGAAATGTCCCATCAAATGAAAGTGCAGAAAAATCCAGCTATTATATTTTCATGTTACCATCTTAAAATTATATCCAGTAGGCAAACCAATGCAGAATTCTTTCGGAATGTTCTGGTTTGAAATAGGTGGAACAGAACTGAAATGCTTAAAAGAATTTTCTCTTTATAGAACCTTAAAAACATTGAAAGTTCTCACAAAGCACCCTACTTTTGACAAATCAGAATTTTCAATGAAACATTACCAAAATATTCCAGCTAGCTCCAAATATTAATTTAGCAATAAAAGCTTGTTTATACAACCTTCCACCACAAAGTGCTTCATGTTTTCACTTACTGAGCTTGTGCATATTTCCATAATTTAATTGTATCCTTGAGCCTTTGTTGAAGCATTATTTGCATTTAATAACCCTAAATGTCCATTCTGATTTCAATCTATACTTATATTCTCTTTGAAGATCAGAGTTTCAAGCAGTATAATTTCCCTTAATATTATCTGGTTCAAATATCTCTCTGAGAGAAGACATGTTTACTGAAATCTTATACCACTTGTCAAACCTGAGCATTTCTGTGTTGATTATTCTTCCAAATACTAATACTGGCAAAATCAAAGATGCAATCTTTGTGCGAAAATGGCAAACAGATCAGAAGGCTTTTCTAAGCATACAAAGTACATCATTGTTATTTGATGAAGGATATCAACTTTTGTATAAAGCACAGCTGCTGCATTTTAAGATAGATTTTGTACTGTTCTTTTTTTCTGAATAACTATACATATAAATTAGTACAAATTAATATGCAAGGTGATATCATTATGGCATGTTTTGCTCTTCAAGTAATTTCACGGCAGAACTAATGCAAATAGGTTGGCTTCTCAGAAGAAAGCAATGCAAAGAAACTAGTGCATATAGAGCACCCGTGTTACAAAGGGTTTGAGGATGTTTTACATTTGCAATTCAGAAATCTACATTCCTAAAAATGCCTAGTTAACCCATCTTATCTGATTCATTTTGAAGTACATCAAATGTTTAAGACTAGAATTTTTGTTTTCATTGAAAAAGAAAGGAGCAATAAGAGATGAGCTACTACTACTGGACCAAACGCTGGTTCTGGTCTGATCACTGTTTTTAGTGTTGCATATGGAAATTCATCCCCCCCAGCATTCCCACCATTATTCCCCCCATCTTACTAAAGTCAGGAACCTTTGCTAAGTTGCCCACCACACTCTTTTTATTTCTTCTTGCTCACTTGCCAGTTTACATCACATTACTGTCCTTGTTAATGTTCACCAAATACCTATCAGATAGTCAGAACCTCAACAGTTCTCAAAGAATTTTAGGGCTGAGTAAGATGTTGAGAGATCATCTAAGCCACTGCACTACCCAAAGATGGAACTAACTGGCCTAACATCATTTCTGATAGCTGCTTGTCTGAATTCTAACAAAGATATCTCCAAGCCATCTATTCCTGTGTTTAGTTATCTTTCTTATTTAAAATTATCTAATAAATGATCTAATCCTAACATCTAATCTGAAGCCTATTACTTCTTGTACTGCCACTCACAAACATAGGAATAGATTTTTCCTTTACTTCCAACAGCAACACTTTGTATACGTGAAGACTATCTTTATTTGCCGGGGGGGGGGGGGGGGGGGGGGGGGTGTGTTTTCCTGGACAAATAACTCCAGATTTTTCTTGTTTTATTTCTTGGACCTGAGCACCTCACCTCTCTCCTTTAGATTCTGACCGATCAGCATACTTCTTCAAGTGCCATACCGACATCTGGACAGATTATTTCAGCTGAGGTTTTTCTCCTAATGCTTTCTACTTCTAACTTCAGCTTCTACTGAGTAGAGCAAAACTACTTCACATCTGGCATGATAGGAATCTGTTTTCATACACCCACATGATGCTTGCCTTTTTCCCAACAGAATGACAATATTGACTAATATTTGGTAATGATCTAAAATAACTGTTTCTAACCAACTGCTGTCTAACCACCCCTTTCTTAGTCTGTATTTCTTCATTTGAATAGTCTTTCACATTACCTTACATTTGTCCCTGCTGAATCACGTGCCATTTTTCTCCAAATTTGTGAAGAACACTTTGGTCTTCAGACAGCTACAAGAACTTCTTCAATCTACAATGTTTTATACAGCCTATTTTTCACATCAAATCCCTATTGACAGTATTGAAGAATAACCTGGGATTTAACAGATTTTGCAGCTACTTTGTGTTGATAGCCTATATAACAGGAACAACCTGGTCTAGTGGGAGGTGTCCCTGCCCATGGCATGGGGGTTGGAATTAAATGACCTTTAGGGTCCTTTCCAACCCAAATCATTCTCTGATTCTATGATTCTGTGAATAAATGTTTTGTCGGTGCTGTACAGAGAACTTTCAGACATCTGCTTACATTAATAAGGCACAGAATATTTTTTGTGGATTTTTTTTTTCATCCTGAATCGGACAGTGTTCAGCTGGTAGGTTTGAATTCTATTCCTGTCCTGAGTGATGAACTGTCATGCTCCTAATTCATTTGTTATACCTGGATTATTACTGAAAAACAATTGTACTTGCTCTGTAAGATGAGTTCATTAATGCTATAAAGCAGTTGGGCAGAAAATATTGCAGGAATGGAAAATGCTAAACATTCCACTTCGGAAAGGAATTTAAAATAATAAATACCTGTAAAAATTCCAATTACTTTGTGTGTGTGTGTGTGTGTGTGTGTGCATATTTTTTGGGGGGAAAAATAGTGTTTCTATTTATTACTTAGTCCTCTACTGTGTGGCTCACTGCAGTCTATGCTCCTGTTGCTGAATGCCTTCAGGTGGAATGTGGCTTTTTTCCTGTTCAGGGCAGGTGTTAATACAAAATGCTATTCAATGAGGTACTGTTACCTGCTCTGCTAGTCAAGTAACCAACTTGTGTACAGCTAGATGTCTCATACTGACACATCAGAAATCCTGAAGTGAAAATTGTCTGAACCAAACAAGACAGAAATGAGGTTTTGTAGTCAGAAGAAAAAGGAAAGTTCTGTTAAGAGCTTTGTTAATATGCAGATGTGTCCTATTGAAATATCATATTTATAAAATCTTCTTTTCTCCTCAAATTTTACTAAGCTCTGACCAGCAAGTAGACAAATTTTGATAGCTCTATCACAGTCAGGATGTCTATCCAGATGAAGTCATTACATATGGTAAAAAAAAAACCACAGTCCTATTTGTAGCATATGGAAACAAAAGGAAACCAAATATTGGAAGAGTTGACTATATGTTGTAATAAGTTTGCCTCTTTTTTAAATAAAAAAAAAAATACGCCACCACCAACACACACACACTTTTTCTTGAGTTTCTCTGGGGACCAATTTCACCTCTTTAATGTGTTCTCAACCTGTTCTCATTCTGTCCTGGGTTCTGACCAGCTTCCTTTATCAGCAAGGCAACCAGGTGTGAAAACATATCATCATCTGGGTATAAATGTAAAAATGAAAGTATAAAATATAAAATTCACAGTGTCCACTCTGGCACCTGGTGGTCTTCACAAGGGTGCGTTGTTGGAAGCAGACCAAAAATAAAATGGTACAAATTTTACAACCCTAGGTCCATGCTTGGATCCTGTGTCAAGCCTGACGAATTCTAACTACTCCTCAATGACACTTGATCATCAAGTTCACAAATGCCAGCTGCAGGAACAGTTTAGATGACTTCATTGTCATTTATTTAGACTTTCTAAAAGGCGCTGACCTTGCTGACAGCTGACCATAAGCTCTACAAGTTTCTAGCACTGTTCCCCGTTTCTCCTTTCTATTTGCTTCAGCGGTGAAATGCGTTATCCTAGCTCTCCAACACACAGCTTCCTATTCCTGGCAGGGAAAGGGGAATCCCACAGTTCTTGCTGGAGACATTAGCTGCCCTTCTTTTTCACCTCACACTGACTGAATAGATACAGGAGACCAAGCCTGCAGGGCATCACATGTGCCTCACAGGTACAGAGCTGACATAAAAAAATGGAGAACTACACTCTGAAGACAAATGAAGACATATCAGCAGACTAATGTGACCTATGTCCTCATACATGGTACCAACCATTAATCTGCCTCTAGATTATATTCCTTGTTATCCATCGTACAACACTACTTTGCTGTGAGCTTGCAATGTTTACTTTTTCCCTACCCTATGTCACAGAAATTCATGAAGTTAAAGCCACAAATGTTACAAGTAAAAACTGCCTTCAGTTTTGCCAATATTTAATATTTAAATCCCCTCCCCCCCAAAAAAATAGTTGGAAGAACAAATTAATGTATATATGTATCAAAGTGTTGTGTCTCTGAAGATTGTCATGTGTAGTATTGCACGCCTGAAATATATAAGAGACTTACAGTAGTTACATGAGGAGTGAGAATAATGTGACCATGTGGTATTGCTGTTCCCAATTCTTATTCTGTGGGTTAATTATAGATGGAATTTTCTCTAATTAAGAAGTGTTTCTCTCTCTCCCTCCCCACACCCCCCCAAAAAAAAAAAAAAAATGTTACTTAGTTGTAATCTCATCTTTTGTCCTTTCTTTTGTAATGTCCAGATGGGAACAGCCACACAGCAACAAAGCAGTCAAGTCAGGCAGAAAAAAAAATGAAAGTTCTCAGAATTCTCCAAAAGCAATTGAGTCTGCAGACTCAGTTACTATGTAAACTCTATGCTTCGTAAGTCATTTAAAGACTTAGTACAAGTGGCTTGTGGTTTAATCTTTTAATTCCATTGCTCCGTAAGTTTCCTTGTAGGTTCATTGAGCAAGGAATTCAGACAAAATATCTGAGGCCCTTTCTTCTAAAAGGGGTTGGATATGGAAAAATTTGCAAGACTTTAGTGTCTGAAAGTCTGCAAACTAACCTCCATATTTACTTGCCATAAAAGCCATTACCTTTCAGGATAATGTTTCAGTGTTTCAGACTTACATCAGATGCTTGCCATAGGAGACACTATCAGTGAACATCTGTGGAATGTATTCAAGCAGCTGTAGCTAAACATACAAATTTGTGCCACCAGGTCAAAAAGAAAATATGGCAAGGAGGAAATCACTTTCACATTTTTGAAGACTCTTGATAGATGTATGCTGAATGTCTTAAAAATATGCATACACACATCCCTTCCTATTCTAATCAGGATTTTAACAGATAATAAATAAATCCAGAACCGAAGTAAATCTGGTTTAATGTCGTGTAGCCTTCCTTGGCTAATACCTTAAAATTAAATAGTATATGTATCGAATAAAACATGGTGGATAGGATACCTGGAGAAGAGAGAAACATCTGCCATCAAGACTTCTTGTATTTGCTTTAGGTTTGGAGAAGGAATACACAGACAGTAGTCACAGGCAGGCCCCAGGCTGGCAAGAAGGAACTGGTAATTTCTGCTTTTGATGTGATGTTTTAAATATATATGTACCAGCTGGTATGTTATTTGCTTGAACCTCTTGTTTTAAAGCTGATTTACATACATTTTTACTTGTAGGTGTATAAACTTGAAAAAATGATTTATAGTATGAACAAACTGTAACAGCCATCACAATTTTATAAAAAGCCTTTAATACTGAAAAAATTAGCATTGATATATTTCATATGAAAAAGTACCTTAGCTTGTCCTAAATCTAAGTCTCGGTGACAAAACAATATAGGCTGAAAAGTCAAAATATGGTATTACTCTAAGATCATGTCTAGTAAAATTTTATATTAATACAAAGTGTTTTAATAAGACATTAAAATCTTTATTAATATAGATACTAAGATATTTGTATTTTGAAACCTTTTAATAAGTAGAAAACCCACAAGCTCTATAGAATACTATATGGGAACATCATGTATTTTTTTAATCTCTCTTGAGTTTCTTAATTAGCATACCGTAAATGTAACTTAAACAATTTTACAAGCCCAGTCTTCTCCTGAATATTTAGGTTGTCTAACACCACTATTTTCAATGCTGTAGTGAACAATCGTGCACACACGTCTCAGACACCTTTCCCTAAACACTCAATTAGGAATTTCTCCAGCATCTTTCAGAACTATGCTTTTTAGCAACAAGCTAGGAGACTGTCTTGTAGAAACTCTAGCTTTCCAAAGATGTTTCACTCTGTTGTTTTGTTCTGTGTTATACATGTGGCACTCTGCCTCTCCTCAACTGAAAGGAAACATGAGATATAGCTCACCAGACCAGGCACTCCTTTAAAACTGGAGTTCAACAAAAGAAGCAGAAACATTGCAGCGTGATGCATCTTAAGGGGGTTGTGAGAAACACTGTACCAAACCACAGAGCACCAGCAGAGTCAAAAGGTGCGAGCCAGAAGTTCTACAGTACTATGCGGCATCGCAATTATGTTTGTCACTCGCACGACCCTTCCCTTTCATACAGATCTTTTGGAAAATGTGCCAATACGCTTTTGTATGGACAATAAATTAGGTAATTTTATATGTTTGTATTTATATAAATATGTTCTTGTACATTCTCAGGCAAAATCCCTATCCACCAAGTTAGGCAGGCATTCATTAAAATTAATTTCAAGCCATGATAATAAGACTTATTTTGAAACGAATTCTGAAAACATTTGTTTCTGGCATGGTCACGCATTTGTTTTCATGCTGTCATTTTGGGTTCGACATTAAAATCTCACAGACAGAGTAAGACTTCAAATAAATTTTGTATTTTTCTTGGGTAACTTTTTTTTTTTCTTTTTATGAAACATTCGTGTGAAACTGTTTGCTTTCAACAGACTTGTATTTTTCTCCAAGAATTAAAATATTGCCAGAACATTCTTAGCTCTGCTGAGAAGGAAACAAGGTGAGAGGGATAACACCTCTATGTGAAACTTCTGGTTCTCAAAAACCACATACCAAAATACTTCCTTTCTGTTCTGTTTGCTTCTACCACTGCATTATCACATAAAGACTGAATTCTACCATCTTTTCCCTTGGCTCTGTAAGCTGGAAAGACTGTCTGTGGGACTGTGTGGCATGAACAAGAAAAAGTGGCAACTCTCTATAAAGTAAGGACGTTCTGGGAGATGAGGATACTATTACATGGCAACCACAATCCCAGCAGTGCTTTGGGAAATGTAAATGGTATAGTTTTCCCGTCAGGGGAACAAATGTGTGGAGGCTGCTATCAAGGAGAGAATTGTAATTCTCTGACCTTTAAGACTACGCTGACTGAACCAAGCTTGATCACAATTCAGGTCGTCAGAGCCGTACCAGCTGTAATTTAGGCACATTGTAAGTAAGGGAGATGCAAAGACTGCTGAGTAGGTCCTCAATGGAAGCACGTCCTCCACCGAGCTGTCCCCTTTCTGTTGTAACTGCTGAGTAAGACTACATTGCTCCAGACACCCAAGATTCATGTATCCGTTGCATAACTAACATAGATATTCTCCAGACAGAAGAAAAAATTAAAGCATTAGGGAAAGGAAGAGCAAAATATCTGAAAAAATAATAAATAAATAAAGTAACAGAGGTAAGCCATTCAAATGAGAAAAGAAAACTATTGGAAAAATAAAGAATAAATAAGAATAGGCAGCTAATCTTGGACTGATGGCGTTTAGGCTAGATTTTTCATTTTTGAAATGTATCCTAATTTTTCAAAGTCAAATGGCTAGAGTTTCAATCTAACTACTCTATCTGTGCAAAAACCCAGCCACAAGAAGGAGATCCCACATCAGCTTAATCCTCCACTGTTGAGTTCAAGAGGAAAATATTTAAAGAAGAATTGCTGTAATTTCATTGAGCTCTATCCAATAGAATAGTTTCTCTGAGGGTTTTTGTTTGTTTTTCTCTTCAGTATTCTTTAAAAATTACGATGGAGGAATTCAACTTCTGCTCATTCAGTTACACATTTTTCATGTTCACTCTTTCTATATTCCCATCAAAAGGAATTTGCTAATCCAACAAATACAATCTGATACAATTTATGGCATGATCTTACCTGTGCTATCTATGGAACCTTCTAATTTTATGTCACAATTCAGTAGTTTTTGGGAGCCCAGTTTTTTAAAATATCTTTGTTCTTACTTTGTTTGTGAACATAAGGAATCCGGAGAACCTACTGCTCATTCAAGTCTTTGCATTCTTAGGATAGTGTATTCACATTTTTAGCAGATCTTATCTTTTCCATTTGTGTGACTGGTTTGAGATATTTATGTGCCCCTGACTTCTGGCAGAGTGGGAAAGTTAAATTTCAGGATGCAGGAAATAGCACTGCTAGTACAGAAGGTCACCAAATATAATCAGCTCTCAGTTACCAGTAGGGGATTATCTGGGCTGTGGATTAGCTGTGCCTCCCGGAAAGGGAACCTGCTACATGATACAGTCACCAAGTCCAGCACAGAGCTTCTTCCCCATCATGGGCATCATGCTCCTGACCCAGCAGGAAATTCAGCACAGAAAGTTTTCCAACCAAACTTAATTTTCGTATTTTCTTCTGTTGACTGCACTTTTGTGTAAACTCCACCCTCCACTGCCCTGGGAAATCAAAAACTGAGTGGTTGTAGTACAAATTTTGGGGCAATCTGACTAACGTCCTGACAAGAAAATATCCCCGAAGAGAACCATGAGTCATCGTAAGCCTTGTGTACAATATTAGGAAGTCTATGCAAGCTTTTAGAATCAAAGCCGGGTATAATCCTCGAGTAGGACAAGAACGCAGTTATCCATGTCACATTAATTCCACATTCAAAAGTACAGAAGTGCTGCTAGGATCACAAGGAGTGTTAATATGGTTATAACCGTCTGTATGCCCCAAAGGTAAATAGCATTTGCATGTGGAGCACTGACACTTTCCTGAGGCATGTTCTTGCTTCTCTGTGCATAATTCTCACCACTTCATTTTTTCTTTTTAACTCGCATCTGATTAAAGATTTCATTTTCCCTAACAATGTGTGAGCAGAACCATAGGTATCACAAAGCAGCATACTGGCAGGGCAGGAGCTCACGCAGCGTACAGCCAAAAATGGAGCTCTGTTGTTTTCCAAGAAAGGAGGAGACCTAGCCACATTATACTGAAAGTGAGATTTTTCTTGGTATTTATTATTCTTTCATCTTTAAGCACATATTTAAATGTATCTCCTGAATTTCAGGATATTTAACTATTAATGGGAATTTTAGTTAGATTTCTTCTTAATCTACCACGATGGGGAGAAAGTGTAAATAATGAAGCCAAAATAGTTTCTCTCATGTGGTTTGAACAATAAGAAACAAAACAAAAAAGGGTGTAGTCTTTTATACACCACTAGTACCTAATGCTTATCACTTTTTAGAGCAAAAACTGATAAAGAATATATAAAACCATGTATTTTATGTTTTTCCTTAAACATAGCCACAGCTCATCCATGAAACTGATACTTTGCATATAAAGTTAAAAGGCAGATTTACAAAATCGTGTGGGTTCCAGTTCTTAGATGGACACTAGTGGTATTAATACTGAAAGCAAAATAAAATATCCCTAAAAGTAGAAACACTACTACAGAGACCATTTCCACTTTTTTTAATTTCTTTTTTTTTTATTATTTCTTTTTTTTTTAATGCTGTAAAGGTTAAATCAGACGGAAACATACTAGTCTAATATCTACTTTGAAGAGCCATAAAATGTTCTTGCAAGTGTGGACAAAGAACAGTTTATACTGTGAACAATACTGAAGGTTCCTGAACAGTCTATGACTTAGATATGAGTGTTTAGACACTACAAGATGGCTAACAAAGAAAATAAATCAATAAAAGCTGTGTTCTCTGGCTCATGGTGATAAGATTTATTTACAGCCAAAGGAAGAATGATTCTTTACTAGAGAAGAGGGAACTCATGTTTTTCCTCACACTCTTCAGATCAGTCCAAGCAACTGAATATTGCATAGTCATAAATGCATTAATAAAAACTTTAAAATGCATGTAATTAACTTTTTCAGTTTAACAAGGAGTTTTAACAACAACCATTGGCAGTTTTATAGCTTTTTCTTACTAAAAAACAGGATGCTTCAGACTAGATATAAGCTCTGATTTGTGTCTCTTCCAAAGTACCATTAAGAAAAGGGATTAAAACAAAGCCACTTTGACATTTCTGGCCAGAGATATTACTATATGCATACAAATATGTATGATACATATTTATGAATATATCCCTAAGATAATGCATAAAATATACATCTAAAATATGAAAATATAAGACAGGTCAAAGTAAGACTTTGATGGTTACTACATAGGCTCTCTGGTTTCATATAGCAAAACATAATTGCAGGAATTTTGTCTACAATTTTTTCCTACCAACCATACTGTCACTGAGAGCACCTCAGAAGGTACTGAAGTACATGCCTATCTTCTACTTCAGAATATATACCAGGAGCTGAGAAGCGGTGTTGATCTTACCAGCTGCATCTTGAACCTTGCCATGTAAGTACTCAGCAAGTGTCTCACTGAATCAGGGCGTAGGCCAATACTAAAAGATTTATTAAGCAAGATTAAGTTAGCCACAACTGACACTGCAGATTTATGCCAGTGCAAGAGTACTGTCTTGGTTTCAGTTAGGACAGTTTTCCTCCTAGTAGCTGTGTGGTGTTTAGCTGCCGGCCGGGTTAAACCACAACAGTACAAAATATATCTGTTTTCTAAATAATAACTTTAATGTAAGTAGAATCATGACCTATGTTTGCATTTTATGGTATGCTTTTAAAATACTAGACAGAATATGCTTTCTCATGCCACAGACATAATAAATAAAAAGATGTTCTCTCTTGTCCCAACACCTCAATAATTAAAAGATAAACAAGTAAATCGCAGCATCCAAGAAGATTGATTCTTACCTTTGTTTAGTCAAGATTTATTGTTATAAAGTGCCATAAACCTCTGTCATATTGTAACTACTAGAAAAGAAAGCAAGCTTGTTTTCAAAAGCCAAAGGTAGAAGTTAATTCATATTTTCTTTGTGTGTTTAGTGTTCACTTTTTGTTGATATTGGTTAGCAGGACAAAAACAGCAGAGAAAAAGGCTTTAACTCCATGCCAGCAGTGTTTATTTTGCAGCGGGGCTATAAGTTTTGTGAGGACTGAAGGTATAAAAGTAGAGTGGACTCAATGAACTGAAGAATGCAGTAGGAGGGGAGGTAAGACGAGCTGTAAAACTAATTGGTGTCCAACATGTTTTGGACTGCATTTAATTTTCTTGAGGGGAAGAGAGGTCAAGAATGGAATGAAGTCAATGAGAATAGGAATAAGAAAGTGGAAAGCAAAATGGCCAGCATTAAAAGGTCAGTGAATATCCCAGGGACAGGAAATGAACTTTAAACAAAAGTATAAGGTAGTATTTCTATCCACGTTTGGGAGTTGTTAAAATTAGTATTAAAAGAAGGAAACTTAAATAACCAGATGTTTCTTGTATGAAAGCTTGTTTTAGTCTGCTTTCAATTTATTGGAGGCCTTAGCAGGACCAAGATTTTGTGTGCTACGCAATTAGGAAATGAGTATTTCAGCACAGTACTAATGTTATTTAAATATTTTAAAAGACTTCGATATTTTACACTGACTTGCTTCCTGTTACACTTTTATAGTCTTTCTCTTGGAAGAAGTCTCCATCCTGAATTTGAAAGTAAACTTCCCACAAGCTTTAGTACAGAATTTAGCCACAGCAGCCAGCATGTCGGTGTCTAGCTGATAGACAGGGCACTCTGCAGTCTGCCTTGAGAGATACAGTATTTATTATACACGGCCTGTAAAGTCATCAGGCTGGTATACCCAAAGAAATAGAGTTCCATTCAAAATCTTTTCTGCCAATAAAGTTTTGGATAAAATTGAACTGGGGGGCATTCCCATTCATGGTTCATTTCTGTGCACACCTGTAACATTTTTTTTCCTACTATATTTAGTAGGAAATATATTTAATATATTTCACCTAAAGACCACTAGTTTTAGAAAATCTTTGCTTCAGCTTAAATTGGATTTGAATCAGAGTCTTTGTGCTCTGACCTGGCTGGACAGCAAATATTTTCTGCTCCAGAATATGTTTAATTTTAAATATCTCCTACTTCTACCACTTGTGCAGCTTCACATTTCTCTTTTCACCCCAGTACAGAAAGCAATTAATAGACACTGAAATCACATGAACTAACTCCATGAAGGCACATTACTCTTAGTGGTAAAAACAGCAGTGTGGGCTGCCAAGAAGCCCAGAAGAGTAAGTCAGGATCCTAGGGCATGAGGGACAGCCTGTAGCTGGTGTCTGAGAAGAAGCTGTGCAGCCAGGAGAGATTATTTGAACAAAGCTCTCTCTGCCATGCTTGTGAAATATAGGATGTCTCCAAAGAAGCCTCATCTGCTGGAATTATCAATTTTCTGAGAATGTTTTGTTGTATATCCAATGCAGAAAACACCAGCCTTTTAAAATCATTTCTAAACTATGTCTGCTTTTACTTGAGCAAAATTGGAGAACATGGTATTAGTTATAAACACATCCCCATTTTCACGTAAAATTTTGATTTCTTTTCCTTTCAGTGAATATAAAGTGGGTCTGAAACCTTACAATAACATTGAAAACATGTTACACCTCCTACAAAAATTTAAATGACATTAGTCCTAAGAACTGGGTGTCGGGCTTCCAGAATCTATTTCCTACGTAGTGTGAGCTCATGGAGTGACCTCATAGGGTGAGCAGGGTAATTTATTATTTATTAGCTTTGCTGTGAGACAGTTTTAGTAATAGTTCAAAGGGATAAAGATAACAGCAAATAGCATATCACAAGGATGGTGTGGATTTATGTTTACATTCATATGGTATCTTCCCTTGGAGATTTTCCAGGAATTTTGCAAAAGTATTTCTGTGGAAATTTGGAGAAGCTTTCCATGCAAGGATCAATGCCTTCTATGGATCAGTGATGTTTTAGTAAATTTTTTTTAAACTATTTAGGAAGAAGCATTTGAAATGGAGTAGGCCTGTACCAGATTGCATTTTGCAAGAGAAAACTGTGGGAAGCTTACCCTTTAGGAAGACTTGAAGTAAATAATTAGTGAAAGGGCAGAAAAATAAGATAATGAAGTCAGAAACTGCTGCGGGAAAAAAAAAAAAAAAAAATCTTTGGAAAAATATTCCCTGCATAGAATAAAATTTTGTGTGTATTTATGGTTCTGAATTCACACAATAGCATTTGATATAGTAGAGGTACATTCATTTTTCTCTTCCCTCCTCTCTTCTTTTTATTTTATTTTATTTACTTATTTGAAAGAGGTAAAGGCTTGTAAAAGTTTATACAAATTGCCAAAATGCAAGCTGTCTTTTCTGTGGGACTGCTATAGCTCACGTTTCCTCAAATGTACCCTCAAGTCTTTTCTCAAATGTAACTATCTCATGTAAGTGCTTGGACCATTCCTACTGGTACCAAACACCCATATGGCACTGAAAATGAGAGCTGGACAGATCATTCTTCCTAGAACCTTAGTGGGAGGGAAAACGCCTAGATTTTATTTGTGCGTTCACTTAAGAACATTACAGATTTTTACTAATCTACTATATTTCAAGGGAGGCAAAAAAGTTAAGTAAAAGAAAGCATTTAAAAAATGAAACAGATACCTCATTACCTAGCATATGCATCTTGCTCAGTGAGGACTAAGGAACCTCAAAGACTAATCTCTCATTAATACACGAGATGTTCACAGAATGCTTGCCAGAACTGGGAAGTCGAGTTTAGATGGAAACTTGGCATGAGCTTACTGGCTTGTCCCTTTGAGGGGTGGGAAGGAAGGAAAAGAAAAAATAGTGAATAAAATGCTGTATGCATGTTGCATGCATGTACATACGAGAAAGACTTTTTAACTTCATTTTCTCATTAAAATAGAGAACAGTGAAACTGTAAAGATTCCATGTGTGTTCTTATAAACTGTGCTTTTCACACATCTTTTGTTAGACACATGGAATGTTAACTGAAAGGGCTTATCTTAAAAATCAGCAGGGTAGCTGGAATGCAATTTTACAAAACCTGGCCATCTTTCAACAAGAGTGGGTGGATTTTCAATGCAGCAAATGTTTGTGTATTAAAAAGTATTTGCCATGGTGACAAAGCTTGGAGAAACATCCCATTAGCCACAGACGGGAAGCCGTTGCAGATTGTTCTGATTATCCATGCCCAAAACTTAGTCTGGCTCTGTTTATACGGCATTTCCCGATTTAAAAAAATAAAATAAAAAAATAAAAAAAAATTCAACATACCCCTAAAACCTGAGCAAACTGTTTGCACTTACTTACACATGCCTTGTGCTGTATTTTCTGGCTCAGATTCAACACATGATTAGATTCTTACTTTCCTGGAACTTAAAACATGTGCTTACAGCTAAGCATATGCTTAAATGTTCTACTGCACTGGGACCTAAGAGGATGTTCCTATATTCCCAGTACAGCCAGGAGTCCTTATGAAACAAGTCAAAATTTCAGAATAAAAAGACCTCAACAGAGAGATGAGTACGGCAAGTTGATAAGGGTTTGTAGTGAGAGATATTCAAAGGACTACATGAGGTAGCCTGAGAGAGCACGTGGGCAGACTTTACGTATGCACACTAGCATCTTATCTGTGTGAGTCTGGGACAGCTGCATTGATTGTGGTCCCAAGTCCCTGTTAGCAGGAGTTGCTATAACGTACCATCGGGATTTTTGTATAAAAGCCTGGAGAAAAGTAAGCCGTTTAGATGCTAGGGCACCTCCACTGACAGACTATTTTTGCAACATAGCTTTTCTGTGCTTCCAGCATTTCCACTCCCCCCAACCACCCCATTTCTAAGATCAATAGTTTGGGATTTGGTACTTGGCACAAAGCATCTCACTGGACAGTTGGGAATCTCCCTTGCTAGGAAAAAAAAAAAAAAAAAAGTTCTCATTTCTGGTCCTCTTGAATTGCAAGACACAGAGCTTGCACATGGTAGGACTGCCACCTGCCATGATGAAAGAAAAATAAATCACCAGGTCAAATGGTACCTTCTGGAAAATGATCAATTCTAGCTACAATTAATTTGTGCTAGTAGAGTGGTCAGGGCTGCCCTGTAAAGTGCATGTGGGATCACTGGAGACAAGAGAGAAAAAAAAATTACAGGTCAAAACCAATCTGGAATACATATAAGTGCACAAGCCAGATGTGAACTCTACAGGTAGGATACCTCTGGCTCATATGTAATAGTCAGAGATGGATTAAAACATTCCAAACGAAGTGTGGAAACTTAGCAGTAAAATGACTTTAAATAAAAAGAAAATGCATGAAGCCCAGTCTCTTGAAATACCACACAATGGACGTTTTTTACATCATATAGGCAGCGTCTCTTCTGCTAATATTTCTACAGGAATTAAATTAAATAATAGATTTAACTAGTTCAAAGAGTATGTGCCACCTCTTTTATTCCTTTTGGAACATACGCCCAGAGGCATAATGTGGGAAGCTTAAAATGGATCCATTTTACTCCTATTTTCAGCAACGTTTGTAGGCAAATGATCTTTTATGTGCTGGAATGAATGAGTACGTTATAAAACTAAGTATCCTACAGAACTCTGCTTTGAAGTTATACTTGGCTGCCCAAGGTAGATGACAGACAGTGTCAGGAAAAGGGATAAAAAAGCCTAAAGGTCATAGTAAGGTCAAAACAAATAGGTCACAGCAAATTAATCCTTATCATCTGACCAGCATGGAGCAAACAAGGGCAGTGTTCAAGCTCAAATCTGCTAAAATTTAATGGAAAGGTATAAAACAATTAGTCACAGCACAGACTTCTTTCTCCTCTTCAGGTGCTTGAGATACAAGTTCCCCTCTTGAATTTTATATATATATATAATTTTAAAATATTCTACTTAATGACTTATGCATCCAGAAAGATTTTTGTTTGTTTGTTTTTGTCACAGATAAGCTCAGTAATTCGTTTCCAACTCAAGTGCAAGTCTGGTCTGAATAAGAAAAACAGGAAAATTGACAATATTTCATTTTTAAATGTTAATTTATGTAGAAAATATTACTTATTTTCAAAAATTGGGTCAAAACTGTGCCATGATAAGAATCAAATCAACAATGTCACTGTTAACTTTGACCATTAATAAGAAAAAATGGAAGCCAAATGATCAAAAGAATAGAAATCAAACTTTTCAGAACTTCTTCATTAAGCTTAAAACACCATCCATCATCCATTTTAGGTAGCTTACACTACCTAAAACTGAAAACGTGACTGAACAGGGCTACAAAGCTTTCTGGAATCAGAGGGAATGGTCTTTGGAGTCCTCCTTTCTGATCATACCCCCAGCTACAGCTCCCTCTGATCCTCTTTTCTCATCATGCCCACTGGCTGTGGGGAAAAAAGAACGGCATTTTTTCCACAACTTCCCCCTCTTCTAGGCCTGTGGAAGGCAGGTGGGAAAACTGTGTACATCAGCTGTGACAGAACAACAGCTCTGGGTGAAGCAGCTCATAGCTCCTATAGGAGAGCCCTCCTATGGCAGAGCTTGCTCTGCTGCACACCACCACCCCCAGCCCTGCTCTTTTCCTGGGATGTGCAGTAGCACCACGCATGCAGCCTCCTGCCACCTGCCCCTGCATCTCCTCTCATTTTGTTATTCCTCTGTTTCAAGCAGCCCACTCAGTTTGTGGACAACAATTCTCAACCCTTTTCTTATCTGTGGTGGATCTATGTCTTAGGAATGTGGCAGTGGCAGGCCTACATCTCTTCACACATCTTGTAGTGTCTACTTAACAGAATCTAATACTGATAATCCCTTCTATGCTGAAAAAGTACAAAATGAAGTTCTTATTAGCCATAAAATTATTCATTATTACTAAAACTGTCATTAAGATTACTCAGAAGTGATTACCTGATGATTTCTTAAGACATGCTAAAGGCTGGAGGAATAAGTCTGGAAGTTCTGACGCCTAGAAGATTTTGCAGGCTTTCACACTGGCTTCTACCATGCCCTACCGTAACCCAGTGCAAGCCCTGAACAAGGCAAAAGTTCATTTGGGACCAGTGAAAAAGGAATAAAGCATCCCAGGTTGTTTAATTGAGATGGAGAGAAAGAGTAAATAGAAGAGTAAGCACATGCAGCTTATATACTGAAGAAAAAGACAAAAGTATGACAAAAATGCAAGACTGAGGAAGGACATTAAAAAAAAAGAAAAAAAAAAAAGAAAAAAAAAAGAAAAAAAAAAAGGCATTCACACAGTAAGCATCTGTCAGTCACCAATCTGATCATTTCCTTCTATGCTATAACTCCTCCTCCCCAATATCGAAGAAAGTTGTATCCAGAACTGCAGAACAAATGACCGTGTTTTTCGTTAATGTACCTCCTAAAGCTAAAGGTATCTCACAGAAGAATAGAGTTGACACTATTTGTGTTGCACATTCCTGCAATAGAAATTATCGGCTAAGTCTACAGCAAAGCTCCCACTGACTGAAGAGGGAGCAGACTAGGTTAAACTTTTAAGTGTGATGGCATAACACCATTAGAAAAAAAAAAAAAAAAAAAAAAAGAAAAGCCTAACTCCCCCAAAACGAAAATGCAATCAAAACAGAAATATCCCTTAAAGATTATAGCATTCCACAGTGATATTAGAACTTAATTTGTTTTCTGAAAAGGACTTAACATTTATCATGTCTCTGCGATGTTTTATATCTGCCAAAATAAAACTGAGCATAAGAGGCTGCATACCGGGAAGTGATAACTTGTGGTGTCACATTTCAGTATATAGAGTCTTAAATATTTATGTGCAAAAGTCATTTAGCTATAAGACTGTTTCCTGTTTTAAACCAGATGCTATTGCATAAGCTAAAAATATTTAAGAAAAGATCTACAATGATAAAGGATTTCATTTGTAAATGTACACAGTGCCAAAAAACAGTCCTGTGGACTTTGAAAAAAGAATTAGCTAATCTGTGTGTGCCTCAGTCTGGATGTATGACTAATTTCTGTGCATTTGTACAGTGGCATGTGAGCTTTCAATATGAAGAATGATTTGCATTTACAAGAGAGAGATTTCTCTGAAAATCAGGTATTCGTACTTTTTTTTTTTTTTTTTTTTTTTTTTAACTGTAATCAAAAAGGAAAGAAGAATGAGAAGCAGCAACACATTTAATCATAGCTTAGAACATTCCTTGCAACTCTCAGCTTGTGGCAGGTGCTACCGTAAAGGAAAAAACAAATAATAATCATAACGATAAAATGGGGAAATTTTCAGAAAACTGGAGTTTGCTACATGATATTAAGTTAGAGCAGGTTAAAGTTCCACTTGGAAAACATAGGTCTCATTTCAAACTAACAGAATTTAGTCTTAACAATCATCTAGAACTGTGCAAAATCTGTCACCAAACAGAACTAAAACCCAAGTGTTTTCAGCCTTCTGCATTTCAGTATGTCTGGGACAAGTACATCCTAAAATCAAAACAAGAATGAGGCAGGGCACAGAAGACATCTTAGAACCCAAGTAAACTATCTACATGAAATAAAAGCCATCACATTTCATATTTCTGTACATACATTCTGACGATATTTCTGTTTTTAACTATAATTAACTGCAATGGGCGTGAAGAGAAGCAACAAGCTGCAACTAGGAAATAAGTGGCAATGTGACAGTATGACATTGAGGCATCTCCTGGACCAACACTTTCACTTAATTTAGAAGCCATCCTTTTTTAGTAAACACAGATATTTGACCCTTACAGCTTCCTATTCTCTACATTCTGCAGCCAGTTCAGGAACTGTGCATTTTTAACAGGAACAGAAACTCCACGTACGCTCCTCTACACGTGCCATCCCTACAGCCATAGGCAGTAAAACCCTCTGCACATTGTGTTACTGGGAGAAAACACCGTGCTCACTTGCCCTTGTTGGTACACAAGGTTTCCTCAACCTGTTGCTGCTGTCCACCTCACCAGCGTGTCCCAAAGCCCTGCTCAGGCACCTGCAGCCCTGGGTGACCTGTGCCCGAGGAACGCTCTCCTCAGAGGCGGCCTAGCAGGCCACCCAGAAGCAGGAGGGAAGCATGAGCACAGCTCGGTTTGCCCCCACTGTATTTGTAATGTTTCCTGAAATTAGCCAATGGTAATTACAATAATACATTTTATATGTGCTGTGTGTATCGGTCAGCTGTCAGCAGGAGCACTTCCCAAACATTTCCTGTCACTACCATGCCCTGCCAGCTGACTTGCTGTAACCAAGCAGGCTTGCATTTGTGCCAACAGCATTGGAAACAGCCAGCACGAGTGTAGTCTCACCCCCTGTATTGGTTCCTTCAAAAGCTTCCTCTGAAAAATTAGATCACAGCCAGTTTTTCACATAGTTTCATGTAGAAACTCTGCAGGCAGTTGTGGTCATCCTGTGTTTGCAGAGAATCCCAGCATGGCAGGTTTGTTATCAACTCAACTGTTCAGAGCCCCCTAAGTCAAGTGACCTTTGTGTCCCCAGTCTTCTGCAACAAGTAATATCTCCATACCATAAGTATCTCTGAACAACTCACTAAAAGTCTACCCTGCTGTATAAACAACTCCTCTGAAAGCAGGAGCAATTAATGCAAAGGATCAGTGGCTTTTTCCTTCTTTAGACTGAAGCAGCGTAAGACCCGCCTCAAAAAAAGGGTGCTGACAACTAAAAGGACTTCTGCACACACTTTTCTGTGTTGCCAAGCTCTCCTCCAAATCAATTTTTAAGGCTGCCCCACTTGGCAAAGTCCTGAGAAAATCCCAGAAATCCTAAAGGCAAACACGCAGAGGTTCAGCACCGCTGAATCTCTTTGGGGGTGGGGGGCTGCCTTGGTGGGTTTTGGGGTTTTCTTCTTCTTCTTCTTTCTTCCCCTTTTTTTACCCCCCTGCATTTAGGGCATGTAATATGTGACACTCAGCAACCTGAAACCTTGGAAGCAATTTGAATAGCATGTACCTCCCAAGATACAGTACAGTGTAGTGTTTATAGATGTCAGATAAATATGATTTATATAATTAAACCAACAGAAGCCTCCATACTCGGGCAAGCCTTAATAAGTTTTCTCTCCTGACATTGGTCCTTCTAAATGCTTACCTAACATTACAGGAAGAAGAGCTTCTATGTTTAGCACTTAGAATATAGTACGTAGGGCAGGTAAATGGCTTGCATCCAACAGAAGTGCAGGAAAGCTTTAGGAGCTTTTATTCAACTGCTTTACTATTTCACTGCCTACAAACACTGAAGCAGCAGAAGGTCCTATACACTCCAAAAGCAGAAGCAGCAGCTCACATATCATTTAATTTTAAAGCATTCTGAGACAGTATTCTGTAGAAGCCTCAAGAGATGACATTATTCCCTCATATTACATAACGAACAAATGCTTTCAGTCAAAATAGGCAACAGTAGCTTTCTCCTAAAACCAAACAATATTATTCCCTTTCACAAATAGGAGAGTAGAGCACAGAGAGATTCAGTCAGCTGTCCAAAATCACTGAGGACATCTGAAGGCTCCCGAAGCCCGATTTCAAGTCTGAGCAAAGTGTTTTTAGTAACAATGACATCTTCTCATTTTAAAGTTGCATCTTTTCAAACTGAGCACTCCATAGCAATCAAGAAAAGGCCTGGTCAGTAGCAGATGTGGGAGAAAGGAAAAGGGGATTACAGAGAGCAGCAGCACAAACATTTGCTTTACTCAGAGCAGATGGTTAGCAGTTTAGAAAGATTTTTCAATTCCATGGCCATAATGAAGGTCATAAAACAGTAAAACAGTACAGCTTTTCTTGAAATTTCTGAGTTAGAATGTATTTGCCTCACTTGGTCTATATTGTATACTGTAATCTTGTAGGCAATAAGTCATTCATAGTAAGCATACTGTCCCTTACAAAAATGGACAGCACAGAACTTTTTAAATAAGTTATTAAAAATAATGCAAATAATGATATCCAGGGGAGAGAAAATAATGTGACAAGCTCACACACCAGATAAGTTTTTGTTTATAGAAGATTTCCAAGTTAAGAAATTCTTAGAGAAAATAAATCAGATCGATATTTAAGAGGTAGTGCATCAGTACATACTACTCCATGCTTTTTCACATATAAGCAGAATTTAGCAACCACTCACCACAACATAACTCCGTCCTGCACTTACACGAATTCCTCAGTATTGAGCCTGCTTCTACAGAACTGGTATTGAATCATGCAAATATTTAAATAGCCACTAAAGACGGTTACAAAGTACCGTCTTACAAAGAGGCAGTTCTTCTATTTTATTGTGTCACGGCACTAAAGAAACAGGGAAGAACACATTTATGCAGCATCCTTCAGTTTGATGCCATCTGTATTGTCAGTGCTTATTCTTGCAAGTGAGGAAAGGTTTAAGGAGTAAACTCTACAATTTTACAAGTTGTAATAAAATAACTAAATGAATCATTTTATTTTTCAGTCTTTTATTCAGGCAAACGTCTATTAAAGGCACTTTGTGTATAACAGTAGCAGCAGACTGTCTATACGTTTCTTCTATGCACATATCCATTTACAGTATTAAAAAGAACTAATGCAAAATGGAACAATATAATGATGAGATTAAATATTTTGAGAAAAGATTGTGCATTTTAGTCATTATGTCAACAGTTCTCAATATATGCATTTGAGAACTCTTATCATAAAATGGTAGATTGATTTCAGTTTAATTTATAGTCTTTTTTGTACATTTGAGATTTAAATCTGGACCTGTGTCAGCTCAGATTTCAGTAACAGTGAGCATTGTTTTCATTTGTGAAGATCTGGGAAAAGGGAATATAAAAAAGGGAAAATAAGTTGACAATCTGACTGCACTCACATGAAGATATTTTTAAGTATAACGGAAATAACTGAAGTGAAGTTGACAATGTTTATATTTGACTGAAGAACAAAAAGAAAATAGGAAGACCGTAGCGTAAAGAAATTTTAAATGTATGTCAGAACATTGCTTGAAACCCATGAAAGATCCAAAAGATTTGATCTGTGAAGGGAAAAGAAAGGATAAGTCAAAGGCCATTATGGACAGTTAAGATTTTAAAAATTAAAACAAAATAAAAACTCTGAGAGAAAGAAGTGAGAATGATTGACTGATTAAAATAAACAGTAAGTATATATTAGTTTTTAATTGCTTCCAGACAAATACCCTACAGTACATCCTTTAGAGTAATCACAACTTTTGGAAAACAACATTATACCACTTGTTCTTTGTATCACGTAGTGAGAATTCCAACTGAAGTGAAGTAAGAAAAATATCAGTAAAGCAAAGCGTGCCAAGTGTTGTAGAGTTGACCCCCACTACAAAAACAAAACAAAACAAAGATGTTTTAAAGTTATGATCATATAGAGCATAAAAGGTTCTGTGAACACAGGTCAATCTACAATACTTCTGAATTCCACAAATCTTGTCTGCTTTGTAGCACCTGGAAAAGCAGTGTAAGGGCTCTGCTTACATCCATGCATCTTTCTAGGTGCAGAACTGCAAGCATGCTATACCCAGAACTGCTGGATAGACTTGCAGTGAGAAATAAGCATATAGGGTGCAAGAGGAAATCCCTAGGAGAATGTTTTAAAGAAGTTTTTAAAGAAGTAATCCTAAGGTACGATAGCATTTTTCTTGAAATTATATGCTTACACACCATGACACTCTTCAAGAGAGTCGTGATAAATTTACCAGCTGAAGAAAAGGTTTTCTGTGCTATGCAAAGATAATGGCAGATTTGGCACCCAATGCCAATGTATAAGGCCTTAATTTAGTACAAATGACTTACACAGGGGAATTTCACACAATAACGCATTCGGGATTTAATATGTAGGATTAGTGTGTCCCTTTAGGTATGCTATTGAATATGCAATATTTGTGAAGGGATAGGAAACGGTGTTTCATGGCCTTTTTTTAGACATGATTTGTTCCAGGGACAGAAATACTACCTGCTTGAATTCAATAAATGCAGAAAGCAAACATCTACTCTGGATGAGAGTTTCAGTCTTGCTCCCGTTCCACTTCTGCCTCCACTTGCTCTGGAAAGTTTCTCCTCCATTTATACAGAGATGCTGAGGTTTGTTTTGCTTATGAACCTGAGCTAAACTTTTAGAGCCACTACAGGAGCCGACATCGACTTTAAGAACATTCTATTACAAATTATTTTTTTAACTGAAATATCTCCTTTTTCCTTTAGATCATTCATTATTTCTAAACAGAATGATTTTTATTTATTTATTTACACATTTGACAAGTGAAAAATCTTAGGTATCACAGATGGAAGGCTCAGAAGATTTTGGTCACCATCCTTACAAATAGGGACCTGAAATTCGTAACGGTAGGGCAACCTTTCAGACATCAGTCATTGGAATAGATCAGGCCTGAGTACTATATTTTACAAAGCCAAAAGTCTTGACATTCTCCAGGCATATTCTGAGAAGAATAGTGCTTTGATAAAACTTGGCTACTCGTGGTAAATTAAACTGCACTACTGCATCTGCTAGCGCTGTGTGCCATGAAAATATGGTCTCTCCCAGTCCACGCTAACAATGCTATAAACTGTGTTTTTTCTGACCTTTTCTTAGTCGAGAGCGCACAATCTATGTCACTGTGGTTTGAATTGTCTCTGGGGCTTTCCAAGTCCTTTCTGGTTGGCACCCAGAAACTTAAGAATTTTCAGCCACTGATTTCAGGCACTTACAATGAAAGCAAGTTGAATGTGCTTAATTACTCTTTGACATGCTTTCAATAAGTGATGTAGAAATGGGAACATCAGTTTGATCTGGCAAAGAAGACAAACAGTTTGGCCCGATGGAGGACAATGAACACCTGGAGCCCATGGGGCTTTGCTCTGAACACTTGTGACAATTGCTTATTGATCCATATGTTGAGGCAGAGAATACTACAAGGAACCGACTCAGAAGCTTTAGCTTCCTGAACCCATCTCGAATGCAAGTTTCTGTGCAGTCTCGACTTCCACACAGCTAGCCCCCTGGTCAGATATAAAAAGCAACCAGCACACAATCAGAAGGTGCCCTTTGCAGTGGTAATCCTTACAGAGACGTTTCTGTCGCACCGTTAGTTCGGCACATCTAGGTTGCTTCCATTCCACAACTTAATCAGTTTACCTTGTAGAATGTTGGGGGCTGCGGTCACAGCAGAAGTTTGTGAGACTAACCAGTCCAATAGGAACTAGTCAAACTGAGTGCTCTAAAGTATTTTAAAAGTGATGCTTTTCAGAAGTGCCTGAATTCCAAGGGTCATATCGATATGAAAACATTCTGTTGAGATGAAGGAGCAGCAGTTTATTCACCATTTAATTTTTGTTGATCTTTCTCAAAATCAAACAGTATTTGGACACTATTCAAAACACAATATAGCCAATTATGTCTATTTCATGCTCACTGAATTCAATGAATAGATTACTACTAACTTCAACAGAACTTTTTTCCAGGCCTTTCATGACCATTACTCACAGATTTTGAGAGAAAACTGGCCAAAGTTTTTTAAACTTGCAGGACAAATAACACGTATGTTTTAATACAAAAACATATTAATTATAAAAGAAATGAATTATGGAAGACCACAAAATAACAGGTCTGTTAAAGCAACTTTGTGAGAAGCTGTATATATCCTTAACTACTTTAGCGTAAACTGAATTTTTAACCACTTAAGCTTTCGTGGTCTGTCCTTCAGAAAGTTACTCTATTTGGCTTTTCTCAGATGCAATCAGAACTGTTCTGTGTTTCCCTAATTACAAACACATTTCTTTCTCCATGCAATATCCCTAAGTATGCAGCAACCATCCTCTTGCCAAAGCTTTCTGGCATTTTCATTCCAGTTAGAATCCAAATCTACATTTTTCTGTGAGAAAAGCTGTAGGAAAGACTGTAAACAGGATAATTATGTAGCAATACAGTTTTAAATGCAAGTTTTACTTGCACAATGTATTGAATGCATGTTTTTTACTTCCAAATGAGTTGTGGAGATGCAATGCTATTGTTCCTAAAGCACTTTTTTTTTTTTTCATTAAAGTAAGCAGCAAGAATTCTGTAAGAGATTTTAAACAGAAGGCATAAGGAAGATAAATATAAAGATGTACAGCTTGTCACAAAAGTTCCTCACAATCATTTTAATGGTCTAAAATATGTACTCTGTGTCAACTTTGTGTGGCCTCCTTTATGTCACCCTGTGGAATAGCTCTGGAAAGGAACCAACCACCCAAAAAAACATAAAGAATGTAGCCTCGTTTTCTGTGTCCTTCATTGATGCCGGAAGCACTTCTTGTTAGGAGCTTAGTTTGGAGTTTTAGAAAATATCCATTAACATAGTTTCAAGAGTTGAGTTAAGTCAAAGCTCAATCAATGACTGTCACTGATTTAAAAAAATATATATATATTTGGAATGAAAACCTCTGATTTTCTGCTAGAACAGATTTTTTTTTTTTTTTCCACAAACTTCCAGGGACAGTTTTGTACTCCTTAAGAAAACTCAAATGGAAATTAGTGGAAAAGTATTTGGAAGCTTCCGCACTTTCCTGTTCTTATGAAAATTATAAAAATATTTGTTGATAAGTAGGCAAGAAGCCTTGATCATTACATCAACCATTGCCCTTGGAATAACAATTACCAGAAACTGGCTGTATTCACCCACATATCATTTCATTCACCTGCCTGTTAATTATAGACATTGAAACAAGTCAGTTTACTTGTCTGTTCCACTTGAGAGAAAAAAATACAGTAAAACAGTTAAATGTATTTTGTTCAGCGGTGTAAACCAACTTATTAAAAATGTTAGCTCAACTTATTAAAAGTGTTAGCTGAAATTTTGAAATAATACTCTTTCAAAAAATTTAGACTGCTGACTAAACTTGACATATCAAATAAGAACACTTACTTTCAATAGCAAAATTTAAGACAGGGTTGTAGCCTTTCCTAATTCTCAATGAAGAACACCTGCAAAGTGATTTTTGATGAAAAACTCTGAACAAAGTAGTTCTTTCTTATAGCTCATGCAATAGAAATGTAGGTATTTTTGAGCAAAATTAGTCTTGCTCCCAAGTGTTCTAATGCCTCGCCAAACCGCCTTCGATCTGTGCTACTACCCACTAATAAACATCCTCCTCTTGTTTTGGGTAAATGGTCTCTGCTTTTGAAGTGAAATTGTCTGAAGTAGGTTTCCACCCCAGGCATTAAGTACCTGGAGGCTCTGGTGTATAACCTAATGATAAACAGTATGTTAGTGGATAGCCTATATGTTAACTAATAACCCAATGACTCTTGAAGGATCGAATTAATGCACCCTTCTTTCAATTAAAGCATTTCTCAGGAGTGATGATCAGTTAGTTTACTTGTCCCTAAACAAGCCACGATTATAGCCAAACATATCCATTTCTTCTTCTAGTACATTCAGTTTTGCATACAGATTAAGTATTTGCATTTTGTCAGAGAAGTACTCACAGGGCTATCTCTCATGCTATCCAGATTAATTGCTTATCTACACATTTATAGCATTAAAATCAATTTAGGTATTTATGTATTCTTATTAATTTATGCAAATTGTTCATATCAGGATTAGCAGAAGTAGTATCATGTTAGCAAGTAGCAGAAAACTTACTAGTAAGTGACTGTATTCATATATAATTTAAACAGCATTCATTCATCTTTCTATTAATTGCAGGTGTTGACTAAGATAACTAACGTTTCTTAATCTCTTCCAGTTGAAGGAAGATAAACAAAATACTCTAACTTCTGAGAGAAATAAATAAATAAATAAATAAAAACCTTGTCTTACCTTAACCCAGGACAAGTGTTGAAATATTGTAGGTAGAGATATATTTCTACATACAAACCTATGCTGGAACAGGTTTGGAATCATTGCCATCTCTGCAATGCATGTATGAATGTTACAAAGATATTTTTCAAATTTTATTCAAGTTATTCTGTTCATATATTCCTGCCAACATATCCCCAGAGAGGGGGACATAGGAATGAGGATCTAGCTATATAGGCACAGCTGCTGCCCACAGATAGCCATGAGAACATGCTTTTAAAGGTAAACCCAGAACACAACAATGTCCTGATCTTCTTGTACCAGTTAAATTCTTCCTTCCCACTTTTTCCATAAACACAAGAATTCCTGCGTCACTGATAATTGGTGGGCAATTGGAGGGAAAGAATCAAGTGGGAACATAACCTGAATACAAAATAAACTATCAAAAGACGTATCCCTACACAGGTGAAATGTAAAAATATCAATGGTTTGCATAGTGTTTCTACAATAGAAACGGAACAGCACTTTGCATGCCTCACATTATATAAAATAGAATAAAATGCTTAGTGTAAGTATTTTGCATTTAAAATGCTGTAGCTAATATGCAAAGATTGCAAAGCAGTTTACAGAGCTGCTCCAAATTTCCTGTCATCAATTAGGTATCTGCAGAACAATTCTCTTGAGTTGTAGGTAGCTAAATACTAATTTGCACAGAAGTCACTTAAGTAAGTTAAAGAATGGAAAAGGGAACTCAAAAGATCTTGATTTCCAGTTCTCTCCTCTATCTCCCAGTATTGCAGTAACAAATATTAAAAGGCAATCAGCAAAGAACATTCCAAGTGTTACAAGAACATATAGTTTAACCTCAGTGGTGACAACAAGTATAAAGAGTTTCAGTGGTGACGTTGATTGTATGGAACACTTTATCAAAACAGATGGAGTTTTATAGATATAGTTACTTTTTAAGTGACAGAGAGAAGCAGCCACTTGAGCCTTTCTTTAGACTCAGCGTTTCCATTATAAATCAGTTTTTTATATACCCTTATAATTCTTCAGCATGTAACTTGGCAACCTTGGTGGATAGATTTCTTTTTTTCCCAATTAGTTTGCTCTGCAGAGCAAAGACAAAAGTGCAAAACAAAAGCATTTTGTAATAATATACAAATACTCTTAACACAGAATCCACTTGGTGGTTCACATACTGAATGAACAACAGAGGTTGTTCTCAACTGGGGGTTAATTGCACGGCGCAAGAAGCCTGAGGAACCTAAAGTATGAAAAGCCAACACCACCTTTAGAATCACTACGGACCTATTGGCTGTGCAGTTACACATAATCAGTGAACACAGTGAGTTTCAGAGCTTAGCAGGTTTTCAGTTTCCTCAGTGATACTGCGAGACCTTTGGATATTCAAGTTTAATGTGACCAGATGTACCTGGAACAGTTGCTTAATATTTGTAAATATTTGAACTGTTCCTACTAGAACATATTTCCACTGCTTTTAGTTTAGTCTGCTTCTCAGGTGTGGACTGATTTTTTGGGTGTGGATGCTTCAGGGAATGTCAAGTGTCTTCACAAGAATGATGCTTTTCTTGTTGTGCTTGATTCTTTTGTTTGTCAAGTTGTCTTTAAGGCAGTACTGGCAAGTGAATGCATTCTTCGGCCCTGACCCAGAAAAGACTTATGAACACAGTTAGGTTTATGTACTGTGAGTGGCCTCATTCACAGGTGATTTACTGCAATGTTTCACAGACTTTTTTTACTTAAGTCCCTTGAGAGGATGTAATAATACAAAACTGGCTCACCATAACGTTTTGCTTGAAAAAGAACAAAAGCAAAAATATACGCTCTTAAAGCTCATTCAGATTTTACGTTCTGAAGTGTAAAGTGGTTGGCAATAGTTATTATTATAACAATTGAAGTAAGTAAAAAGCAACAAATAAATAATACGTGCATCTTGTACTCTTGAACATACAGTGTTTTGCCACCTGTAATTTATCTCCACACAAATCCCCACCACCACCACCACCACCACTTCTGTGTTATCCTTTGAGGAAGGAATTATCATAATGCCTAGCTAAATCAAGAACTATAGGATATTGCTCAAATGACACATAATGACAACTAAGTGAAATTTTGTGTTCATTTTCTACTGACCACATAAAACCCACAGCAGAAGCTTTCAGTATGTGGGAAAGTGTAAGTCCCGCTGCTCAGTTCTGTACATAAAAGCAGATTACCCAGACTTTTATTGGAAAAGAGAGTGAATGCTGAAGTACTGCCTGAAATGGCATGAAGAATTGAATTTTACAGTAACAGCCCATTTGATAACAGAAAGGCCAACAGCCACAGGTGACACTAGCCTAACTGTGTCTCGAAGTCTACTGAAGCTGGGTTTGCTTCCATCCTGGTAAAAATATTAACACCATTGTCATATGTCTTACACTTCTAAGATATCGTTAGCAGGCCTATAACATGACAGCTCCTTACTGCAAGGCCTTTTAAAGATGCCCTTGCTTGCTCTGCTTCTCCATCGTTTCTTTTGAGTTCACTCTTCTCTAGAGTGGAGGAGTCCAGAAGCATCAAAAGCCTGATCATCTGCCCTACTCTGGCCCAGGCTCCTTGTTGCATTTGCTGCAGAAGATTCACTTGAGTGCCTGGAAAATGCTGCCAAGTGGCCTGAAAATAGTGCTTTTTATTTATTTATTTATTTATTTTAATTATAATTATAATTTGGTTTTTGTTTGTTGGTCGGTTGGTTGGTTGGTTTTCAATGCTAAAGTCCACAGAAGACTATTTCTACATTAATGAGTGAAGTAAGAGATAAATGGGACAAAAGCAAATGTTGCCAAAAGAGATGAGATTCAAACACAACTGCAACACCATTGCTGCAGTAATCTGACAGTATTCTGCAATTTATTGGATTCCTGTGCTGTGTAAAGGAAATGTTTGTCCTTGAATAATACATGACACATTTGCAGCATTTTTTAAACAAATCTTTCTGTCATTATTTCCTTTTATACTCTGCTTTGAAATGTAAGCAATTTAAATTTCAAATAGAATATATTTTTTTACAATGTTTAAATAAAATGTATAAAAGATTTAATTTTTTAAGGTTCTGGAAGAATGAAAAATAAAAAGTTTACATGCAAACTTATAGCAGAATAAACAACCCTCTGCAGAAATTCACTGCATAGCCCGGTGATTGTGAGCCTGCCTTTCTAAGTGGAATTACTACACTGTATTTCTTGTTGTTATGAAAGTAACCCTAAGAAATTAACAATGTCTGTAGGAGCTCTACCTGGTAATTGGCACTTCTTTTTATTGCATCCACTCTCCTCCACAATATTTCGAGAACTTCCTTAAAATAGGAGAAAGCTGGAAGGTGGAGAGTGTCAAGCCAACCGCGTAATGCCACCACCACAGAGGAGAGTAATTAAGAGAACAAATGTACAAAGGATGATCTATAGAGAATAAATACATGATCCAATGAAGAGCAGAGTGTGTATGATCACACAGCAGTGAAGAATCAGACGTTACGCAGCTCTAATCGGTAAAATATTTTGATCATCAAAGAAGTCTTGTACCCTGTCTTGCTCGTCTTCTCCTTTCCTTTCTTTCATCATATTTCCTTCTAATGTACTATAAACAATACTTTAGTTTATCATAAGCACCAGTTAAAGTTAGGGGAAAGGAATGTAAAGAATTAACAGCATGATGCTAGTAAACAACATAAGCACACGAATTTAAAGCTTACTGGATTTGGGAGCAATTTACAGTGTGCAATGTCTGCTAGAGGGTTCTGATACCAAATGGTTCTTTGGAGCTAATATAGTAAAACTCACAAAAATCTGTCTTTACTATTGATGAATAGCTACTGTGCATTTTTTTTAATGTTGTTGCACTTTTTTAGTTGAACAATTTGCCAAGAGAAATTTAAGGTGGTTTCTACAAATTTATTTCTGATGTTTGGAGTTTCAAAATGTTCTTTTTAAATCAAAAATCCAGAGTAAAAATTACCAATAACGCTATTACTGACAAAATCTTCTGCATTTTTCACATGGGACAGAAAGTCATGTCTAAACACAGAGATAATAATAATAGCTCACATTTTTTAACATTCTAAAGTTTGAAATAACAAAATATCATGGAGAACATTATGATCAATTTCAATTTGATGCTATCATATTCCTGTTCCAACGGTAGGCACTCTACCCTAGCAAACATTCCCTAACACCTCATGCTACTGCACCAATATAGAGATTACACAGACTTCTGAACTCTTAAATTTTAGAGAGTTGGAGAAGGAGTAACACAAATAGACTGCAGTTTTCAAGGCAGCGAGAACCTGAGAAATTTAAAGATGCCTTGTCTGGTTGTTTGCCTTTCATTAGGAGCAGTTGGGTGGTATTTTCTCTTTTGTGTCCATTTCCCAGACAGTAACAGTACAAAATTCAGAACAAATCTAAAGAAAATTATTGCCTATATAGACTGACGAAAATTTTATTCAATATGAATGGAATATTGCTATATTTATAGTCAGCTGTATTTTAGTTTCTAACTTGGCAGTAGCCAGCATCCAACAAATAAACCTGTAGCTATACTAAACAATTCAAAGTTCTCAAAATTTTCAAAGGTCTCTGTTTGGTACTTAATAATTAAAATTATTCATTTTTATTTTGCCTTTATTTACAAAAAGCAAAATAATTAGAATTGTCGGCTAGTACAAACCATTTTTCAGTGCAATCATGGATTTTAATCGATTAAAATATTTAAAAGCTTTTAAATTATTTAATGGACTCAAAATGTCTATCTTCAAAGATTTTAATTTTAGATAAGAAAATCATTATTGTAAAATAGTTCAGCTTTTAGAAAAGATCTGTAACAAACTCATAGGAGAGCTTCAACAAAGAGTAACCACACACATTACTTTTTCTACATACAAAAATATTATATATTATCTACTTTCTACTTACATGCACTTACAAAAATGATCCCACAGAAGTCATTGGGATTTACATATGCATTAGTGATCACCTGTATGAGTAAGGACAGCACAAATTCAGCTCATAGTATACAAAAGAAATAAGGAGACCAGGTTACGTTATGAAAGATTTTATGCTTTCAAAATTAGATAATTGTAAAAGTGCTGCCTAATCGGAAAGATCAAGAACATTTTGAACTTGTAAGGAAGAACTCCACCCAGTAGAAAAGAAAATTGCAGATGAGATATGAATGCTAAGGAAGTGAAATTCTTCAGATTATTAATGTAAAGAAGGTAAATATAGTTCGCTTAGTAGAATTGCATTGATTTTGAAGAAAAATTTAATTCTTTCCCTTTTAAAATGTCAGACCTGATCTATCTGCTGAATAAAATCTACAGTCTCAACATGGCAATGTTGTTTACTAGATTTTCAAGGAGAATTCTAATATGTACAGAAAGAAGGCATCATTATTCAAGTTGACATGAACCCCCTAGATATCCTTTTTAATTAACCAGATAAAGCAGTGTAGGAGCAGTTTCATAGCTCTACCTGGATTTCTCAGTGATCTGAAGTGACAACTGAATTACTAATTTTACCTCACACCCACGTTTAAAAGTATACTGTAAAAGCAATCTTCCATATCCCCCTAAATAGACAGAACAGAAAATTTTGAAAATGTTGTTGAAAAATCAAAAAAAAACCAAGGTTTGGAAAATCAAATAAATAAAATATATCACACACATTAAAATACTCTGATGTAGCTTACCAATGCTTCTGAAGGAGATGGATCAGGGCTCAGGGAAGTACTTCCCAGTGGGCTGTAAAACTGGAAACTAAACCTCAGTCCTAATATTGCCTTTTGTGCTGATTTCAACATATTTGGTAAGGTATTGTTGACCCCCAAGAGCACAAGTGAACTGTGTGGCATTCTAACAACTCCAGTCACTGCCTTCATCCTCCAGAGGCCTGCAAAGTGTATGGCCATCCTCCCTTTTTCCTGCCTTTCTGCCTTCCTTCCTGCTTTCCTTCCTCCCTCCCCACCTTTCTCTATGTTTAGAGACAAGCCATTAGGAATAGTGAAGACATGAAACATCTTTGTTGTCACCAACATGAGAAGGACATCTCTTCAGTAGATGAAATTAATGATATGAAATAAATGCTACATATTAATATTAACAGGGCTAGAATGAATAGCGGCTGGTTCAAACTGAAACTTAAGCAACACCTAAGTGAAGCTGCAAGGTTAATCAAGAGGCTGTACTTTGCTGCTGCTGAAGGGATGGGCCTCTCCATTGTCAAATAAGCCTTGTGGGTCAGAACACATTGGATCAAGTTTGTTAAATGCTAAATATTTAGATTTGAAAAGAGGTTTGCAGTGTGAAAGAATTACTTCTTTTGTCTTCAGGATGCCAAGAAATAATCCTTTTTCTCAGAGGAATCAACACACAATGACTCATGCAATACATTGAGCAGATTAATGGTAGCTAGTAATTAAAATAGAAGAAATATAAAATCTCCACCTTGTATAAAGTAAGTCAGTAGTTTGTCACCTTACCAGGGTGCTTGAGAAAACAATATATGTATTATTTCATACCTTTTACTGGCTTTCAGTTCACATTTAGTGCCAGTTCAAGGCCATGAACCTACTCCATACTATATTCACCTGCTTGATGCCTGCATTACTGACAGACTCCTCTATGTAAGATCTAGCAAGACAACCGTGTTCCACTGGTACAATACACTGATTACAATCTACAGGCTGAACATTTTAAGGTATTGTTCCCAGACACATTTGTTCTTTTACTTTCTTTCTCTGTTACTACAAAAAAATAAAATAAACCAATCAATAAATGAAACCAGACAAAACAATGCGTGATTAAGATTCTACTAAGACAACTCATCAACATTCTTCATTATATTAATAAACATTTTATGGCCTATATATTAATTTAGACAAATAAGATTCAGGTTGAAAAACAGAATATGAATGAGCCACAATTTCAGAACTTTTTTTTTTTTTCCTTAATAGGTTTAATGGGTATTTGCCTTTGAGGACACAGTTGGCTCTCTAATAAAGGACAGTGAGGAAAAGCACTTACTTTTTCATAAATAATCATGTAAATAGGAGATAGTCTTTAGGAAAAAAATGTTAACTGATTCCACTGTAGTATCTACCATGCTTATTAGTCCATGGTAACAGTCAAATGATAGGAAGTCATCCAGTCATTTTACCTTCAAGATTATTCCTTACAGACTACTGAAGGAAGTTTTTATTTTCATTTTGTTTTGTTTGTACTAGCAGTATGGCTTTTATCATCATTTTATTCAGAAACTATTTTACTAACTACCTGTCAGATTGTTCCTGGTGCTCAGCCCGGTATTCCTCTCCCTAATGTTAGGCTGAACCTCAAAACAGTGATTTAAGGTAAATGGAGAGCCAGGGACTTATCCAAGTATATTCGTGCACAGCTTCTGTGGGTCAAAAATGACCCACGTTCACTTGAAACTTGTAGCCTTTTCCATGAGGTTTCAGGAATGAGCAAGATTTGGCACTACTCAGAAGTACGACAAAAAACGTGATGTACAGACATGAAAGATTTTTGGTTTCAGCTGAAGCTAGGAAGCACACACAAATACAAAGAAAATTATAAAACAAACTCGTTACAACCTTTCTAAACTTAGGAAGTGATTCATTTACATTTTAGTGTAAAGTTCAAGTGGATTTATATTTCTTTCCAGCTGCAGTTTCTGCATTTAGCCCGAATTTTGATTGCAATTACGTAAGCGCAAGCTCACCAGAGTCAATTAAGACGACGACTACAAAGGGCTGCCGTTCCCACTTGCAGTCCAGTCCCCTGATTTGCTCTTTCCTGGAACTTGTAACCGAAAGCAGAGCGAACCCTTCGAGGAGAACCACCGGCAGCTAAGTTGTGCATCACTGCCATCTTCGGTACGAAGTAGGAATAGCTTGTCTGACGGTCATTCAAATGAAACATGTTGAAATAACTCATTTAAATATAATCAGATGGTTGGAATTTGACAGCAGAATGGAACAGATTTTTCCACTGTTTGCAATGCTACAGAAATCAATAGACACAGCTTTTCTGTGCTGTATGCATATTTAAAAAAAATATTTGGAGATCGAAAATCCATGCACAATAAATAGGAAAATTAAAATATCTCATATTACATTGCCAAATGATAGGGTAATAGACACAAACATATTGTTCTGTAAAAAACTGCTTTAAGAAGAAAAAGTATGAATTGATTCATTTAGTCAAACACTGCTTGAACAGATGGTGTGATTAACAACTAGTATGTTAGCCATCTCAGGAGCTTACAGAAAAAGTAAACAAATGCCTTAAAAACATATCACTTTATTCTCCAAAAAGTATTTTCATTCATTTATTAGGAAAATGTGAAAATCTATATATTTATGATAGAGCTGTGAATGTTTGGAAGATAGTAATCAGACATGCCTGGCTGTTGAAATGATTAAGCTTTGCACTTAAATGCAGCCTGTAAATCTTGTAAGTTTTGGTTTTCACCTGACCAACTGAACCACTGGTTATAGTGCATCATGATCTGGGGAAAAGTTAATAAATAAATAAATAAATAAATAAATAATGGAGGGGTATTAATCACACAGACCTCCAGGTGTGGCCTAGGACCAATCAGTAAGTAATGTATGAGAAGTTGTTCAAAAAAGGCCTGATTTTCGTATAAGGAATGTCACGTTATTTTAATAGGGCAAGGTTCTAAAGGCAGCCTGGGAAGTGTGGTTACACCTGCACAGAAAATGACAAAGGGTTGGGGGGGGGGGCCGGGGGCGGTTGTTTGTTTGTTTTGGTTTTTTGGTTGGTTGGTTGGTGTTTTTTTGTGGTTTTATTTTTTTCCCTCCACCAGCAGGAGGCAGAATCAAAAAAAAGAGAGAGCGAGAGAGAGATTTTGTTGGCTCTTGCTGCCCTTCAACAGTTCTCAGGTATTCATGACAATCAGTGTAGATGAGAACAAGCCTTTTGCTCACTCGGCTGGACAGGACTGGAAGAATCCTGAACTGTTTTTGTTGGAAATGTCTTGAACAGCTCCTCTATATATGAGCTTACCCTTGGATCAGTTCTCAGTAATGGCTTCTTTTAAAATGGAAGAAGAATAAAAGAATGATAGAAACAGCACTGAGTAGGAAAACTGAAAAAGAAATAATCTTCATTATCATCTCAAAAATGCATCATATGCACAGACATTGTATGGCAGAGCAAACCAGGAGTCAGGTCAGATCCAAAGGCCACATGGGCACGGCAGTGTGTTGCCAAGGCCTGTCCAGTAGCCCAAGCTCAGAGCTGTGCTAGGGCCATATCTCTGCCTTGAGCAGAGCCTGAAGAGCTTGATATTCTTGCTTGCATTTGACATCAACCTACCACAAAGCTTAACCTAAAACTATGTAAAAATATTTGAGGAAAAAAAAAAAAATATGATCCATAAAATTAATCTTAGAACAACTTACCTTTATTTCAAGAATAAAACAAAATCAGCTTCATATAAAGAATGACTTTATTAGCAGAAAATGGCTAAACATCTCCAAAATATACTTGTTGAATTCTAATGTAGCTGATATGTGAGAGGGAATCAAATCACCAAAAATATTTGTAAGATCAGTGTCTGGTAATATGCCCAATTCTGGCAATGCATAGCTTATTTCAATATGTTCTCTGCTGAAAAATTGAAGGGAATTAATTTAAGGTTTTCTTGCCCCTCTTGCATAGTCTTTTCCTAACATTTGTGTCAGCCAAAAAAAGCTGTTTCAGAAACAAAAAGTCTGAAGAAAACTTTGTTGCTAGTCAACCATTACTGATTTTTTTTCAGAGACCAAGCCAAGAGACAAAAAATACAGATCAATGCCTTGGATCTAATTTCCATTGCTTTCATTTTCACATATCAGTTGTGAAATAGCAATGTGCTTTATGCAGAAAATGAAGTAGTGGCAGGGATAATGTTCCTGCTTACTGGTAAAAGTGAGAGCCATAACTACCAGAGTGAAGTTCTAATTCAACGGTAGATAGTTATTTACTGATAAAATCACCTCCCTAGCTTCACATACCTCCTTTTAGTTTTCCTTTGTCTTGATGCCTATAAATAGATTAACAGGAGTGAGTTGACAGCTACCTCACCTATTAATATTGCCTAATTATTTCCTTGTACTCCCCATTTGTTCGTTTTTCTCTCTCCTGATCTGAACTTTTGGCTTCTGGGGGCAGGGTCTGTCTTCTTGATGTATGCTGATATGGCACAAAACCAGACAGAATGTTGGTGTCTCTGAGATTCTCAGGCATTTCAGCCACAAATTAATATCTTAAAATATGCAGATCTAGAATTGTATCCAAAAGGTGACTATCACAGATGGTGATATCATGTAATAAGTCTAAAAGCAATATACAGGGAAGCTAGAGATGAAAAGCATTATCTGGATGAGAAACAGTCATTGTGAAGTGGTACTAAAAGGTTCTCATACTTTAAAGAGCTAATTTTATTTTGCTTTTCCAGTGCTGTATTTCTACTTGGTAGAACGGGGTTTTTAATACTGTGTGATATAAAGGTGCTTGCCTAGATCTCTGAGAATCCTTGGTAGTCTGAAGAATGCACTATTAAATAACTGAACTATCAAATGTGAAGCCCCAAACAATAGTTTACTGCTCAACATTACACATTCAGAGGGCCAAAATTTATTATTTTTGACACCACGAGTCTCCAAATCTAATTTATGTATCAGGACCTTACCTTACAATGAACTATGCAAATTAACAAAAATCTATTCTTCTTAGAGTATCAGTTCAAAGGTAAAGATTCCAGTACTACAATAAATTTCTGAGGTTTTTTTTTTTAGTAGATGAAAAGATGAGATTCATGAACTTCCATGGTTTACCTTCTAAGGAGATCCAGTAGGCAGTTCATAAGCTCTTTTATCAGATATGTGCCAGATAGCAGAGGAAAAGAAAGAAGGGATGTTATGGAAATGGGAAAGTGTAAAATCATTCACTTGAACTACAAAGAACCAAACTTCAGCATTGCTAGTCAGATCTCCCTGGGCTTCTTTGTAATCACTGGAGAATGAAAAACCTCCCTTAGAAGTTAAGCTCTTTCTCTGATTCTTGAGGAGCTTGTCTCTTCTCACCATCTATATTGGAAAGCCAGAGGATTAGCATAGCAAAGGCTCCACACTTTGGTGCACGTTTTGCCACAGGAATGTTTGCACCTTCTAGCACTGTTCTGTCTTCCTTTCTCACTCCAACCTGGCAGATTCATGTACGAAGCTGGACTCCCATTTTGTAGGGTTAGTCTGAGGGAACAAAACAATTTTCTGGTAGTGCAATTGTTATAGCTGGCAGCTAAGGAGCTGTTCCAGTTTTCCCCACTGTGATATTTTGGAAACACAACCTTGTCCCCCTGCCTTGGTTTCCTTTAATTAGCAAAATAGAAGATAAAATCTTCATTTCTAAAAGCTGAAGCTGTGTTCGGCAATGTAAATACAATTAGGTGTAAATACAGATTTCAAGTATGTTCATGCAGTGCTCCTCAACTTCTCCCTGACCAGGACTTTTTCTGGTTCCTTACTATGGTTCAAAACTACTAGCTTGTCTGCAGCCTCCACAGCATCTCTAAATAACACTCAGATTGGCAGTCATCGTGCAGGTACGTCTGCCAAGTGGTTGTGGCACTCAGCCTCCCTCCTTGAGATAAATGCTCTTGCCATGGGACCCGGCAGAGCTCCGCACCTTTACCTTAGTGCGCTTACAGCATCCTAACCGACCTGCAGCACAGGTCTGCAGCCAAGTGTTCTGCTGAATTGTGTCAAGTCAAATCTGAAGTGTCAGTTCATGAATATGTGCAGGTGACGTAGAAAAATTGAGCTAAACTTCATTTTTCTTTCCTCTTCCCTAGAAAAATGCACTGTGTCCAAGCAAACCTAAATTACTTTGAGATGAGTGAAATACAAAAAAATCAGCAACCTTGCTATATAAAGCACAGCAAAAAAAGTGTTCCACACAGGGTTTCTAACATTCTGGGAGACTTTCACTGCAGATGCTTAGGCCAGGTGATGCTGACTGAAGGCTCTACAAGCACACAGCTCCCTGGCAGCACCCCAGTCCCACTAGCAGTCCCAGGCTGATCCCAAAATAGGGTTTGTCGCTGCTCTCCTGACCCTCAAAGCCTGACCCACCCATCACACTCGCCCTGTTTCCTCACTGCTATGCTGAGAATGAAACGTTTTTACTTGCTGGAAGCAATTCACCCTGAATTCCTTTGTCTGGCTTCATTCTAGCAAAAAATAATAATAATAATAATAATCAATGGGTGTTTTATATGTGAAATGGAAGAGCTGAGGTATCTCTCAGGAGTGCAACTCTCTCATTTTACTGCTTTCCTTATGCACATCCAGAAGCCACTTAAAATTTAAAGACAATTTCGTTTAACCCCCAAACAAACAAACAGCAACAACAAGAAAAAACAGACATTTCTTCCTCATTTTAAAAATCAAACTGTTCAGTGTTATCCTTTGAAGCATGGTGTAACTGTATTAGATCCTTAGTTCAGGCATCAGCTGCAATCTGCAGAGGGGAGCCTGATGCCTGATCACGCTGTTACCCTTACGCTCTCTCTTCCAAAGAGCTGCTGCTGCAAATAGGTACCCACAGGCGGGTGGGTAAGCTTGAGGGCAAGTTAGATCCAGTTCTAACTTATAGCATGAAGTTTGCCATGCAGTTTAAGTGTGCACACTAGATCACTGACAGAGGTTTATCAAATTCCATGGGCCAACCATGACAGCAAGCTTTACCTCATGTTCTTTGTCTCCATCTTATGACTGAATCTGGATGAGTGCTACTGCTATAGCACACGTGCTTGGCCTTGAAATGAAGTCGATCTGCCATTCTTTCAAATTTCTCAGACAACAAAAAAACTGCAAAGCCGCAGGTATGGATTCAGTTGCAGTTACAGTTGCAAAATCTGCTCACACAACAACCTCAGGACCACAGATGACTTCCTGCCGGCTGGCAGCAGTACCAGAGTTCAGTGACTCCCCCACAGCAGAGCACAGCAAATCCAGCTCCCGCAGTATGACTGCATCACCACGGCACTCAGCTGGAGCCAGGACTTGCCACTGGGAGCCTGAGTGTTTCCTGAAGGGCAAAATCCTGCTAATGTGTTTTGGGCAGTTTGTGAATGGGTCAGCACCAGTCCAGGGCTATGTGTACTGCACTTAATTACACAGCATAGCTGTTCCCTGATGAACATTCCTCCTCTTTATATCAGGTCCTTTAAATTTAAAGGGACATAGCGGAATCATGCAAATATTTCCCAACCCCTCTTTAATCACCCAGTGTGAAGTACTGCCCTGGCTGACAATGCACAGACCAGATTCAAAAATCACATAATAACACTAAACAGAGTTTTTCTTTAGAGGAAAACAAATTTAATAAATCTTGGGTAGCTATCTCTGCTGGAGGCCTGTGATTACTAAGAAAATAATGGAGAAACTGACAGTGGTTTGTTAGATCTCCTATGATCGAAAAACTAGATTGCACAATGGCAAAAATGACTTAACAGTAAGATTGCTACTTTACAAGAAATGTTATGCTGCCATCATTACTGACTAAATACTATCTAAACACAGATAAAATAAGAGAGAATTTTTGTGAAGATCTGCAACATATCAGTTCTCAAACACCAAATAACATAATTATTTTCCTGGTGGCTTCAAAGACTATTTTGAGTTAAATTGTGAAGGCTGCTGGTATTATTGAAAATATGGTATGAAAAGTGCAAAACCCATTCTTCTTAAATAAATATACCTAATATGATCACAGGCCTTCAGGTTCCAAGTAAACCCAAAATTCCCTAGACATATTGCCATTCTAAATATTGGCAGTGATTGACTACACCACTTCCTAGCCAACATCGGAATCAGTCTATGGGAGGAGGATTCAGATGTCAAATTAACTGATCTGTGTAAAGTCTGACATCCACATCAAACTAAGTAGGAGCTTTTGAATAAGCTAAATTTCAGCAGTTTTAAAGTTAATGCTATAAAATTGTTGCTTGTAAAACAAGCACTTTGAAAATCAGTGGAAAGCCAGCTGGGGATCCCTAATGCAGCTTCCTGTGACAAAAAAAGGCTGACTGGACTTTATTAAGGATGCTGTCTGCATGGCTTTGTGCAGCCTGGACAATCAAGCTAAATAGAAATGCTGCAAGAACTCTGCCTACAGTTTTGAATGCCCTGAACACTTCTGAACACATTGGGCTTAACTCTCTGGAAAAATCAAGACTAAATGAAAGAAAACTTTGGGGGAAACAAAACCAAACCAAACCAAACCAAACCAAAAAAAAAAGAAAAAAAAAAGAAAAAAAAAAAAAAAAGAAAAAAAAGAGAGAGAGAGAGAAGCCCTTCCTAGGCATTTAACTTGGATGATGCAAAGTACTTTAGGAGAATCTGGCAGAGCAGGACCTGGTGTCAGTAAAGTCTGTGCCTCCCCATCAAAGGGCAGCAGAAAATTTGCAGCATGGTGCTGCAGCTGCTGTGGGGAATGTCAGAGCTCCTCTGAGAGCAGGATCCTCCCCTGTATGTTCTCTACCACTGTATGACGGGGATCTTCAAAAAGATTTTGTTTTCTCATCCTACTTTCCAGATACCACATAACTGATTTCAAAAAAGCATTTCAGTTCTCCTGTCTTATCAACTGGAAGAGAAGGAAGAAGACATTCAGTTTTGGCAGTTTTCCATGCTTGCCATTCCCTCACACGGTAGCAGCCAAAAGCGTTGCAATGGAAGAATCTGCATCGATGTATTACCCAGTGGTGGAATTCTTTCCTTTTAAGAGGCTCACAGAGGTTGCTTCCGAGCCATGAACACTGTTTTTAAGTACCTTAATCTAGGTAGAATTACAGTTTAAATATCTTCTACCAACACTGATAGCATTTACTGTAACTGACAATCCTTCTTATCTCTGAATCTCTGTAGACAGCACATTATAATGCTTCACTCTTGCCAACGTTTGCTCTTGCTACATTTTTTCAAGCTAGCAATCATCACACTCTGTTGGGATGAGAACCAAGGATATTTGATTTATTCAATAATTCATAAAGAAAAAACTTCTCATCCAAAGCAAACTTTAGGTTTTCTATATTTACCCCTTAATCTCTCACTTATACTGGCAGGAAATAGGTATATTTTTGCCATCAGAAAACAGCAATGTCAAAGCAGACCTCAGATGATACAGTTGGTGCCTTTACAATTGCTTTTATACTGCTGTTTTAAAAGTTGGCTGATCCATTGTTTGTATCATTGCTTTGATGCAGTGAATGATCAAGACCTTGCTGTTACAGCTAGGAAATAAACTCCCCAGAAGCACTTTGTCCTGTCATAACTGTGTCAGTTCACTCCCTTCCAGGGAGATGACCCAGGGGGTTAAACAGTTCCATGACATTTTACTATGGGCACATTACAAAGACCGAACCATTTTTGTTGTGCACTGCAGCTCGTTAGGCTCTTCAGAGATCTAAAAATATTTTTTTTTTTTTACAGCAGCTGTTATATTTTACATATTTTTTAAAAGAATTGTGTGTGTAAGTAACATAGTCAAATGAAAAACATATGTCCACAGTTAATAGTATACAAAAAGAGCACTATGTATATCGCCGAGAAATGAATAACATAAGCTTTGGTTATTGGCTTAAATGAATACTTTACAATCATTTTCCCCCATAAAAGGTGTGAACTCTGAGGGAGTGGGGGGAGTACTGCTGGGAATGGTGCCCTCTCTCATCTTAAAATGTGTGAGAATCCAAACAGATTATTTATATGCAGCTTCTTGTATTGATTACATTATGCTACATACTGTGCGATTCAATAGGACTCCTAAAAATATATTTTATAAGAGCTTACGGCTTGCAGTGGTAGAGCAGCAAAAGGTTCAGCTCTCACCATAATCTGAAGGCTCAGGATTTATGCCTTAATTCTTGAGAAGTGGGAAGGAAGGTTTGTGGCACACGCAAGCACACACGTACTTGGGGTTCTGCCCTGAACGTTCTTTGCAAACCAAGCCAAAGTGCTACCCTGATTTAAATTTCTGAGCTCCCTGAGCCTGAAACTTTGGAGAACAGAAACTTAAATGATGAATACGTGGACAAAGGTGACTGAAGGAAGGAAAAGCACATTATTCTGGTTCTCTGTGTCACGTTAAGGATTTGTGAAACACTGGCATCTTGGGATGGTAATACTTGGTTCATCAGCTAGCTCTGTACAAAGGCCCCTCCACCTACCTCCACTGGGATGGGGGAGGATCTCATTGCTTCTTCAGTGAAAGACGGCAAGAATCACTAGAGGGCTCCCAAACTATTTAAAGGGACATTCTCCTTCCTGTAATGTGCATAGGATAACACGAGTTAAAGAAAAGGCTTGAAGGATTCTCTTTTTACTTCTCTCTTTGGCTCAAATATTCTGTCTTTGTGTTCAAATTCACTCTTTCTGGAGGAGAGGCTGCAAAAATCACTTTTAGGGTGATATAAAGTAGGAGGGGGGACGCTTTCGGATAGATTTAACAACTGGGGGATTGGCACTGCTGCCATTGGCTGAGCAGAGAGACAGGAATGAGAAATGTGACAAAGAATTGAAGTTGGAAATGTAGCTGAAGGCTGAATTTATACAGCTTGCAAAGAAAGGACAACAGTCTGTGGGATGGGACCACCATAATTTGATAAACTGTCCTATTTCTAACCCACTTTCCGCCCACTAAATTCAAGCACCTTGGTTTTCTTTTGCAGTCTTTAGGGAGTCGAGGAATCTCCAAGAAATACACATTTACTTGTACTTATACATGTGTGTGTATAAATACATATATCCATGTATATACAAACACACACACGCATAAGTGGTCTATAACGAAGTCACTACGCTACGGAAAGAATAGAAAATTGCTGACCTAAAAAGGAATCACCTAAGGTTTTCCACTACTACGGCCGGTCACCTCCTTCCTACCAATTAATTTGAGCAGGGTAGACTTTGCTTCCCACAGAGCATCATCTCTTTCTCTATGAGCTGGGTTATCAACAAGAAATCCTAAGTGGGATTTCTTCTGCTGCTCCAGATAACCAGTGCTTATTCTCTCCTTTACCTGCCATGGTGAGGCTGTTGCAGGATGGGTTCTTTCGACTTGATTTACCTGGTAATTCAGTCCAAATTATCAGACATTTTGAACAAAAGTTGGAAGTACCATGTGTCTTTGGACTCTGCCACCTGCCAAGGGAGTGAGCCAAATGGCTAAGTCTAGAATAAGGAGTAGGAATAAGATAGGTCTAGCTCCAGTTCGCGAGCTAATTGAGTGGCAAGACTGTTTAAATAAATTATCATTGTTACATTGATCGTAGACCAAGGCAGAGAACTGAACTCATCTGTTAGTTTGTCACTGTGAAGCTGTTCCAAACACACCCTTTCTTGCAAGCTAATACCCTGCAAAGTTACTCTCAGATTTCTGAGACTGTCTCTTAACCCTTGGCTCTTTAGGCTGTAGCTATGTGACATTCTTCCTTCTCAGTGATCCAACCAGTCTTGCCAAATTTTTTGAAAGTCTTGAGCTGATTTCTAATGGGTACACTTCGACATAAATATTTAAAGAACTCCATATAAGACCAGAGAGGGGGAAGGGAAGTTGGAAGCTATCAGACTTCTCCACAGTTGGAAAACAATGTTATGACAAGCAAACACTGGGGATCAAGGAGCTGTTTAGCTAAAAGTTTAGAAATGAGATCTGAAAGCAACAATTTTATGTTTTACTCTGAATTGTCCTTTGTGTCTTTCTGGAATTAGACATTTTGTGGGCTCCAGCAGTATTTTTCTAAGTAATCACTTAAGATGAATGAAACATTAGTACATATCAAGTAAGCTCAACAGTAATGAAGTGGTGCTGTAATGGATATATCTGGTATATGATTCAGAAATTGAACAGTTAATACTATTAGCATTAAAGTTGTCATAATTATGTTTTGCAGTTAATGCTCCATTAAGATGAATGGGAAAATTCACATCTGGCTTTGGTGCTATTGTTTCAGGCTATCTAAATGCAGACGAACCAGGATAATTACATTCTAATTTTCTTTTCCATTTCCTTGAAACTGTACAACATCTTCCACTCACTCTGTATCTGCTTGACAACAGTAATTTTACTTTCTTTTTTAATTTCTGCTGCCCGTATGTTTGTTCTACCAAAGACAGAATGGCTGACTTGTAGCATAGGGGAAGTAGACAGTTGCCTACCACAGTGAGAGGATAAGGGGCCAGAAAATTGCCAATTCAACTTTAATTCAATATTAACAGTTATTATTTGTTGTCAGGAATTGTTTATTTTTACAACTGGTATATTGGTGAGAGTCATGCCTCAAATTTCCTTTGTATTTTACTGGGAGAAAATACAGAGCAGAGAAGTGAGCAGAAGTAGCTGGTAAATAAAATCTGCACCTAGTGCAGGTAAAATTCTACAATGGTTTGTGTACACATGTATGTCCTCTGCTTCACTCCGTACTCTCCCAGTGTAGCCTCCTGTCATATACAGTGGGTTTTGTTGTTGTTGTTGTTTTGTGTTGTTTTCTAAGCTGCATTATCTGTTTCAGTTGTAAACTTCAAGTACCTGAGGGCATAATTTTTCAGTCCTTCCCATAGTAATGAAGGACACTGATGATCTTGATAATAATGCTATGCTACTGAGTATGTTCCTATGCATTTAGGCTGTTTAATTGTCTTGATTTGTAGCTTGCATTTCTTTTGTTTAACTTTTAAATATTTCTAGGTCCAAGATTTTCTGGACTGACCGTAATTCCTTATTAGCTCATAAATGCTAATTCAGAAGATTACATTCTTCCTCTGCAGTTCTTGTAGTTGTTACAGCTTTGTGTCAGTTCTCACTTGAGGTGTGTGTCTTCCAATTACAGTGTATCTCTATCACCTTTTGGTGATTTCAAGAGCAGTTTCATTGCCACTGAAAAGGAAATTATTGACAATTCATAACCTGTTACAGTTCCTGCTCCACCTGCCATTTTTTAACTCCCTAGACTATTGTGAACTTCAAGAAGATTGCTTTTTAAAAATCTTTTACCATCTGCTGTATACTGCCTAGTGCTTGATATCCTGTTAGGGCTTCTTGAACCAATTTTTGCAGTCTAGTTCTATTTGCATTTTCCAAACTGAGCCAAGAGACAATTAGATAGCAGACAATTTGTGAGCCTCAGTCCTTCCCTACTGAGTTGGGAATGTCATGCTTAAGTATTCCAGGTAACCAGTGAGGTTTTAGTTCTTTCTAGCCATTGTCTGCGGGTGTAAGCCTTTACTGCATGATGCTGACATTTTGCAAAGCTAGATTTGTGCCATACATTAAATTGACTGCATCTGGTACAATTAATTCCTTTTTCTGCAAAACCATAATACAGCACACATGTTCTCTGAGACAATGTGCTACTATTTTCTTTCATTTTGAAACTATAAATGCTCTTGGTTTTCATTATTTTGTCAGATTTCTCTTCCATTGGAATAATAGGCTCTGAATCTCAGGCTAGCCATGCGCAATGTCATTGTCTGAAAATTACCAAATAGCTGTTTCTCCCAACTCCACTTCATCCATATACTAGTAGAACATCTTCCATACTGCATCGCTGCACTATCTTTCATTCCAAAGCGTCCTGCAGGATACATACCACAGCAGAGACAGCATGGGGATCTGATTCACAAGCAGGGATGACTTATGTTGAGGAAGTTACAGTGTTTCACATCCCTCATTTTCTTGCTTCTCTAGAGATTCCTGTCCTGAATACAGGGCTGGCTCTGCTTCTCGGAAAGCAGTAGCTGAACTGCTAAAGTTTATTACACAAATGCCAAGTTCTTATTTGCAATTCTGTAGCTGCTACCTCAGTGTCTGAACTGTTCTGCAGTGTGGGCAGAAAACTACTGCAGCCATCCCAATATAGGACATCCCATCCTCGATCATGACTCAGTCCAGAGCCATTTCTGGTGTAAAAGAGTGTCAGCTAACACATTTCAACCAGCAAGAGAGCATACATTTTCTCAAGGAAAGGCCACATAGATAAAACAGAATTTGGCTTTTTATAGTACCTCATAAAGGATCACTTCTCAGTATACCGCACAGAATCTTTTGGATTGGAAAACTGAAAACTGACTTCATTATACTAGGATTTGATTATGCAATGAAAATAATAAAATAATAATAAATTTTTAAAATAAAATATAATAATAATAACAACAACAACAGCCTAAAAGGCCCCGAGGCATATATAAATTACCAGGACACTGTTCGGTTTAACATCAAAACAGAACCTTACTTTCTAATGTTGACCTGTAGGTTTTCCACAACTACAGCTTCTATTTTATCTGAAGTTCGGTTTGAGTGCAGCAGACAGAGACCATCACATTGACTCTTCACCACCTGGGAGTGACTCTGAGTCTGAGGTCTCACCAGGTCTTTACAGGAGAGAAGAAATACATATGGAAAAGTTACAAATACACATTCTGGTCTGACACCTCCTTCCCTCACTGTCTCAGCTTGTCGAACAATTACTGGAGGGTCCGGAACAACAGTTTCTTTTCACTGAACATATTGACCCTTAGGTATATTGGTGCATGCTGTACATTTTAGCCTAAAGGCCAGTCTAATCTGTAAACATAAACTCCTACATACAACTATGTAACACCTAAAGACAGAAGAAAGCAGCCAAGAAAAAACAGACAAAACTACAATGACAAACCAGCAATGAAGGAATAGGGTATCTTTGCAGGCAGTACTTGCATGCATTTAGGAATATAAAAATTGCATCTTGTTTGTTCTGACTGAGCTCAGGGAAGATCTCTATGTATTCTCTGTAAATAAATGAGATTTTTTGAAAGAAAACCTAATTCATATGGTCAGCTTTGCTTTCTAATGATGACCTGCCAATGAGGGCCAGAATAACGGCTAGTCTTTTTGGCTAAAAGTGTGTTACCTATCTGAGAGCTGTATGAATAGCAGAAATTTCAGATTGACAGATGAATCAGAGAAATAATTCATTTCGTGTTGTCCTAAAAAATTTCAGTTGTCCTAGAACAAAACACTTTGCTCCCTTTCAGGATTCTTCCATATTAAATATATTTATTTAAAATAGATCAATTTAAGAAGAAAAATATGAATACCAAAAATATTTTTTTTTAATGTTGACTATATCAAAATGAAATGTTTTGATTTTCCCGATTTCCCTTTTTCATTTTTCCACAGTTTTTGATTGTTGTTGTTTTGTGTTTTTTATTTTTTTTATTTTTCCAAATTAAATCACTTACAGAATTTGACTTACATTTATGAAAAATGTTGTCATCCCCAAAATTGTCTCGATGAGTTACATTCAGCCACCTCCTCACCTGCTCTGAGCTGGGTTATATTAAAATGCTGGAAGCCAGTTATAAAGCTCAACCATTGCACAATGATGGAAATGTTTTTGGCAAGTGGTGATAGTGTAGACATCGCCAATAAGTGCTTCAAACTGGACGCTTTGTCTCTTAAACCCCCACTAACACTCATCAGTATTTGATACTTATCTAGCAGCATTTCTTTCTTTCCAAAGTACCCGATCCAAAGCAATACGAATCTTTGCTTGACTTCTGTGCACTTTGGATCAGGCCCCAGCTTACGGCTTCCTTTTGGAAAAATACATAGGCAATGTGAAAACAGTGTAAACTTTCATTTTTTTCCCTATCCTCATCTTTGTTCTTTTTTTTTTTTTTTTTTTTTTTTTAATGAAGCTAAATAATTTCTTCTCAAAGTCTGCCTTGTTCCTCTTCCATATGTTCCCTGCCTACATAAATACCTTTAGCCTCTTTATTAATTCTTTGACAAATGTGTTTAGACCTCCTTCTCACTGTTCCTTTTTTTTTTTTTTTTTTTTTTTTCCTAGCAGGTTTTAATATAATCTAATGGCATTTAGTAGCCAGTTCAGGTCCAGCGGAAGTTTGTGCCACTGTCCTGGCATTAGTGGAGCAATACAGCTTATTCTGGGTCTTGGTTTGACCCTCCCTTTCTCTACAGTTAACACTTTCTTTCTGCAGCTCTCCTCCCACCAAAGCTTGAATAATAAAACATGCTGCAAAGCAGTGGTGTTCCTGAGAGTTAGCATTTGGGGTAGCAGATGGGGTGATAAAGAAACTGTTTGTGGGGGCGGGGTATGGCCCCTATTACTCCACACCCACTACATGTATTTTTAGCCATTAAATATAATGTGGAAATGTAATGCATTTTAGAACTGTATTTTATCAATATATTATCCCCTTAAGTACAGTACTTTATAAATATTGATAAACTTGATTATAAACAAACTCATTGCTAATTCCTGGAGAGCAGTCATCATGATGTGGCAGTGTTTACTGAAGTGGCGATTGGCATGAAGCTGTGTTGTAAAAGGATGTATTTCTCTGGGCTGGAGATTTGAAAGAGGACATATCTCCGTGCGTACATTCAGTCCAGTGGGTCTGCACAAGGATACAGGAAAACGGCATTTGATGAACAAATGCTAACACTTCCATAACGTCCCATGTTAGAGGCATGCTAGAATTGTTTCTATTTCTCAGTTTCTTTACTTATATCAAGTACTAGTTATGGAGCTAATATAAAGAAAAAGAAACTGCCTGTCCCTCTCAAAAATATTTTAGTGAAAAAAATATTTTAAAATATTTATATATTTAAAAATTTAAATGAAAAAAATATTTTAGTGAAAAAGTGCAATACCTATTTCTATGATTTTTACTCATATTAGACCCAGTCCACAATTAATGTAACTAGCAATACACATTAAGAAGAAAATGGGTGCAATTTGGTATTGCCTTACCGTCAGTTTTAACACTTAGTGCTGATAATTCAAAATGAACAAAAAGCAGCCCTCTAATGACTCCTCACCACATAACGAGGCTCCGAATGGAATGAGATTTCCCACCAAGCAAAGTACAGGTCAGCACGGGAAAAACACAGAACTTGGCTTGATATAAACAGTACTCAGGGCAATATCATATGCTAGTCGCAGGAAAAGCAGAATGCTGTAAAAGTTGCCATTTCTACATTTTTTCAGTTAAAAAAGAATCACAAAATTCCTCCCATTCTGCTCCTATATTGCAGAAATTGACATCATGTATTTTGTTATTTCTAATAGATTTTCTGTATCACAACTTACACAATTATTTTTCTCATATTAAATATATATATATAAATTTTCTCTTCCTTCTTTATTTCTAAGCACACTTTAATTGCTTGTACAGCTGAGAAAAATTACTTCCATGGGAAGAAAACTGCTCAGAAGTTAAGCAAGATCATCAATACGGAGCATAATGTTTTTTCCCCCTCTGTTTTGTTTTAAGTGATATTTGAGGTTAAAGCAATAGGAAATATTTATATATTTTACTTTGTATCAAGTGAGGACCTTTCACTTAGGCTAGTGAGCCGTTGAGATTATTTTTCTGAGAATTCACAGAGTGCATGTGAAAAAGTGTTCGGTAGTGGAATCGTTTGCATTTCATCTTCATAAAACAGGTAGCAGTTTCATTTGCTCTGCTTTTGCGTTTCTACACACAGCATGTGCACAGGAGGCTCCGATCATCAGAGATATGAAAATGATTAATGCATTTACGTAGGAACATTATTCATATAATAAGGGGCTATTTGCTTGATTTGTTCACACCTCCTCTGATTTTCAGGGAGGAGGGAGGCACTGGTGATATTAACAAAAAGAAAAGCTTTGCTCCGTTGTGCAATTACTATTGTTATCTTTAGAGATGGACAAAAAGCAGTAAGGACACCCTTCTGCACACACACAAATGAGGAAAACAGATTTGTTTTGACAGGCTATTATACTACAAAAATATTTATGAATGTAAGCTGCAGTGAAGTGCATCGGCCCAAGAAAAATGCAAACCTAGGACACTAAATTCACTAATGTTATAGGAAGGCATGGAGAAATGAATATAAAACATTCACTTTTTTGCTAAATAGACATGTACCAGGATAGCCTTGCAATTTACTATTGAAAGAATTTCTTAAATGTCATAATTTTCACAAAATTATAATATTTCTTGCATACACTGTGAAGTGACCACCCTTTATTTTGCAATCAGAGAGCAGAGCTGGCAGAACTGAAGTGGTTTGGCAGCTGCAGAGATGAAACTGAACTGAACAAACAGTTTCTTAAGTGATGCTTGGATAGAAGAATTTGGAAAGAGTTCAGGTTTTTTTTCTTTTTTTTTTTTTTTTTTTTTTGAATTCATTTAAATGTGTGAATCCTGCTTGTTACATTCTTGGGAGTAATTTCTATATATATGGCACAGTAGTTATTATACTGCTAAGGAAAGAAAAGTAGAAAAGTATTAGAATAAATTCCTGTTGCAGAAAAAGTACAGCTCTATTTACAGAGGTAGCTATAGTTAACACACGCATGCAGCAGTATACAACTTGTTTCTTTCATTCCTCTCCAATGACACAGTTCTTCCTAATAAAGAAATCTCTTTCTAGGGTGGCCAGTTTTTGCACCTCTAAGCACCTGTATTCAGCAAAAACGGCTGAGAAGACATATTGTGAAAAGCTGCTTTGTGAGTTAACTGGAGTTACCCATCCAGGTCTACAGGTGTAGACCCTCACCAAGTACTTTGCAGAACTCAACTTTCTGAGCAGCATAGAGCTCATCCGATACAAAGGCATTGCACATCACTCTGCGACAGGAGATGCCTAATGCAGTTTGCAGCGCAGTCGATATTTCAGAGGGTCAAACATCCCCACAGTTTCATAACTGCCTTCAGTGCTTCAGTTTTATCACCTTCAGATCTGAGCTTTTCTGATCTCAAAGAGACAGACACACTTTATTGCTTAAATTTTCTGTTCTCTTGAGTGTCCCAAAAGAAGAAAATGAAAATGCTTGCAAAGAGTGAGTATCTTTGTCTCAACAACAGCTTCTCTTTCAGCATGAGGTCTTCAAAGCAAATGAAGATTTTGGTTTTGCTGGCATTTGGTCACCCCAGCCAAGGCAGCCAACTGGATCTGGTTTTAATGCATAAAAGCTTATCTGACTTTTATCTCTTGCCTAGACCCAGAACATTGCATGAAAGGAAACAAGAGTGCTTCGAATGAGGTTCATTAATTTTTAGCAACAGTGTTTTGAATTTTAGTAGTCCTAGGAACTGGGGACAACTTATCCAACGTCCAGTACTACAGACTCGTGAATAGTGTGATTCTGTGATTCACAGAGAGAGACTGCATGTCTGGCTATCCAAAAGCACCAGTGATTAACATAAAGTTAACATGAAGCAAAGGTCATGGAAAATGCAGTGTCTAAGACTGCATTTTTTTATTATTTATGTAAGTCAATAAGTATTTGGATGTCTCAAAAATGTAAGTGCAGGTCTAGCAAACGTACCTCATCGTGTACTGTCTAATATAAAGTGGTCATTCTTCAATGAATTTATCTTTTTTCACTACCTCACCCTTTGCAGGTTGTGGATCACCATGCTTTCTACAACCCTTTCTGCAATATAAATGATTCTAAGTCTACAAACTTTCCTTTCTCATCAGCAGAACTCTTAAGAAATTCTTTGTATTCTAGAATGTATTCTCTGGAACTCTTCAAAATTTGTTATCATTTCTCTTTGATATTTTCAACTTTAACTAGCTCTGTGAATATTGCATCCCCTTTGCATTTAGGAGCCGAAGGACGGCTATGCGATAATTGTGTTACAATGCAGACTCAGCTCTATACTATAAGTATGCTTTAATAGCATGCTTCCTCTCAGTTTTCTGGCCTTTGTGCAATCACATACCAGAAGACAGAATCAAGAAATTTATAGTAGCAAACAAACAAACAAACAAACAAAAAAGCAGGCATAAAATGACTGTTTTTGAGAAATTGCAGAAAAATGTACCAGGTCCCTGATAGTGTTAAGGCTTATACATGTGCTTACTTTTAAAACAGATACTTGTGTTTCTGCGTGTCTGGGCTGTCACGTATCTTGCCTTTTCCATCTCAGTCAAGTGCATGTTATATATGTTTAGGATGAGAAGACTGGCAGATTTGTTGTCAGGGTCTTTTGATAATTCTGCCATACTCTATCTGTGCATGTGTACATCTATAGCTTTAGCGGAGGATAAGATTTTCATAATGAATGTATTCATTTTCAGTAGTATTGTGTAAAAGACACTATCGTGATAGCATACAATGAAGACAAAAATATGTCATGGTGAATGGTAAGCATGAGCAGGTACCGCTAACTTTTCCTGATTCTCCAGGATGCATGTTGGGCACCGTGTTGTTGATTATATCTAAGCACGTATTGTAAAGAGAACCTGCACCCACTCGATCTGCTGTGCTATCCGAGAGCACCGAGCACCAAGGCTGCAGTAGCAGGACCGCAGTGGCAAGCTGAACACTTTGCTCTAACTTTAAGAAAACAGTACTTCTCCTAAGAGTGATAACAGTTGAGGAAAGAGAGACAGATTATGAAACTGAAACCCCAACTGAATTTTTTGGCTGGGAATCATTTGTACATTGAGAATCTATTCAGAGATGGTTCAAAGGAACTTCGAGGAAAGGCAGTAGCACAAGAATCTCTGTTGTGCATTAAAGGCTCATTGCTGTATTTCTTACAGTAAGAGGGGAGTTGGAATTATTAAAGCAGAGATTATAACAGAGCTGTGTTTCAGAAGATGATGCACGGACTGCAATAAGCCTGCCTTTTAGTTGGAAGCTGTATCACTTCCAAGACACTCTTTCATTCTTTTCCACAGACTCCTGACTATGTGTGATCTGAAATGGTTACTGATTAAGAATAAAACATGAACAACTCGGAGAGATTTCCATTTTCAAAATAATTATTTGAAACAAATATTAAAGGTCCGTAGGTTCAGCGACCTTAAGTTTCTCTTGCAGATAGTCTCCTTTGTAACACAGTCACACCAGCATGAGGATACAAGCTTGTAATGTGGTTAGCATTAAAGCACTGCTCCAGACACATGAATCACAAATCCAAGTGGCTATACATAGCAATAAAATCCACTTCAGACCTCATTATTTGACTAACTTAATTTTTTTATAATGTCCCCTCTGCTCTGAAAAGGACAGGAAGAATTACTTACCCATCGGTGTACACTCTCTGAGCTCAGCATCTACTTCATATTTGCTTGAATTTTATTCTGCAGCTGGCAAAAGGAATTTACTCTTCAAAAGGAGCCTGAATGGTGACATTCAGGGGTAGGAAAAAACTCATATGGTGTCATCATTTGTTCCCCAAACTCTCCTATTCATTCTCCAGATCCTTTGTAAAGTCAACATGGTTCATTCAGTTGGTGGAAAAGATGCTGCCTTTTCCACTGGTGTTTTCTTGTTTGAAAGAGTGTTAGAATCAATAATTATTGCTAGACTAACTTTTCTCTTATTCTAACTTCTCTGTAACTGTAATTTTCATTAAACATGCACCTAAGTGTGACCATGCTATGCAGTAAGATCTTCCAAGCATGAAAGAAAAAAAAAAAAAAAATACTAAAAAACCTCCTGATGATTAGACAGACACTTTGGGAAAAATATATATATATATAATAATAATAATAAAATAAATTTTAAAAAAATATAAAAAAAGCCTCCATTCTGAATCCAGCATTAATTTTTTTTTCCTAAGGGGTGCCAAGTTGCCTATGATTCAGCACGGTACCTGTAGTTTTCAGCACTGGCAATTCAAAATTCAAAATCCACACTCTCTATCTGACAGTGGGTAAGCAAATAAGGTATCAACGACTGGGAGTTAGTATTATTTTTTGCAGATCTTAAAGACTGTAATAATTAAGTGTTGTTCTAAAATAGTACAGGGAAATTAATTCCACCTAATCTCAAACTCTATGTGAACATAATGAGACGGTTCTCATTCTCAAGGAGGGGTCCTAGAGAAAATACAAAGTGGAAAGAGAAATAGAGGAAAAATCTATAGAAACACAAAACAAATCCATATACGATATTCAGGACAATGACTTATGTCAGCGTGACTTCATTATCTCCTAGAACCACAGCTTTCTGGCTTTGTCTCTTTTTAAAAGTATAATAAGTAGCCAATAATCAAAGAAAATAGCTGTGCAAGGTTGGCACCATCTGCCACCGTCATGAATATGCTTGGCTTTTTGTTCTCACTTCTGTCCTCTTTGAATGAAATAAAGAAAACATGCATTTAACTTTTTTTCCATAAGCAATGAGCTAGTCACCTTCTTCAGGCTGCTTTGCTGTCTCCAGCCCGAGGACGGAAGCCAGTATACACAGTAAAATACTGGACAATATGTGGCTGGCAGAGTTACTTGAAAGTTACTTTCACAATCACTTCTTGGTTACAGGCAGATTTACTATAATTACTCCTTTTCTGTACCATTTATGAGTACGGTTATGCCAAAACTCTTGCTTTTGCTGTGATTGATAAACAATGATACGAACAATTATTTTGTACAAAGAAGACAGAACTGGTGATCTTCTGTTACATGTCATGCAAGTATGACACGTGGGTGGATGCTGCCGTTCTAACACTGAAATATCTTTAATTAGAACTGCTGGGACTTTCCTTCTTCTGTTTCTTTTATGGTTTCTCTTTTCTCTCTTTTTTTTTTCTTCTCTCATGAGCTCAGTTTATACTCATTTCAGAATACATTAACTAGAGGGTTGCTTTCTTTTCTATTGTATCATTACAGTGTTTGATATAATAAACATTATATATAAAACATAAGTGTTAGTTTACTATCCAAATATCCAAAAATATCCAAATATCAAAGCAAAAACGTGATTAAATCATTGTGCCAAACATTCTGAAAATTCATACCTATTTCACCTCTAATTTAATATTAAGGGACTCAGTGCTACACTAATCATGAAATGAATGCTGCAATGTTAACAAAAGAACTATGTCTAAGATTACAAAGATATTAATGAATTAAGATGATTTCTGTTATATCCCTGAAACATGCACAATTTTTTAATGAGTTTCAAGGCTGCTAAAACACAAATCTGTTCTACCTGTTAACTGCTTCTCCTTAGAACAATACACAGCAACTCAATGTGTTTATCTGTGTGCTATCATGAATGTTTATTAAACAAACACCAAGCAGCACAGTTCCAGGTAAAGATTTGAAAGGTCTGGCACTGGAAAATTCATATCAATTCTATTTTTTCATAGAAACTACTGTTCAGTGGCTATTAAAGACAAAAATTCAAGACTGAATTTGGTTTTGATTTTGTGACCCCTTTAGTTTAGCTTCTGCAAAACTGAACACATTTAGAATTGGAATCCCTGCAGTTCATAGGTTAGAGGGTGAAAGGCAAAATAACTGACGTTTCTCTTTGTCTCCCAAAGTGATGGATTCCATACTTCAAAATTTTCCTGAGAACTGTTTATCCATTCTAATGGTGGAGTATGCTTGAAAAGACAACAGTATTTTGCAAAACAATTCATTTAAGAAACAGTCACATGACCTTTTTAACTGCCTTTAAGATAGCAATAAAATTGGCTCAGTCAGCCAGCCCTAATGAGGAAGAGAAAAAACCACCAACCTTTTCCCTTTCCTCTGTCTAATTATAAACATCATTGTCAACCGACTCCAAGATCAGCTGAATCCTAATTGACCTCAGACAGTGTACAATAAAAGATAGTCAGACCTGCCAAACTAGAAGTTAAAAAAAATCAAAAATAAAGACTGTAATTAGTGCCTTAACTCTTCTTTTTTATTTACTTTTCTTTTTTACTTTATTTTATTTTATTTTTCTACTTTTGATAATTGAAACTTTTTCCTTACAAGTTTTTATCAGGCCAAAATTTTCTAAAATTAGACACATTTTAGTGAGTCCACATTATGTGTCTGAAAATAAGAAGTCTGTTGTATGGAGAAACGCATTGGGAAATAAACAGTGATGATTAGTGAGCACATTATTTAATACCTCTTCCAGTGGACTATGAAATTAGTAGCTTTTCTTTGAAAATGGCATCTTTATCCCTGACTAGATAATTCCTAGTAAGATTTTCAAGAACTGCTTCAAATACTCTAATCCTGTAAAAATATATATGAATGCCTTAATTTAATTACATATTATTCTCCTGTGCTTAAATAAAGTCACAGAACTATTAATATCACAAAGAATTTTAATTATTTTCAGGACTGGGTACTAACTATTTGCCTGTTTTGCAGCTGTAATACTTTTCATATTAATCAAGGAAATTTCCATGTACAGAATTTATACTAGCAAATACATTAACTAAATTTCTAGTTATCTAGATGGGCACACAGCTTCATATTTTTTATTACGAAATTGTATCTGCCACAGATACTCTATGGACAAACTTATAAAAGCTGAAGCCTTTTTCAAATTTTGACTTAGAGATGAAACCCTTAGTGCTGGCTTTAAAATATTTTGCATGACCAATTTAGTATATTTACCTTAAACTGTGTAATTATATCTAGTACAAATATCTGTATCATACATCAATCTTAACACAAGACAGCAATTAGAAACATAGAAAAATTATGTCTTTATCACTTGTAATTAGCATCTATCCTAATGCAATATCCAATCAACCCAATTAGAGCTTCCACATTTGCAAGAAAAACATTGCATCAAGACATGGCTGAGTTTTGACAAATAGGCTTCTTGTTTATAATTCCAGATCTAAAAAGAGTGGCTTGTTCTCATTCTGATCATTAATTGACTAGCCCTATCAAATTTAGAAATAGGTTGCTGCAGCTCCATATGGTTTCATCTCATAACCCCCGTTACTTACTATTACTGTAATGACTTCTAACTTTAGATTGCCATCCTCCTACAGTTTCATTTGCTGTATTTTTCATCCAGTATTACCTGAATCTCATTACAGACTTTCCTACACAGCACCTCACTAATGCAAATCATCCTCCAGCAGGAGTGATACTTCTATTCTCAATTTTCATGATTATGCAGATAATGTAATATGATGATGAATCAAGAAAACTATGCTGGAATGGCCACTGTTCTCTATCCCTTGAAAGACTGAAATGAAGGGGCTTACTTGAGTAAAAAATTGTGGTCATAAAGAGGAAGACTACATTTTCAAAGTTATTACCACTTCAAAGTCTCCTTGACAGAGCCACCTTTTCTGTGTCTGTCATTTCAGAGTCCGTTTAATTGTTTTCAGCTTTGCTACTGACTCTTAGCAGATTTAATTTGTACTTAGGTTATATTTTCACAGTGAAATGAGACAACAGTTTGACAATATATTATATTCAGCAGCAATATTGGCTGAACATATCTACTTTCTAAAAGAGGCACATTTGGCTTCTAAGATAACCCACAAGCAACTGCATTGGCCGGACTGAGAGAATGCTGCGTGGTACAGGAGCAGAGGCAGGAGCAAGTGATGAGAATCGCTAGGGTCAGAAAATGAGCCAGCAGTTGTGCCCAAGGCAACCAATGTTCAAGCCACAGTCTCAGCTGCAATGGCAATATTCACTAATATAAATCTTTTACTGTCTGGGTTGCCTAACAGAAATGCAATGGCAAGGGTCCTTTCATCCCTCACAAAACCGATTACAAGATCTATGGGGATTTTACGTCGCTGACATGCTAACACATCTTCTGCTGTGTTTTCACCACTATTGTTACCTCTGCTAACCAGCATTTACAGTGACGAGTACTACCTTCATTTCATTGCACAAATATATCTCCATCTGTGTTTTCCATCAAGCTCATAAAGTGGTTGACATTTCTAAATTTAAAAAAATAGATTAAGAGTGGTAATAATTATTACTTCAGGTAAGAAATGATCACAGACCACACTTGTGTTTCTTACTGCTGAGCATGTCTTGGTTTGTGACAAATAATAGCATAAGGAAAGAGAATGAATTTACAGTGAAATAATGAAATGTACATTAAATGAATTCATGTTCCTTTAAAAGTAAAATGGAAAAAAAAAAAAAAAAAAAAAAAAAAAAAAAAAAGCAGATATAAGCATTTTTAAAATTAAGCACACTTTTTAAAGTATGCATTTTATATGGATCAAAATGTGTCTTGGTATTTTTAATCTTAGACCAAATGATTAAAGATATTTTGACAGGAATGTTTCAAGTGTGAAATCCTCCACATAATATCTCAACAATCTCTACTGAGTTTAAAAAAAAAAACACACTGATTTCTGTAATTTAAGATGTGCAATATTAAACTTTATAGCAAGAAAATCGTTATAGAAGCAAAGATTTCTAGAAGAATACAGGCAGAAGATATTTGTGTCAGTATTACAGAGTAATCAACCAGTGAAATCATTTTTATGTGAAAATAAACTATTTATAAATTAAAATCCCTCAAATTTCACCACAGAACATTTTGCACAGAAACCTTATGTATGCAACTGCTTTGTTCCTTTTTTTCCACCCATGTAAAGAGACTTCTTTGGCTTACTCATTTTAAACCAATATAACACAAATGGTGTTATTTTCATGTCACATAATATAGCCATACATTTATGTGAATTTCTATAGCATCAAAACATTTTTAATTATTTTAATTATTTTTATTTTTGTTTATTGCATTGTCTTTTTAAAAAATAATCTTGGGATATACTTAAATGATAATAGAAAAAGCATAACTTAAAGTGAGGAAAAGACACTTTGGAGTTAAAACCAAGAAAGATTCAGAGCAGAGAATTTCTGTGGTGCATGCCTTGTCGTAGTTCTTTCGTGCCAAGTAAAATCACAGCTAAATATCAGGTAAATCCAAGTTACTAAATGCTTATTTCCCAAGAAAAGTATACACAATACTCAACCTCTTTCATTAGCAAGATGATTCTTTTCAGGTAGAATATAAGAGCAATGAATACAAGGATCAAATCCTACATCAGAGAGAAAGAAATTTTAAGATAACCAAAAAGAATGACTATGGGTATGTGAAACATTTGTTTGCAAGATACAATGATGTTTTAAGCACATACCTAGTGCTTTCTCCACATGCTGAGTAACCAGGCTAATTAAAAAGCCCATACAGCTCTTGTTAAAATCTGTTCAAATTTTTGGAGCACCTGTTATAACAGAATGCCCACAGACTTGATAGTTTAGAGCCAAGACACCTGCTACCTTATGTCTCACAGTATGTTCAGTTTTATACTGATAGTAAAAAAAAAAAAAAAATAAAAAAAAAATAAAAAAATAAAAAATCCACTTTCTGACATTTAACAATCTCATAAATGATAAGAAATAAATTGCAAAATTTCATAATTTAACCCTTGACTGTCACTTCTCTTTGCTCTACCTATAGCTTCTTGTGAGCAGGCAATACAATGTGTACTTAGGGGACCATCTAATTTCTTTGTTGCTGAATAATTGTTTGCTTTACTACGCTGAGAATAGTGCATTATTCTTCCTATGCTTTGTTCCATAAATTTTCAAGCTATGCCTCATTTTTAAGTAAATATACTTAACCAGGAAAAGGGAACATGCTTGACATCTGCAATAAAATCCAGCTCATCTGTACTTCTGTCTTCTTGAACTGGCCCATCTTCTCAGTTATTGATCTAAACTAACCTGGACTAAAATATACTGATGAAGCAGTGTATGAAACAGTGATGAAACTCCAAAACTTTGTTTAAATATGATTTGGCAACATTAACAGCAATGTGCCTCAACACACAATTTTGATAATAAACATACAAAAGCACTGATCTCTAAAAAAGAAGTAAACTCCAAAGAAGTGAGTTACTAACAAGCAGTTACCAGCAGTTGTAAAGAGTAGTGAAAGTATCAGGAAGAAAATAACCACAAGCACAATAGCTACGATGGTGGCTGTTGGTGGCTTCTTGACATTTATGCACCTGGTTAATTTTACACGTACGTAAGCACACCATATGAGTATCTGCAGGATCGTCGCAGTCACCTTTTATAGGTATGTGAGTCACTCTGGAGGCATTTTACGCAACTGATTTCATCAAGAATAGGATTCTACAGATTCTATAAGAGGTTGTTGTAATTATGTAGCCATAGCTACTGGTTCAATTTGAATTTAGTATTTAGAGAGACACTGGGAGCCAGGTTCAATTTAGAGACCCCACAAACACATGCTGAAGTCAGCCTCCTTTAGTATTCTGCAGCTTAGATCAAAAAATATAGATTAATGCATTTGTTTCATATAATAATGTTTTAGGTATATTGATGGAACAGAAATACAAACCCTCAGGTGCAGAACTTCAGTATCTTGGATGAATGTTTGAGACCTCACACTGAATACTCTAGCAGACATCAAGCTACTCACATGTCAGAATGCATGATAAACTTACAGAAAAACGTGAAAACCACCCATGACAATTACTTTGTATACCTCTCCTGTTGTTGCTTAACATTTCTACTGTGGTACAAGTAATAGGGAATGAAAACCTGCACTTCAAAAATGAATATGAGGGGAAAATTACTGGGGGGGAGAAGGGAGCAGAATATGCAGTAGAAAAGACAGTAAAAAATAAATAAGTAAAAAAAATTGCATCAGCGCAGTTCTTCAACAGGAAGATTTCATCCATCCACAATCCTGCACAAGTACTGCGCAGGGAATATTTTGACAGGAATAACAGCCCAATGCTTAAACAATTATTTACATTCTTTAAATATTTCTTTGTATTTCAAATCCTCTTCTCACATAGCATATATGTATTAGAAGTGGAAATGTTGATTTTTTAACACATCTCATTTCCATTTAGAAATGATTATAATTTAAGCCAAGAAAACTAATTGGTAGCAGATATTAAAAGTTCCTACTAGTTCTGTAAAGTGTTAGTTGTGGGAATGGCATTTTTTCCATACTTTGTCTATTGGTTTGCCTTTGAGATAAAATGCAACAAGGAAGCAGGTGATAAGCCTTTGTTAATGCCTCTGGGATTAAATGCTGGAGCTACAGTCTACTGTTGATAAACAGATTTTGAATTAATTAGTTCTGCATAATTATCTGAGTTACCAAGTCTTAAAATCGAATGCAACTGGTCTTCTTACATTTGTTTATGCACCTCGTGCCAGCCATAAAAAGTGTTGGTATTTTCTAAAAGATCATCAATTTAAAAACCTAATTTTAAACAAGGTAATGATAAAATATTCTACTGTAAGATGGCATATGGCAGAAGAAATATTAATTGCAGTTATTTTTGTTGAATTCCAGAGGCACATAGTACAGCTCTGCAGAATTCAGGTCAATCTGTTGGCAAAGGAAGAGATGGGCTCTGTGCTTATATTTTTTTCCCAGTATATGTAGTAAAGTCTTGCTGGTTTTGAGGTTTAACACTGACAAAGCTGAGCAACCAGACCCCAAAACTGAAGGGAATTAAGAGAAGCACTCTGAGCTTCCGTGTCCACTTGAAATGCAGGAACTGTCTCAGGTTGAAGACATTTTTAAAATACTGAAATGTTACAGCCATATCCCACATATTGGTCTGAAAGATTAGGCACTTAGAAATATTTTAGATTCCTTTATTTCTCCACTAAACCAAGGGTCAGGATGACTCTTGCCAAAGCTTACTAGGCTGTTGATGTAAAACAAGAACAGAAAACTGCATTCTTTAGTGTTATTAAATTGATGTGAAGCCTCTTGTTCTGTTTTTCTATTCTGTGTGTCAACGACAAAAAGTTGGGATAAAATATCCTTGTGCTCCTGCACCATGATCTTTGATTTTCCTGGAGGACTCCTTACAAATTTGCTTACTCTCTCCGCTGTTCAAGTGATACCCTCTCCCACTGGCCGAAACTTGTAAACATTGAAATTACAAATTCCTTTATGTAATTGTTCCAATGTCATTCTACTTTGATATCAACATTTCACCAGTTCTCCAATTGCTAACAAGTCCCTGGGGGAAGATAAGACTGACGTTCATGATATAAAACAAACTTTCAGGGATTTTAGCTCTGAAGGGCAGTAATACATGCAAGCTTGATCACAGTTTCCTTTGCAGGAATTGCATGTAAATTCTGTATGTATTCACTGTACATAAATTCTTGTATCATTTTTAGAGTGGGAAGGATGTGGGACATGAACTTCTAGCAGAAATAAGGAAATTACATTATTTAAATTATTTCATTTTAATAGGACATGTTGTAAGATACACAAGTTAGATGCTGACTAATAATTAGGATTAAAACATTTGTTGAAACAACTTTTCAGTCCTTTAATCATGATTAAAAGAAGCAAAGTCTACACTCCAGCCTCAGTAACCTCAACATGTTTAAGGAAGAAATGATACTAATAACCAGAAAAAGAAATCAATTTCCTTTTCATATCAGTAACCTGTGAACCTCTCTGATGGCTCAACACTTCATACAGAATTTGAACAATATCCCAATTTACTTTTCTTCTAACCTCATTACATTTCTTTTCTTACTCTACTTTTCTCCCACTTACTCCAGCTGTTGCTTCCTTTTTCATTCAATTTTTCAACCAGTAATTTCTCCTTTATTTTTCAAGAGGATAGTAGGTGTTATATCTGATCCAAGAACATCATAAGGAGAAGCTGGCTGCAGCTGGTAGAAAGCATGCTCACCTCAGTCCAGAGCACACTGACTTCAGACATGAACAGTCACTTTTGTCGATGGTCGTTTGGTCATCACAAAGACACATCGTGCCAGATTCAATACAGATTTAGCTGATTTCTAAATTAGACAAACTGATTCCTAGACAAAGTTGTTTTCAAAGATTTAAGCCTGCCAGAATGCTTCAAGGGCTTACCACTAAAACAAATTTGGGATTTTTATAGGGCTGACAAATGCATATCTATGTCAAAAAGTATAGTGGCAGTCAATTTCTCAGGCCATGCCTTAATTCATGGTTCATTTCAGTATCTCAAATAGAGGTTATTCCATTCAGTTTATTAGGAGAAAATGATGCACTTTTCTCCTTGATTTATTTTAAGATATTACTTCTGCTTGGGATTTTTTTTTTTTTTTTCAAAAATCCAGGATGAGGAAGATGCTCGCTAGTTATATCACTAAGGTAAGATCATGAAAAAACATACACAGGAAGTTTTCTGGGAAGATGATTATTAGGCCCGTGCTGTCAGTTCAATATATTTGAAGAAAATAATGGGTTTATTCTCTCCAGTGTAGAGGCTTCTCAAAATAAAGGCATTCATGAGAGCTAAAGATTTGCCAAAATTCACAGAGAGGGAGAGACTCAGATAACTGGACATCTCCCATTCGATCTGGGCTGCACCCATTTGTAGAACTCCCCTGCTCTGTGTCCCAAAGTACTGGATGTAAGTGACCCACCTCATCCCTCGATCCCTTCATTTCTAATCAGCCTAAGCTGTGGTACATCAAGAAACTACACGAGAGGCTGTGCTACTTTGCAGGACCCTGGGCTCCAAAAAGTCATCCTGGAATATACATCCCACAGCAGTAACTTACTACTACGCCTTTTTTTCTCCTCAGTGACTTGCTCAGGTACAATTTCTGTACCAGCCCTGAGTCTTGGATGTAAGGGAAAAAAAAATTAAAAAATAGGCTTGAGATTTTACAGGATAAATACTCCAAATGTGCCAACATGATGATGGTTCTTACGGAAATCCCCATACCAACATAAAGTGGCTTTTTAATCTTTCTGTATTTTGAAGACTACTTCAATTTCTTTAATGAGCAGGGCCAAGTGCCAGAGCCCTAATTCATAAATATATTTCAAAATCTGCTATGATAACCTGACACAGCCCTCTATTGCACCAACTATTCCCAGGATACTTTCCCAGTCTTCCAAAATGTGCACAGAGTTCCCCAGCTTCATTTTCAAAAAACAAAGTTGAACTTTCCCAGTCCTTCACTATGCACACACAGGGATCCTTATTTACTCTGTAAAGTAGCAGAACAGATGTGCATTAATGTGGGTGGTAGCATACTTTATTCCATGAGATAATAACGTTCCATACTCGGTACATTTTATGCTTTGAGTCCGGAAATTGGACATTCCATCAAAGAAACTTCAGTATTGTTGCAACACATTGGCAAATACAATTCAATTTGAACTGTTCTTATAAACATATTTGTATTTTAATGATAAATTTATTACATTTTATCTATTCTAAATTACCCCGAAATACAGGTTATTCTTAGTTGCTGGGGTTTGTATTTTGCATTTACTACATGTAGAAGGAATTCAACGCTGTGGTCTCCTGCACCATATCTGAAAATAAATTAAATATTCTTTTCAAAAATCCTGTGAATAGTCATAAGATACAAAGAGATGTCAGTTAATGAGAAAAAAATCTTAAATTTGCCTTTCTAAGAGTTAAAGTTACATCACAGAAAGAAAGATGAGTTAATTAGGCATTAAAATAATGACATGGCAATTTTTATTTCATTGTTCAATTTACATCATGTTTTGAAATATAATTCACCCCTTTTTCATGAAGATGGGCTTCAAAAGTGTTATTAGCATGAAGTAGCTAATATTTTGTCACATGTTTTTTGAGGTGTTCGAAACAGTTGTATTGTGATTATAAATTGGCTTGATAAGGATATCTTATTTATTCATCAAACTCAAAACAAACTGTATAAAGAGGTACACCTGGACATATTTTTTAGCTGTCTTAGTCAAATGAATACAGAAGCCTCTTTGTGGAGGTCCACAGAATGACTTCAGCACTATACAACCAATCTACTTAACTGTTAAGGCTGTGGAATTGCAGAGTATATCCATGAGTAGGCCTGGGCTAGATTTGATATGCAAACACATAGCGAGTACAACAGTCAGGGTGAAGCAAAGCCAAGAACTGGAGAGAGCAAGGGAAGCAGTGGTTCAAAGCAAAGAAGAATGGTCAAGTACAAATATAAGGCCTAGTTTGCTTGCTACAGTCCACATCATTGACCCAACCAGAAAAATCCAAGAAATAGGCAGAGGTCAGTCAAGTCAACAAAGGTATCAGGTAGAAATGGAATAGTTCTATGCAAGATGACCACCAGAAGGAATCAGGGCTGAAAGACAAGAAGGACAGAGCTGGGATTCCAGGATCAAGGCTGAAGAGGAGCCAGCAATGAAGGCAAGATGCTGGGTCTTCCCTTTCAGAAATATTTCTTTAGACATGAACTATTTTCCCCTTATATAGATGTGCTGTTCCCTTCTTTTTACTCTGCAGATGTACAGGATGACAGCTACTGTGCTTGCCATTGTGGAGTCTGTGTATGGTAGTTAGCTCATAGGTACAGTACATTAGCATAAACACCAGAATCAGTAGTAATATGCAGAGTCCTGAGGATTATGACTATTAGGAGCTGGATGCTGGTCAAAGACACACTCCCCTGTGTAGCACTGGCAGTAGCTTGCTTGCCCAGTATTTCCTGTGCAGAGGCACACTGAGTGGGACGGCGGTGGCTTCTGGGGACACAGCATATTAAACGAGGCCTCAGCACTTCCCTTCACATCTTCTGTGAGTCAGAACAAGGCAAGTGGTAAAAATAAGTATGTGGGAGGTGGGGAAAATGCATTATAGTTATACTTTAATTACAAATGGATCACTCAAGTCATGGTGCCTTTACTGACACGCAATTTTACATTGTGCGGAAAATAGCAACAGAAGGCTTCACATACTGAAGAAATGTTGGCTATCCTAAAATGGGTGGGTGTCAAGGATATCTGCATGATGTCAAGGGATTATAATTTTAACAGAGATCATGGTGGTCACCAATCTGATCTGATCTGATGGCTTTTTTCCTTCCTTGAATTCCCTCTTGCAGACGCAGAAACTAAGACAAACAAAATAACCCCAACAACTTGATTTATTACTTACAGTTGAACCTTTTCTCGTTATGTCATCTGAACTCCTTCTGAAATGTATGTTATGTGTTGATGGCAGATTGTAATTTTTCCAGTATAGAGGGAAATCCCTTCTTGAGAAGCATACTGATCTCCCCCCTGTTCAAAGCTATAGTCAAGGATGTTGTTGGAGCCAAGCGGTAACATTTTATGCTCTGGAGTTATCGCAGGTGCAGGAGGTTTCTCCTGCTACATCATAAAGTAACTCCTTAGAGGTATATTTTTCCTCTTCTATTTTAATATAAAATCTAGATAAGTGTTTATCTAGATTTATACTGTGTATGCAAAAGTCTGGTCTTCACTGAAAGATGATGACATCATTCATCATTTGTGCGTGCTGTAAATGTGTAAAGAGCACTGCAGAACAGGCAGAAAGAATTGTCTGGTCCTGAAGAATTATGTACCTAAATTAAATTGAAATCTTAAGCAGGAAACATCAGCCAAAGGAAAAGCAGAAGAAAGGGAAGATGAGGAGGAAAAAAAATATTTTTACAGGGTCACATGGGAAGATAATTCTTGTGCTGGACAGTAATGAAGACTTTATTATATATATATATATTTATCTGTAGCCAGTGGTGACTGTGTGACTGTTTAAAGCTCTGCTGGAGTACCTAACTGAATGAACCTTGCTGCAAAATAGCTTGCTTTATTCCTCAGAAAAGCTCACTAAGTAAGAGCTACAGAGTAATAGACTCAGAATTTGAACCTCCCAATGCACAAAAGGTGAGACTTCCACACTGCTTTCTGAAGGAAGCTTGCATTAGAGGAGAAGAGTAGTGCAACATGAAGAAGCGACTTCAATCTGTTCAATATGTGATTCTCACAGTTTAGGGCCCAGGTCTCAGTGGCAGTGGTAAACTTCTGAAGGTCAGTTCCACAAACTGATTTCAGTTCTCACTTAAGCCTGTTGCCAGAAGTATCCCCACCTTGATTTCTCACATGTGACTGCTCTTCAGCCATACTTCTAAACCAGACCTTCACTCACTATACTGAAACTGGAGGAGGAGCCCGTGTGAACCTCTATCCCATGCCAGACTGATGAGGGAAGCCTTGACATTGGTTGTGCTTCCCAAGCACTCCTTTGCCTGACTTGAACTTGTCTGAGTACATGCCTACAGCTGAATACAAGGTGTAACTGAATGCTAGTGACAACATTTTAAGAGCAAATTCAAATCATTGGTATCATCACAGGTAATATTAAAATATCAATGTCATTGTAATGGCTACTATAAAAATAATATATATATAAAATTGCAGTTTGGTTCAGAACTCAGCAATAAAAAGGGCATCTTGGGGTATGTTTACAAGTACGCCTGCCATATGCTACATTTAGGAAAAAGCATGCTAATTACTTAGCAAAGACACAGAATTGTTTCAGACCTCTGGGAACACGAAATACCTGCTTTTCACAACAGGACTAACTTTGCTTGATTCAGAAATTAAAATAGTTTAGGTGTTTAACCTTGCAGGTTTGAAGACATAACAATACAACAAATCAGAGTTGAACCATCTAGCAATGCAAACAAGATCAGTGTGTGTCTCTGGTAGCCAGAGTCTGAGGGACATGTTTCTATTTTAGAGCTCATTATTTATTTAGGCCAAAGAATATGCTTAGTGCTTTACAAAATGCAACTTTAAAAGGTTCCCATTCCAAAGAGGTTACAACATAATAGCTTAAGAGGAGCAACACATAAACCCCAGCATCTGGGAAATAAAAGGGCTGACAGAGAAGCTCTGAAGAACCACCCACCTAATCCTGTAATCATCACTTTCACAGAACTTACTTCAGAATCAATGTGAATTACACCAATGTAAAAATTTCAGAATCACCCCTCTAATTTCTTTATATGATTCAACTACTTCTGCTCTTGTTTCTGTTCCGAGAGCACATCAGAGGTCCCGGGCAGTCTGAGAGCTCACATGCTGTACAAACACATACAGAACCATACTGGCTGCCCTGAAAAACATAATTTGATTCCACAAGACTACAAAAAGAGGAAAAGAATAAGAAACTAGGATCATGTATTTATACAGACAGAAGGGCAGCAATAGTATACCTAAAAGTATCAGTATCTGGCTTCTATTTTTGTATGACCACAATTTCTATAGAGAATTCACTTCTACTTCTTTTATTTAATTTCTTGTGAGCATCCATTTTTGGACTGTTTTTTAATAACTTTTTTGTTTGTTTGTTTTAGCTGCAATTACTCTTTGGATGAAATGATGTGTGTTATTCATCGCTGCTTTTTGAGTCACATGCATGTACATCTCTAAATGTTCTGTGCACAAAGATAGCTTCCATTTTTAGCTTCCATTTTTGAGGGAAAGTTAGTACAGCATATTACAGAGGGGACATATGCAAGGCTTTCATTAATTCTTTTGTTTTCTGTTTAGTTTCTTTCTCTTAATTTAAAGGAAAATTAATTCAGACAGAATGTCTAGAGTTGATCTTTGGGTAGGGAAAAACATGATTATTATTCATGCAGCAGTGTTTATTTCCATCTGTCACCATAGCAGTTCTTTTAATAACTTATTATACAATTAGTTCAATAGCCTTCCTGCTCCTTTTCTACCACTGCAACATGGAACTCTCTTATTCCTATAATGTTTTCTACCGTCCCTTTCCTAATATCCATATGTAAATCCATTTTGAAAGCTTTAGTGGTCTACTGATTATATTTCCCATGCAGTTTCTAAAATGAATCTCCTAAATGCTTTCAAAGATTACGCATACAATATACAATATGAGAGGTGAAACCAAGGACTGTTTCTAGAATCCGACAAATTAGATCTTATATCCCAAATTAAAAATAAATTTTACACCTGCAGAACTTTATGTGTTTTTTTCATGAGGACATGGGAGCTCCCATTTCTTCTTCAGGGAGGCAGTTGAACTCCCTCAGATCAGCAGCTTTTGGAGGATTCACCAGGGAAAAACAAGATTCATAGGTCTTGCAGTCCTTTACAACCCCACTGACTGTACAGGAAGTCTTATTAGCAGGGAGAGCACATACATGATAAGTTTGTATTTACAGGATCAGAAGAGAGACCCTTGCAAAAACAAACAATCAACAAAGAAAAAAGGAAAAAAAAAAAAAAGGACAGGATAAAGTGTTATGGGGTAAAGAAGGGAGAATTTGGAGCAGAGGGGAAGAACAGCAGACCGACTGGCTAGATAGCAGCTATGCAGTAAAGGATCTGCCATCCTGGTGAACAAGCCGACCATGGGTCAGCAGCTGTGCATTTGTGGTAATGAAGGCTGTGTTAGCAAGGGCACAGCCAGTAGGTGTAGAGAAGGCATTTAGAACTGGAACAAGCTGCCCAGAGAGGTAGTAGAATTTTCTTTTCTGGAAATTTTTGAAACTCAGATGGGTGAGTTCCTCAGAAACTGGTTTACCTTAGAAGACCCACCTTTGAGCATGACACTGAGCTAAATGATGTCCAGAGGCCTCTAAATTACTCTGAGATTCAAAATATAATGCTACAGAAATACATCCTCTTTCTTCATCCAATCTCACCTTTTTGGCTAGCTCTATTCGCTTAATATCCCCTCCCCAAGGGGAGAAAATAAGAACCTGAGAGTTGACTTCTGTTCAACTTCTCTTGAGAGACTTCTGTTCCTCATTTCCAGACCACATATCTCTAAAGATCTGAAGTACAGAGGATAATTACGTGCAAAATCTATCACACAGGATTACAGAGGAAAAAAAAAAAAAAAAAAAAAAAAAAAAAAAGAGAGAGAGAAAGAAAAAGTATAAGAATGTATTAGCTAAGTACAAATATTTTATTTCTATGGGGAAAAATGTTTTTGATATGTTTTAAATAATCACAGTATGCCTTGCGAGCCACTAAAAATCTGTTTCAAATACTTGAATACAGAACAAAAAAAGCAGTTCTGATGGCCATATGGTAAAAAATAAAATAAAATAAAATAAAATAAAATAAATAATAATAATAATAATAATAAAGAGGCCAAGGACATCTATGGCCTGTGGAGATGCAGATGAACAAATCCAATGAATAGATACTGATATTTCAATAGTTGTTAATTCAGAAAAAAAAAAAAAAAAAGCCTGTCAGTGAGTTGTACTGCTGCTTATTACTTTTCACTGTAAAGCTTGAAAAACACCCATCTACCATTCTGAAACTTTAAACGGCCTCTGCACAGGAAATGTAAATGAGAATTTTATATAGTACAAATGATAGCATCACAGTACCGAAGAACACAAAGCTTTACACTTTATGTCTGCTGTAAGTTGTACACAGATATTCATGTTACTCATGTTAGATATGTTCTACAAGTCGTAACAGGCTTCTGAGTAACTCTATGGATGGTCATCACTGAAAAAATTCTGAGAAAAACCATTAGTAATAACTAGCAAAAACTTGCAGGAATGTCAAATCTTCAATGGCTAACTGCCTTGAAAGCCTTTTGCAAACAGCAACCAGTCTCCTCACCTTCTGCCAATACTGCTGGTCAGCTACCTTTTTCTGAACTTGGTGTGTCCTCAATCAGTATTTGAGAAACATCCCTTAGTGAGTTGCCTCAAATGAATGCTCTGGGATAGGTATGACATTTTCCTCCTCTCTCGCAGGAGGTCAGAAAATTACATCTTTTTAAGCTGCAACATACTGTTGCAAAGACACTTCTGTTTCTTTAGCTCCAAACAACCCCAAACTTGTCATCTAAATCAGAACCTTTCTCTACTAATTCTTCCCTTTGTGCAACTAGGTTTGGATTATAGGTTTTGCTTCCATTGCACCTCTTCCTGCAGAATTTCCTTTCAGCATCCCTCTGTAGTCATCCAACTCCTGCTTTAGTTGTGCTGAAACAAGTATCTTTGGGATGCCAGTAACATTTTTTTTCAAATATTCACTGACCCTAAACTACAGCATTAGACCACGGGGGAGGGGGGAGGGGGGGGGGGGCAAGTTAAAAGACAAAGTAGGTTTTACTATATTGTATCAGTTAGGAACTGTTAACTGCAGAAGACTATTGGCCATATTTACTAAATTCAAATCTGTAAACTCTCTTTACCCCTTCCACCAAACTTTCAGACTTATGACCTAATTCACTTATTAATCACCTATTAGCTGTTTCTTTCCAAGTTTATCATAATGCAGTGTACAATGAATGGCTCTTCCTATTACAAGTTCAAGAAATCATTTACAAAGACAACTCAAATCTCTAATTAGTTTTCCTAATACTGATTTTTCATCTGAAAAAAAATAAAAATAAAAATAAAAATGGATATTGCTACAGCTGGACAGAAGCTCCAGAGAAGTACCATCCACAGGTGCAGTATGAAAACAAAAACTAAAAGAAGTGGTGTCTCTCTGAAATATTGGTAGGCCAGAGTTCCCTAAGATAGAACACCCAAATGTAGTTGTAAAGCTTCCTTTGTGCTTATTCTAGTACAGAGGGCACAAAAATCTCTAGTTCATTTAGGCTGAGGAAAAAATGATTTCTTTACATTTAGTGTAACCACATAAATAAAAATACTCACCTGAAAAGGATCACAGCATCAAACACTTGATACAACTAGACTATTTCATACTGCAGTTATTGTCACAGTTCCTGTGCCTCTAAATAACTGCTTTGACTTCAGGAGTAAATAGTTGAAATAACAGCAGTATCCAAGGGTATGTCATGAATAATCTGCAAAAGCCTGCATTATAATTTGCATACAAATGTATTTGCAAATAAGAGAGAAGTTGTCTAAATGTCAAAATAAAAACTGGTAAGATGAACTGGTGTATTGTGGAGAAATTACAACGTGACATGTAGAATTCTTCTAACAGTATAGTTCATATTTAACTGATGAACCTGGGGCTTGATGAGCATGAAGGAAAGGTTTTCAAAAGCACCTTAATTAGCCAGTAAGAGATTGAACATAGCAAGGAAACCTATCTTGCCATAAACTTACAACACCATTCTCGCCTACCCTGTGAAGTCAGTCATTCCAGCTTGGACACTTACAGTACTATTTTGACCAGGATTTTTTTGAGTAGGCTTCAATGGTACAGTGGGAAACACCTGAGCAAGTCAGAAAGCCATCTGCATGAGGGTTTCCCTGTTAGTAACAAAGGTACAGGCCAGATGATAGTGATGATGGGGGAACTGTCTATTTTTGAGAAGTCCAAAAAGTCAGTGAGAAATAGTGAACAGAATGTTCAGAATGTTTTGATTTTGCTGTGAGTAAACCATGGACCTTTTTTTCACAGTGTGACCAGGAGAAGAAGTTATCTTCATCAATATTAGGACACTGGGCTTCAGCACAGAGAGCAGAGAATGCAGTAAGCATCAAGAAAGAATATGGTACAAAGCAGAGATTGTACCAGTCTGCAGTTGAAAGTTAAATTAGAAGAGTAGCAGGAATAGAGAGCTTCCTTGCTAATTGTGGGGAAGTAGAATCTATGCACGTCTGTGCACTAGAAATGTTTAGGATATATTTATAATGGAAAGCATAAAGCCATCAAGCTTGTGTTTGACCTGCAAAAAATCAGAAACCTCATTAGAGTCAGGTAATTCTTGATTATCCTAATTGGAAGAAGCATTTTAATGAGACAGCTACAAACTATAACAGAGACTGGAAACAAATGCTGCTAGACTGTACACAGATCTGTTAAACAGAGATGCTATGAGCCCAGGTTCCTCTTTGGAGTGGCTGCAAATTTTAGAAAAAGCAAACAACGGTCAGCAAAAGCGGGACTTCAGTCGGTGCTACACCTTAGCAGGGAGTCAAGGCAGCTCCTTTGGGAAGGAGGAGTAACTGAGAAGTGGGACAGGAACTGTTAGCAAAGAACTGCCTCTTGATGTTCATTACACAGGGGTCACTGAAAAAAAAGACTTTCCATTACCTGACTGGAAAACAAAACATAATGAAACAAAACCAAACCAAACCAAAATTAAAACAAACAAACAAAACCACCACCACCAACAACAAACATTTTAAAGCCTTAAATCATCCATGTATCAACCAGTCATGCAAGGCCTCAAATGCTGGCTCACCACTTGGGCCAGAATTATAGTAAAAGGGTTTTGGTAAGACTTTTCCAGCTTTGAGAAGACTAGAATACCAGTCCACAAATTCTGAAGAAAACAGGCTAGTTTAAGATGTCATCAAGCTCAGAATAATATGAAGCTCACCATAAAGCACCTTAGAAAGCCCAAGGCTGTCTTAGCTCTGAAGAAAAACCACACTGACCGTTGCCCAAAGAAAGGGAAGCTAAACAGAGGCTGCAGATGCTGCTGTAGCCATCAGTGGGTGGTGAAAAAGAGGAACACAGAAAAGGAGGCAAAGTAGGGTCAAGCACCTCTTAAGCAGAAGGAAAAAATATAACACTTTTGAAACTGAAATAAAACCTCCTCACTCTCCTTGCTAGCTCTTCTTCATAAATATTAAGCCAAATTACAAAATTAAATTGTTTAACTTTCTTCTAGGCCATGCAAATTATTTACTGAACAATGTTAGGCAATGCTAGGAGTTGCCGTGGTTTCAGGGGAGAGTTACACCCAACCCGATGCCCACCTAAATAGCCCTTGGTTTGTAGTCATTGGCCATCAATATTCTGTGGAACAGACTCAATGGGAAAGTCAGTCAGGATAGAAAGAAAATCAAGAGACCAAACCTATTTCCTCAAAGGTAATAATAAATACTTCTCAAAATCTATGCTTTAGAATAAACCATCCCATCTCTTTAGAAAATAAATGTTTATAAATATTTGTTCCTATCCTTCAGATAGGATTACAAGCCTGTAGTTCACCACATCCTCCTTCTTCCCTTTCCTGAAAATAGGTAAAATATTTTCCTTTTTTCTGGTTATTAGGGACTTTCCCGAATCATCACAACTTCTCAAAGAAGTTAAAGACAGGCCTTACGCTGACTCCAACCAGCTCCTCTAGCACCAGCAGAAGACTCACATCTGTCCTAAAGACTTACATACGTCCAGTTTACTCAGGTTGATTCTGACTCAACCGCGAGTTGAGGTTGGTAACTTTCCCCTCCAAACTTTTAGGAACAGAGACCTGCCAGGTTTGAGAGCAGACCTTGCTACTACAGACAGAAATAAAGACAGCATTGCTTTCAGCCCTTGTCCTTTTTCCATGTCATTCATTATTGGATTGCATGACCCTTTCATCAAGGGGCAACATTTTCCTAGGTCTTCCTTATGCTGCCAATGTACCCACACAAGTTTTTTTGTTCGGTTGTTTTGCTTTGTTCTCTGTTCTGATCTCTTTCAGTTTCAGCTGTAGCTAAGTTTTGGTCCTCCTAATTCTATCCTTGCACACCCAGGCAATGTTTCAATAGCCCTCCTTGATCGCCTATTCATGCTTACACCTCCTGTACGCTTCCTTTTTGTGCTTGAAGTGCCAAAAGGAAGTTAAAGGACTGTGAATGGGAAGGGTTTGATCTGTGAAATTATGAATGGAGGAGAAAAAATGCAAATTACAAGACTGCATTGATGTAAATCCTGATTAATTTGTGAATATTTTCCACAGATAAAACTCACAGGGCTTATTATTACTTATCATTATTACTTTATTATTACTTATCATTAATAACTCTGGGTTTCACCTGGAAGTTCACTTTTGCCTCAGTGTCTGACACAAAGCCTTGAAGTCCATTAGATTGCTGAAGAGAATTGTTCAGCAACTACAGACCTGCAATTTTGTGAGCAATCAAGGAGCACCATCTGTAAGGTTCTGTTCAAAGTACATGATAGGAAAAAACAGTTGAGGTGGAATCTCTGTAGCTTCGACATTCAAAAACATACGGTGAACCCAAATGCCAAGCTATATATTCAAGGAATCATGCTGTTTTATTACATGCACATATAAAAAATATGAAAATGAAGGTCATAAAAGGACAGCATTTTTAATAGATTTCCCAAAACACCTTTTGTATTTGACAGCATTTCAAATCTTTTAGTGCTAGCTGAGAAATGCTTGCTAGCAATTTACACATGCTCATCTTCAAGCAAGAGCAGCAAGAGAAAAGGAAAAAATAATAGGAAAATGGTAACTGCAGCACAGATGGGAAAAATCCCAAAAGAGCTGAATAAGCTTCAGGTAAATGCCATGTTTTTAAATAAAAATAAAAAAAAAAAAAAAAGTTCAAGTCAGTTCTTGTTTTCCCAGAAGCAGCTTGATCAGTCTTAGCCAAGCTGCTTTGTTTGTTGGTTTTGTGGATTTTTTTAACATTAGCCTAATGCCAAACACATTCAGACATCAAAGTGGAATAGTGGTGGAGATAAGGAAGAGAAATAAATCTGATAAAATTAATAAATCTGGTAGTATAATCACTGCACATCCATTACACTTATTGCCAGGCCAACATCTGTAAGGCCTTCAGACATCCAAGGAATGTAGATAGATGTCTGCTTTCAAGTCTACTGGTTTTGAAAACTTACAGGTTTAAACAACAAGAACACCAATTTGGTTAAAAACCCAATCTAACATATTCTGGACGCTGAGTGGATTTAAATGGATTCAATCTGAACATCACCCTGAATGTTGTGGAGGGGTGAGATGGAACAGAAGGAAATTCATCTGGCAGGGAAAAGGTAAGGGTAGCTGGAGAGGTACCTAGCACAACGCAGACCAGAACCCAGGTGGTTCTTTTACTTTTCCAGGCCCTTCTCTTTCAGTTTTCCATAATTCAATGTACTTTATTATTCTTACAGTCAGGAGTCTGCATCCTGGAAAACAGTTCTCTTTTTACAACTGCAGCTGCTCCTTAGAAATAACACAAAGTTGACAACAGGAATAAAAGAGGCTCCTTCCATGTCATTAGCTGTAAAATCAAATTCATCTTCTAGGTACAGACGATATCGCCTCAGTGTGCACGTGTGAATCCCTTGTTACAGCACTGTTTATTGCATTTTCCATTTTCCACTTGTATTTTTTTTCTACTGACGTATTAAGGCAGCAAAAGAAGAAAACCTTCTTGCTTATCTCAAGCACTGGGGAAACTTCTTAATGCTGCGAGTCTTTGGGGCTGGTGTTTGTCACTCCAGAATAATTATGCTAGAAGCACAGGCAAGCCACTGCGAAGAAGCAACTATCTGGGAAGGAAAAGAGGTGGTGGCCACAGCATTCAAAGGCTGGAAGGCTTCTGGGATGTAAGAAGCAGACTAGGAAGGAGTGACAGAGCAGGGGAAAAGGGAGAGCAAAAACTGAGAAACTCTTAGAAGCCAGACAGAAGCAGCAGAGGATGAAGATGAGCATCCAAAAGGAGCTGAAGCAATTCTGGGGGAGAAAGAACAAACAGAAAGACCAATGCATGCTGAAAGGCAGACAATGGTTGAGACAAAGGAAGCTTTACCTAGCGTTCCTAAGCTTTGTTGACAAAAAATTCCCAATATACAGGCTCACTCCTAGGATGCTTTACACATTGGTATTGGCTGCCAAAGATAGGACTAGGAGTGAGAGCTGTATTTATCATGTAACAGAACAGTGCTATTACAGATGAAATAAATGGTGTCTGACATCTCTCCATAATTAACCTTTTTCATTGTACTGTACACCAGTCTTAACCTCTTGTCAACTACTGATTTTCTTCTGCAGTGTGAGACATTATGCTCTCATTTCTCTTAATATAAAAGAGGCCAAGAGATTCATTATCGCTGTTTATTATCATTATTCCTAATGATATAATGAGGTATTGCCCATGGCATTTTACTGTATGTCTGCTCATGTAGATTGGGATTTGCAGTGAGGTCCTGTTTAGACATTGAATGAACCCAACAGTCATATTTAATAAGTCTTGTGTTCTGTCAGAAAAAAATCAGCTTATTACTAATGAGATGCATTATGTTATTCGATACCCAAATAAAACTGTATTTCTCAAGTATGCATGCCTGGGGCACAAATCTGACAAACACTTTGGGAAGCAAAATGCTGTCCAAATAGACAGTGATTAATAAAGACCAGTGGGGGGATGGGGGGGGGAGGTGGTTTCCATGTTCTAAAATATTGGCTTTGCTATACTCATTTCTTGGAGTGGATCCAGTCTGAGAGAACAGTGCAAGTATGCCAGGGAGAGCTTCAGGGAACCTAGAAATGCATGCAGGGTCTCTGCCTACCGGCTGAGATGCTGACACCTTACGTGGCTGTTACGGGAAGCAAGCAGCAAGATTTTCTCAGTTACCAACACGATGCCTGTGCATCTTCAGGTTCTTTAGCTGGGGCTGAAGCATAAATAAGCATTGTGGGGAACTATCATTACATTGTGTATCATGTTTGTGCAGCATTTTAGCCTAGCTGCACACTGGCTGCACACTATGGATATATCATTGACCCAAACAGAATTCATATCATTTAATTAACACAAAAATGTTTTCACAAGCTACAGTAGAGAAGAAAAAATACAATAGTTTTCATCTTCTCCTGGGCTACTAATGCTAAAACCTACAACATGTTAGGTCCATACAGCAAGTTTAACCAGCTTTCTCATGCCTGGGAACAGTCACCCCTACAGAATCAATGGTACCTGTGCTCAGCCACAGTCAGAGGTTTTCTCTCTGCTCACTTCTACTTGCCTTGCACAAGAATGCCCTTTTTAATTCAGAGATTTAATCTCCAACAGCAACTGGAAGTGGGTGCCTAGGGGTGAGTTCTATGCACAGGAGACTCTGAGTTGTTTAATTCACCCTTTCTACCTCTGCTTCCTTTTCATTAAAGCTCACATGAACAAACCTGCCAGAAAATATAGAAAGGTCCACACCACAGAGGAGTCAGAATATAGCAGGATATAATCTTGAAAGAAACACCTCATTAGTGTAATTTTTAAAAAAAAATATACTTCCATGCAAAAGCAAAAATTCCTACAGAATTTAAGAGAAGGTGATTTTTATTATACATTCTATAGTGATTACAAAAGTAATAACAAAGGGATAAAATGCTATTATTGCTGTTAAATGCTCTCCTATTGAATTTCTCTTTAGCAAATTCTACAACAATTTTTCATGAAGTTTTTAAAATTTGCATTTTCTTTTGTGCTTGTTAACTATCTAGAAACTATTCAAATATGTTTATATATTTCAAATATAGATGTAGTTTAGATTTCTCAAGCCTATCCCTTTTTCTTGAAAGAGTGCTTATTTTTAACACATATTAACTTTGTTACTTATAATCAATATGCTGGCATTGAATGGTTTAAATATTTCTACTGATAAGACAAGGGTTTTTTTGGAAATTAACTAAACCATGCAGAAAGCTTAATGGGGTGGCATTCCATTAAGAGCAATGGAGGAGAAACACAATAATTATGCTTCTGCAACAAAATTGATGTATTCAGATACAAAGCTTATGATGTAATTGACAATGCATTGGTTTTGGGTGGCTTTATAATGGAAAAATAGGTTTAAGTCTCCAGAGAGAGAATGCAGTGCTACTTGACCCAGTCTGGTAGTTCCCAGACATAAGAAGGAGCCGGCCTTTGGAATATGAAGTTGGGAAAGCAGTCGGGGCAGAGCACAAAGCGGTGCGGGTAGACCAAGGAAGAGGTTGTGCCTATTTCTACAGCTTTTTATTGTTCCCAAATAAACGAATGTTAATTGAGAATGTTGTTACATATTTTGTTACGCTCTGGGTACATGATCTGAAGTCCCATGAGGCCTGGTTTAAATTCCAATTAATCCTAACCTACACTTAATTAGCATTGCTGTAGTTGGTTTTGCTTTTTCTGTTGTAGGGAAGAATGTGATATCTTACAGTTTTGCTGTTTTCAAATGTTAAAATATATGATGGAGGTGAAGAAGTGATTTGGTAGCTGAATGACTTCCTGGCAGGAGAGAATCTGACAGGATGGCATTTTACTAATTAAGAAGAGTGCTGGACTAACCAGATGGGAAAAATACATACTGAAACTTTTTTTCTTTCTTTCTTTCTTTCTTTTTTTTTCCCCAAGACAATGTAGAAATAAACAAGGACAATGAAGGGCATGCAAAGAAGAACTGGTAAGTAAGGCGATTTGCTAGCATAAAATAAACCTACACAAATCAGATAGTAACCAAACAACCCTGCTTTAATCAGATCAGGCAGGAATCAGAAGCAACTGATGCAAGCAAGGCACTTCTGTGCTTCAGACCCAGCTCTAGTGTAAATGTACAGGGTGACTTCTGGCAAAGCAGTGGGGATTAGATCTTTACAGACACTTCAGCATCTGAACCCAGTATGCAGACACCATTGTGATCCTTGAAAAAAATAAAACAAGGAGCTCAAGAGAATTTCTATCTCCTTTAGAAAAGGAGAAGATAACACAAATCACTCCAATGCAAGGGATAAAATAAGAAATGTGCTTTAAAAATTCCCCCAAAGCTAAAACAAACAAACAAACAAACAAAAAAAAAAAAACAGCAAGGTTTTTAACTACTTTAAAGTCAAGGAAACTTCTACATTCTGTGCTCTAAGTCAAATTACTGGGGAGCATAACAGAATAATGCAATGATGTAAAAAGATGGCAAAATCAGAAAAATCAAGGCAGAGAATGGGATAAGGAGTAAGGTAGGGAAAAAAAAAAAAAAAAAAGGATTCTGTTAATGTCTCTACACCAAAAGAAAGACAAAGGAAAGAGTGAAAGAGTGATTGAGTGATCTACTACTCAGTGGGATTAGAGGAAACTATTAGAGATTATATTGAAAAGGCTGAAAACTTTTACCTTTTTCATCAGTAGAAGGGTCGACCTCAATCAGCTGGATAAAATAATTAGTACCAGTGACAAAGGTAAAATAATTCAGGTTAGAATTATAACTTCTATGAATATTTTCCAAGCAGCTGGGCTTGAGGAAATTCCTCTTAGGATACTTAGAGATAACAGAATAAAGACATTTCAGGGCCATTAGCAATTATCTCTGAGAACTTGGGGAGAACAGATGAGCTTCTAAAAGAATGAAAAAGGACAGACATCATGTTTATCTCTGAGAGAAGAACAGAAGAAACCAGAGAATTACATACTGTTCTGCTTTACTTCCATTCTCAGAAAAATACTGGAACAAATAATTGAACAAGTTTGTGTAAAAGCTTAGGCTTTTGTCCTGTTTTAAGGACACAAAACAGCCAGCATGTATTTGTTGAAAACTATCATGGAAAGTCTCAGCTGGAGCATATTGTCCAGTTTGTGCATTGTGCCTTGTGGAAAGTGTGGTTCAACTGAAGAATAATTAGAGATTTAGAAAAAAAATCTGTAAGGAAGAACAGAAGGTCCCTTGGGAGGCTGTGAAATCTTTATCACCAATATAGATCTTCAAAACAGGCAAACATATGTTAGAAATGGTTTAGGTAAAGCTGATTCTGCCTTTGGCAAGGATGGTGTCTTCAGAGGGCTGGTTCTAGGCACCAGTAAAATAGAAAATCAGTCAGTAAAACTGATCGTCAAAAGCAGCAAAGTGGGAATACCCTACTGCCTACCGTGCCATAAAACATGCAAACATTGTTAGAACGGAGGCTGGAACCCAGAGATCACTGTAGCCATGAGAGGGAAGAATTATAATCTCTGTGATCTGCCTTAATTACTCCATGTAAAAATGAATTTTCATCTCCAAGATGACTAGAAAGGACTCAGGGCTACATAGACAGCAGCTCTACTTAAAGCATCGCTTTTCAGCTAGCCCCATACACTGTGTAGGAAGGAAGATATATACTGGAGGCTGCAGCAGCTGGTACCATAGCCCTAAACTCCTTTTGTGATTCTTGTCTTTAGCTACTCCACTACGTGCCAAGGAAGAAGTAGATTTCTAGAGTCTTGTGAAGATGAATTAATGTCTATATAAAAGACTCTATGTTAGAAAATGATTAGCACTCAGGACTCGGTTGTTATGCTTCCAGTTTCATGGCTGGTGCAGTAACCAGTTGGTAGTGTTTGTCACAGCACCCAGTAACAGGCAGTAACTGATTAGTAACTGGTGCACTAAGATACGTGACACAATTATCCGTTGTCTCTGAAGAATTTGGAGAAGAAATTAAAGCTCACTTCTGTAAGTTCCAGGCTATAGTGCCTTCTAAAGGAGGGCTCTGAGACAGCTGTCAGTCTGGCTGCACTTCAGAGAATGGATGGAAAAGCAAAGTCAAGCACCAGGAAAGAGGTGTCTGGTACTTCATCTTCTTATTAGCAACTAACCTGATATTTACTACTATCATCTCTTTCCTGGCTTTATTCCCCATATTAAAGTTGTCTTTCTTCAGTGTTATCTTTGCCTGATCTCTCTTTTGTGACCAAAGCTGCAGTTGTTAGTCACTGGTGCAGGGAAGGATGTTTCAGTTCTGTGAAAAATTCTCTGGTGTGATTTAATACACAATAAGCTGCTTGCAATGCAATTTAAGAGCACTGCTATGTGAAAACACTGTAGGAATGGTCAAAACCTAGTCAAATAAGTATATTTCCAAATAGTACAGACAGGAAATAATGTGACCAAAAATGCCACTTACAACATGCAATTCTGAGCCTTCAGTGTATATGTACGGATGGGAATTGTTAATTAATATAGATAAATTAACATATAATCACTTTTTAAGAGTGAGGCAGTCCTGAGTTACCCCATGATTACCCAGATCTATGATACAAGCCAAAATTCTCTTACATCTTTTGCTTCCAGGAAGCCAACAATAAATGGATACAATGCAAGAAGAGCAGGTGTGTTTTCACTCGGAGGAAGCAGCTACGGATATGAAAATGACTTAGCAGCTGGTGAATAAGAAGACTGAAGCTGTGCCAGACAAAGTAAGTGTGTGTGTGTGTGTGTGTGTGTGAACGCTTTGCCACTAATTATGCAAAAAGGCCCAAATTCATTGATCATGTGGCCCTCTCCCTGCTTCATCAGGAATAAATACTGAAGTGTCACAACTCTCTCAGAAAGTCAGTTATTACTAGTGATGCATTTTCTGTACTGTAACTGAGAATACACATTAATCATCCTTTTCTTCTTCTTTTCATACACATATTCCTGTTTACAGCATGGTGAGAACAAATATCATTTGCAGGAAGCTGGTCTGCATTTTTCTTTGTCATTTAGCCTGCTTAGATTCACAGACAATGAGGCTGTATTCAAGCAAGCACAGTGTCAGCATGCTGACACTGCACGGAGCTTCAAGCTTTCTTCGCTTAAAGTTGGGAAAGATTTACCAGAATAATAATAATAATAATAATAATAATAATAATAATAATAATAATAAATCCACAGGCTGATTTAACTCTGGTGTATGCAGGTATCAAAAAAAAAAAAAAAAAAAATTAGTTAAAATTTGAGCAGAATGACTGCTCAATGACTGCTCATATCTTTTTTTGGTTTACTTGGTTATAGAACTTCACTCCAATGGTACATGGTAAGATTTACAGAAACACTCACCTGAGCATCTTATTTTGCCTTGCACACTCTAATTAGTCAAGCTCGGAACCAGCAAACTCTCAGAGAATGGCTCTGAGTAAGAACCAAGAAAAGCACTCTGTTGAAGTCACAAAGCTATCATTTCATTTATAAAACAATTTAAAAAATAACATGAGGAGCTGGAACAACTACATCAACAAGAAAAAGACTGAAGAGATGAATCATTTCAAAATATTTTTTTCAGTGTGCAGAGAAACAGAACTATTTATTTTCAAATTCTACTGTATTACAAAATCAAATAATGCTGACAGGAAGTATACCGACTCAATGTGTCAGGGAAGTTAAAGATGCATTTTCAAGTGCCCAGTCATCCTGTAAAATAATTAAAGTGGATGTGTGTTTTCCTTAAAAAATAAAAGAGAATCAAAGCATTTTAATAGTTTTCTTAAAAAATTTGTCTTTAGAAAAAAGCTTGGAAAATGTATGCCATTGTACAGATTTTACATATACTCGATTTCATTCTTAACTGAAAAAAAAACTAGGAAATATTAGCTTGTATATTTGGAGACCCAGGTGAAAGCTCCAGCACTAAATAAGTCTTATTAAGCTGTTAGATGCCATCACCAGCTAAATAATGGGGAAAAAAATCTCTAAGCATCACTCTTTTTTGAGATCTTTTTATTGAGATATTTGCAATCCAATGAACAAGAAGAAGGCTGCCTTGCTGTGAAGGTACAGACCTAAGACTGTTGTGCAGTTAGGATGAATACTAACAATGAAAGCCATGAAATTATGCAACTGATGTGCTGGTCATCACAGTGCAACTGCAAACATAGCCAAAGACTAACTGCCCAGAGTGCTTTCAGGAACCAGTTAAAATACACTGATCACCTCCTACACACCTGCCAAAAGGTTTTATCTTTCAAATGGATATTCTGAAATAATCAAAAATGGTTCTAACTGGATGTTGCAAAATCTTTTTGAGCTTTTGCAGTAGTCGTGTTCCCTATCCTTCTACAATATCCTGTCTTTTACAGGAGATCATTTAATGCAGAGAAATTCCTACACATTTGTATCAGCATAAAGTCATTTACATAAGAACATATGCCACATTGGTTCAGACCCATCTTCTCTTCAGCAGTGGCTAGAAATCAATGCCCTGGGAAGAATAAGAACAGGGCAAGCATATGTAATGCTTCCTCAGAGTCTTCTCCCAGCTGCCAGCTATTTTCAGGTCAGAGAACTTCCTGAGATTGATGCTGCCTGTCTCTTTAGTTTTCCTCAGTGAATCTCTCCAGTATCTGCTTGTCCAATCTCCCTTTGAACACGTCCAAAATTTTCACATCCCGAACAGCTTTGACATGAAGTTCCACAGGTATGCTAACACAAGTCCATTAACTTGACTTTGCATCAGCACCTGTCTCTTCCTTTTCCCCAAATTCTGGAATTCTGTGAGACTACAGAAACAAAAATAATACCATGGAACCACTGATCTTGCTGCAGAACACAGCTCCCCTTTTTACAGGAGAAGGAAAGAGGTCACGAGATCTAAGAAATTAAATTACTTCTCTCTCTCTCTCTTTTTTTTCATCCTCCATTCTTACTCTACACTGACAGCCTGATAGCCTGATAAATGGCTTGGAATCAAACCTTCAGGCAATAGTGCAAAAGCTTCTTTTCTCAAATTAGGTGCTGAATACAATGTAGTTCTGTCTAAACCATCTACCAAGATTTACTGAATTTTAACAAGGAACTGAGGGAGAGAGTCTATGTCCTGTAGTTGACATCAAAACATCTCACTTCTTTACATTAGCAGGCCTGAAAAATTAATGTTTAGGTATAAAATCTCCTGAGTGCTTGCATCTGTGGGTTAAAAAAAAAAAAAAAAAAAAAAAAAAAAAA
>CM021771.1:22303288-22365511 GCA_011076525.1 Nettapus auritus | reverse complement strand
AAAAAAAAAAAAAAAAAAAAAAAAAAAAAAAAAAGTCAAGGTAAATGTTTTCCTGTCATTGTTCTATTCTACTGTTTCACTATACAGCGTTTTGGTGGGAAAAAAAAAAAAAGACAACAGGTACAAAACCTCACTGGAGCTTAACTGTGACTTGATGGATTGGCTTTGTGCAATAGCACATAGAAGGAGATATGCTTAAGACTCTATCTTGTTGCACTCTCTGAAGGTTGCACAGGTTGCATGCTATACAGATGACTAGCACTGGTTTCACAAAGCCGTTGCTACTTTCTACTGATGCCATTATCATTAGTGGCTTTTAAAAGCCAGTTTAAATGTATCGCATTAGGTACAATAGTTACTGTATATGTCAACAGTTTCCAAGCTTGCAGGTTCGCACCACTCCCTTCACATGCAAGGTAACATTTTCTCAGGACAGCAAGCCTCCAGAAACCATCGGAGTAGCTCATGGAAGTAAAGCACTTTGCACCGAGTCCAAAGCCAGGCTGCGGGCTGGTTCAGCTGAGGGCTCTGTCACAGAGACGGCTGCCTGCTTGCAGTTGCATATAAGGAAGTGGCTCAGTTGGGTATTTCTCAGTGGAAGTTCCCAGCTAATATTAGTCATAACCAGTGCTGAAACGCAGAACCGCATTTCATAATCCTGTTGACGCTCCTCCCCGAAAACATAAAAATTGCCTTTACAGTTACTAAAAAATGGAGAAAACAAAATACTCTTGAAGATGTTACTTATAAGGTAAGATCCTTATAAGATCCAAACCTATAGTTTCCATAGTTTGGGAAAACAACAAGTAACAACATAGTTTCCACAGGCTCATTAGCTAACTATTTAAGTAGTTGGAGAAAAAAAAAAAAAAAAAAAAAAAAAATCCTCACCTTCCTACTATAGGACAAGAATCGTTCTAAATCAATCCACAATTCTCCTTAAGTTCCCAAGAAGGGCATTTCAATAGCAAAATAAGCTGCTTATTTTGTTAAAACAGCAAAACAGCAACAAAGCTACTGAAGGAATGGAGTAAGGACCAGTGGCCCAGGCTCTCAGCACCCAGCACCGTGCGATACAGGCCTGGGGAGCCACAGCTCAACAGTTCTGGGAGAGGTTTAAACATCTGACGTGAGCCACCTAGTGTCTGAACGCATGGCTACATCAAGCTTCAGGAAACATTTTAACCTCTTTCTGACAGCTGGTACAAGGCGATTTGTATTTAGAAGCTCATAATTGTATAAAGGAATTATATTTAAACTTTCCTGAAATACAAACTGCTGCGCTGCAAGCCTGCCTTCAGCGAGCAGCTCCTCTCTGTTCTGTAACACAGCTTCAATCAGTAAGTTAATACATCAGTGATTCCATGCTGTCCTCAGAGTATGAAATATGTAAAATTTAATTTCAAGAGTAATGTCAGCCTCTAAACCGAATACAGATTATGTGAGATATTTATATGGACTGCTTGACCCACTCAGAGCAAGCTTTTGAATTTTCACTCTGAAAAAAAAAAATCAACTTGATAATTCCTAATTAAAATAATAATAATAATAAAGGGCTTTTAATGTATTTGTCAAAATGAGACTCCGAGTCTGAAGACAAAGTGAAACAAAGTGACACAGGCATGAACCTCTTTACCACCACTCCCAAACTCCAGATAAGTGGCTTGCAAACGTTTTTGTGATTAACAGGTCACTAAAATCTTAAACTGTTTTTAACTGTACTGAAATATCTTTTGTTCTTCGCACTTCTGTATTAAAGACTACATATAGGAAAGCAATTTTGCCTTAGTAATCACATAAAAATGTCAAATGTTGATGTGAGACTGAAATACAGAAAGCCACTGTTGGAATGGCTGCAGGGAAGGAAATACAGAGAATAAAGAGGAAGCAGGAAAACAGAAAGAGAAAGCAAGATGAGGAAGAAACGGATTAAAAAAAAAATGGTTGTAAAGCAAAAAGCACTCTTCCTTTAAAAGATCAAGGTTAGACATCAAGTTAGCTACAGAAAATAAATTTTATTTTATTCTAATAGGTATTCTTTCTATTCTTCTACTTAACAATTTATTAAAGGAGTTGGATATAGCTAGGAATAGTAGCATGGGCTACTGTAAGGCTTGAAACATATTTTATTGCATTGGGGGAAATGTATTAAATGAGGGGGGGGGGGGAAATACTAATGAAGATAGAGGAAAGACCTGCTTCTCTTGTGCTTTATTGTGAAAGGGTATTATTGATAAAGTACCGAGAATAATGCATATGACTTCAAAAAGCGAAGCTATGTTTGTAGATGGCTGTCAGTTTTGCTGTCAGGTCTGAGACCTTTGCAGCAAATTTACATTAAGTACATTTCTAGAATTTAATAAACAAACCTTTGCTTCCTACAAAGCCACTAACATGTGCAATGACAGTGTTTTGCAGATGGTATATATGCTATGTCTCTATTCAAATTCATGTACCCATAATCCTAGTTAATACTTTTTTATCATCAGATAACCTACTTGTATTTTTCTACATATTATCCCTTTTAAAATATAGCTTCAGTTAAATTATATTTACATACATTGATCTGAATTCAAGAATTATTATTTTCAGATATCCATTATCATTTTAAGTGCAGAACTACTTGGGAAGACTGAATAAAAATTAAAAATGTAGAAATTAAAAAGCAATAGCCTTTCCTTTCCATTAAACAAACACCTGGTTAAATGAAACCTGTACTTGTGCATCTCAAACACTTTGTTACGCTAAAGGCATCTGAAAGAGGAAACTGAATCCCCCTTTCCTGGAAACATGCTAACTGAGCAATCCCTCTCTGAACCTCAGTAGTTCATCAGAACCTCGCCCCAAGTTCTTAAAAGCGGCTAAGCAGGAAGTGCATTTATTGGCTCAATAACCTATCTGCCTATAAGTCTCTTTAGTCTTAAAAAAGGTCAAAACAGCCCAAACACGTTGTTAAAGACTTAGCAGGAAAAGTAAACTATAGTAGAAATAATCTTAAAATAAACATACAGAGATCGATGCCTAGGACTGTGTCCGGGCTCAGTCCCCAGGCTTCCAAGGGCACACACTGAGCGAGCTGTGCAAGGCCCTTAGAGCTGAGATGCAGGAGGCAGTAACACAGGTTCCGATCTGCGAGCAGGCAAAGGGAGAAGTTCCACCCTGGCAGCAGAAACACCCCAGTGTGACGGGGTGGGTACACTTGCTGGGACTCAGGGACAGTTGAGGCCCATTCACACAGTCCGTAAGGCTTCTCTTCTGCTGGCTTTGGGACTGTACCTTGTGCAAGTATGTAAGGAATCCTGCATTTTCTCCCACCAACTCTCACCCTTTTACATACCTTCAAGAAAAATGTACTCCTACGTGTGACCTAGAGAAATAAGAGCTTGTAGCACCAGCAAAATTAAAAACATTGAATGTATTTTCAGTGTACTCTCTCTCGTGTATCTGTCGCCTGCATGTAATTAATTTAAATAATGCACGGAAAAAATGCCACCTCAGTCATCTACAGAAGTAAAAGGACCTACAGTGAACATGACCAAGTGCACTCATGCTACGCATGCAAGCACTGCGATTTACAAACACCGCATCCATTCACAGCAGGGGACTCCAGGAGCCCTGCACCGCAGCAGCACGGCCGCTGCTCGGGGCGGGAGGGCGGCAGGCACGCCGAAGAGGCGCCGCGAGTCCGGGGGCAGCCGAAAGCCGCCGGCCACTGCGCCCGGGCCCGGCGCTGCCCCCGCCTGGCCGCGACGCCGAGCGCCCGCGGCGGCCGCAGGCCCGGCCGGCCCGAGCAGCCCTGGGAGAGCGGCGGCGGCGCCCGTCACATGGCGGGCGGGCGGGCGGGGAGAGGCCCGGCAGGAAGTGAGTTCTGGTTCCTGGGTTAAGGTGCTTGCAGGAGCGAGCGCCCTGCGCCGGGAGCGGCCGCGGGCTCCGTGAGGCGCTCGTAAGTCTGAGGCGCTGCCAACGCCGCTCCGCTGCCTCCCGCGTGGAGCGCCGGGCGCTCGGCCTCGGGGCTGCCGGGCGGGCTGCCCCGGCCGCCCTGCCCCTCCGCGCCCTCGCCCCTCCGCGCTTCCGCCGGCCGCTCCGGGGCAGCCGCTTCCCCCGCGGGGCTCCGGGCAGCGCCCTGGGGCTCTGGGCGCCGCGGAAGGGGCCAGAGCCGCGGGAGCGAGGGCAGCGGGGGGCAGCGCCCGCGGCTCCGGCGAGCGGGGGAGCGGAAAGCGGCGGGCTGGCGGCGCCGGCCGGGGCGGGTGTGTCGCCCGCTGAGCCGCAGCCCTGCCCTGAGCTCGGAGGGCCGGGACGCCGCCGTGGCCGCGGGGGCTCTTCCCGAGCTGGCGGCGCGGCGCACCCGTGCGAGGCAGGGCTTCCGTCCCTCAGAGCCGGCTCCCGGCCGCGAGTGCGGGGGGCTCGGTCTCCCGCTCACGAGCGATTGCCTCAACAGGTTTCCAGTCCCCACGATGATGGCAGTGTAACTTACAAAGTGTTTCCATTGGAGAAACTGTTTTGAAAGCAGAAATATGTAGAGAAGTGCTTGCTGCTGGATGGCATCTATGTGCTCATATGAACCTATGAGAGGTAGGCACGTGAATTATGAATGGATGTTTGTACACACATAATTAGCTAAAGCCTTATCTTTTTGATACTGAAGGCGTTTCTGAGGCACTATGAAAACTCAGACTGTGTCTCTGTAGTGGTCCGTGGTGCAGGGATTTCAGGATGTGCGCAGCGGAAGGTTGCTGATTTTTCTATCGAGGCTTTTTTGGCATTCAACTCCCAGAAAATTCATATTGCTGCTGCTGTTTTTTTCCCACCTGTGCCAGTGAAATGTTTTCCATTTGAAGCAAGAATTTTAAGAGCATCTGCAGGTTTCCTTGAGTTACTTAAGGTCTGTCTTACAACATTTGCTGTATCCAGTTGTTTGCCAGTGTTCAAGTCTGTACTCAGAGATGAAATTCAAGGTCCCGCTGCCATTGGTCTGGCAGCACAACACTCAGAGCTACTCACATCTACAGGACTCCCTTATCAGGCAAACTCTGGAGTTAATCGCTGTCTAATTCTGTCCCTGTTAGATTGAATATAGCATTTTGTATCGCTGCATCTGTTCTGACTCCATATTGCTGTTAATAGTTGTGAAAGAGTCTTTAGGATCTAATGAACATCTACCATGTTAGTTGCTAAAGATCAGGGTTGTCACTTTGGGCTGAATACGTTCCAGTAGCTATATTCGTGCAGCATAACTGAGCTTGGTTAAAATAGTGGGGGGATTTTTTATTTTTTTTTCCTCCTAACTGGATGAAGGGAGCAGAGAAAATGACAAGGAACAGTTGGCAATTTCCCTGATAAATATTGATGCCTATGGAGGAGAAGCAGGAAAAGCAGCCAGTTTTTTCTAATTGCAAGGAGTTCTGGACATGAGATAACTGCTTCTTATGTTATCTATTGATTCCAGCAGCAGGCAACTCAGGGTGTGACTACAGAGCGGTTTAATCCAATCTAAATCTAGACTGCTGCAGTCCTGCCCACGGCTAGGCTCATGTTCCCACTGCCTCCCTGTGTTGGTAGTAGTGCTCCAGCAGCCTTGCACTCAGCTAGCTCCTGTTGAATTTTTTTGAGGAAGTAGGCAGCTAGTTCTCTGGCACAACTCAACTGTGTAGCATAAAAACACTGACACTGGTACAAACAGGTGGCAAAAATACATGGCCTGAGATTGGGGAAGGCAGGAATATCTTTTCCTGTGGCAGTGTAGACTTCTATCACCATTACATAACCAAGACTTCACATTACAATTTTGAATGTCATACTGCCATTGAAAACAGGAATCCTGTCTGCCTTTTGCTTATGTTTTCTGCTCCCATGTTGGCTTTCTTCTACTGACACACGAGCTTGTGCTATCACGCAATTTGAAGTGGTCCATAAAACTAAAAAAAAAAAAAAAAAAAAAAAAAAAGAGATGGCAAAAACACCTTTAGCATCTAGTTTTAGGCTGGGTCAGTTCACTGATACAGTGTACAGCAAAGCTGCTTGTGCTTGCAGAAGGAAAAGGGTGGGGTGGAAGCAGAAATGGGTGTCAAGAGTATAGGGGAATACAGGACCAATTCCTCTGATAGCAGTTCCATCTCGAACTGTCACTTGGAATTAATTTTATTGCTTTCTGCTTTCTTACATGGAGTCTGGGTTTTAGGGAGCTACCAGGAAATTAAGAATTGTGGACATATTTTCCACAGAAATGGACCATGAGCAACCATTCTCCTTATTCTTACCTACTGAGCAGAAAATAAGGCACAGTGCTACAAGTTTGTCTGCTGGATCAGTTTTTTCTGGTACCAGCAGTCCAGATGAGAGTATAACTTCTTGTTAATGCTTGCAGTCTGAATCAGTCAGTAGAGGACTGGAAGTTACACGTAAATTTAGAGTGCTGTTTTTTTTCCAAATTGAGATTGAATTTGCACACCTTCATTTTCTACAAACAGTGAGTTGTCCGGAGCTGAACCCCGTTCCCTCTATTGGAAGCTGAACTTAGTCTTTTAAATCTGCTGCAGTCAATTTTTGAAGTTACCTTTTATACATACAGGATGCTACAGTTGGTTAAGTAAACTGTAACAAGCGAAGTGTCTACTGGAGAATCTCAGAGAAGTACAAAATCAACATCAGTGCAAACTCTAAGTTTTTAAGGAATGCGAGAGCACATTTTTGATCACATTCAGCTGTAACAATACCCTTCCTCAGCTTAGTACCTGCCCCTGCAGACAAATGTAGTATCTGATTTTTTGAACTACAGAATACAGTCCTTCATTTGAAATTGAAAGAAAGTCTATCCATCTGTTTAAAGATGTGTCCCGGGCATTAAAGGGAATGTTCCAGTTAGTGGAAGGTTACTCTTTGAGGGATGGGGAGGGTGGATGAAGTAGTTTGTGTTACTAACTGTGTTTTGAGACAGTAAACATGTAACTGGGATTATAAACTAATGAACTGGTGTTTAGAAAACAAAAACCTTTTACATGAAACAATGTAGATGTTACACAAAACTTTGTGAATTTCAATAACACTTGTTGTATCAAAGAGTCCCTAAATGTTTCCAAGCTGTCAAAGAATTTACTTTAAAGTAATAAATTAAAGTAGTAAATATTAGTAATAAAGTACTGTCATGCTGGAGTTGAGATACAATTGATTTTGCAATATACGCACATCATTAAAATAATGTTATCAGGACAAAAAGATGCAACATCCATACAGTACTACATTGCACTTTCTAGGAAAGTCAAACCACTTTTTTGTATTAAGCACCAGTGATGTAGAAGATATTCAAGAGCAAGAAAAAATGAACAAAAGCTTCAAGTTGCAGTCCTTAGCATTTTTGCCAGGGTCCGGGGTTATCCTCATCCCCTTCTTGCTATGGCTTAGCTTCTCTTGACTGCCTGTTTCCTTAGTAGTGTCTGTGGTTTATGCACGATCCCAGAAGATAGCGATAGGTGACAGTGGCTGTTCACACTTTGTACTGTGAGGTAACCATGTTAATACTGAATTAGGAGAGGAGATGTGAATTACTGCTGGTTTTTTGTTGTTGTTCTGTTTTGTTTTTCCATCGTGCTGGCCCATTTTTGCTGGTTTTGAGAATTCACTACCTATCCTCTATTACATTACAATAAATTTTAATCCTATATTTTTGGCATCTATTGTTATAGCAGTAAAGGATCTGTGTCTTCAAAGTTCAGTCTCCCTTGAAACTGAAGTCTGTAACCAGTTAATATTGTTGTAGTCTTATGCCTCCAGGTTCATGAGCTTTATTTTCAGGAGCTGATACTGAAATTGATCACAAAGAGTAAAAAGTTGATTGTAATGTGTGAAAAGGTCTGAGTCTTACTGGTTGATATTGCTAATTTTTTAGATAAAGGATGTTTTAATTCACCTTTTGGTGCTGCATGTGTTTTCGTTTTCAAATATGGCATAGAATAGGTTGTCATGTGACCTAATGTTATTAACTTTTATCTTTGTATTGTTTAATGCCAAAAGTTGGGTTTTGCTTTTTGTTTTAATAATGTCTGTTACTTCACAATTGCATAAACATTAAGCTATTGGAAATGTCATAAAATTAGGTAACTGGTGATCTGCACCAATTGTAAGTCCTGGCCCTCAAACACTATAACTATGCATACATTTACAAGTTCTGTGCATCCAGAATTTGATTAAAAGTTAACCCACTTTTACTTAGCTTTTGTTTAAACCTACTCCTGAACATAGAATAAATGTTGAGGTGAGCAGGTCTGTAGTTCAAACTATGATGTGAGTTAATGCTCAAGCATACTGCATATATTGCTTGAATCTGATAATACAAGTGATATTATATTTATTTTTAGTTATATACTTCTTTTTCTTAGCTTTCTTTTTCCTTCTGATTACTTTTCAGGTCTTTTAACTTGACTATCCTTTCAGTGATGAAACAACACTGCGAATTATGGACAAGAACATCGGAGAGCAGCTCAATAAAGCTTATGAAGCCTATCGGCAAGCATGCATGGATAGGGACCATGCTGTGAAAGAACTACAGCAAAAAGTATGTGTTGGGTTCTGCATGGTACTTGTAAAGCCACCCCTTCTGTGGAGGATTGTGGTACATGTAGATTTCAGTTTCACTTTAGCTAGGCACACTTGAGTACATCTGTTAAAGTTGAAAATTACAGTTGTAAGACCAGGCCAGTAAACTGCAGAGTAATTCATTAAGGTGTGAATGTAGTAGGTGGCTTTCTGGTTTTCAACCTTTAATTTTTTATTTTTTTTTTAAAGATAAGTGTTTTCTGTTTTGAAGGATTAATCAAGTCTTTTAATATAAGCAGCAAAGATGTATATGCAAGTTACCCAGCTTTAATGAAGGATATCTTGAAATTTAATTTGGTTTACTCAAAAGAGACCAATTTTTAAGTATTACTGTAAATAGTTTAATCAAATTAAGTTATTAAATAGCTTAAATTAAATAATTTTGGGTTAATGGGAGAATATGCCACATGAATTATTAACTTACACAATGTAAAAGCCAAAGGCCTTAGTGTGTTAAGCACTGTGCAAGCTCTTAGGACAATATAGCTTGAAACAGTTACAGCAAACTTATCTTAAAATGATTAGAATATATATTGATTTTTAAAAGATAATCTATATAATTTTTCTTTAATTATGAAGCAATAGAAACAGATTCTGGAGGCATCCTGACCAGTAAGGAGCACCTTTGAATTCTTATCTAGTTTGCTGTTGTAAAAAACATTGCTTCAGCCAAAATTCTTCTGGGACTTCTCGTCATATGTGCCAGCATATTGCAGAGCTATCAGTTTGGGGCTTTGTGATACAAATTTTATTGTGCCTATACTTCACAGCAAAGAAAACTCTGTTAGCTAACTGCAAGGCTTGAATGTTTTAGACAGGACTTTGCAATACTTCAGTAGAAGAGATAGGCTGGGACTTTATTTGGTGGCAGGTGAACCATACTGGATGTCAAGTTATATAAGCAGTAGTACAATTGGGATTAAGGAAATGCCTACTGGGGAGCATTCTGGTAGCGGGGTATGATCTTACCATCCATGCTCATGTCAAAATAAACTAGCCAAGGCACTGCAGAACAAGTATCAAGTCATTCATCCACTGTTCAACCTAAGTACATGCATAGTCTGTTGCAGCAGTGCCGATGCAAATCTGTAGAGTTTTCTGCACTTAACAAGCACAGGAAGCAAGTCAGATCTATTTTGTGCTGAAATCGCAACTAATGTAACAAAACGCAACATACTTCAGAATGTTTGAGAATCTTTTGAGTTCCCCCTCTTGTGATGAAAAATTAATTATTTGAAGGAAAAACAGTCAAGTTAATACTTCTGGGGCCCCTAACTACCTGAAAGAAATTTCTGCCATAGAAAGAAGACATCAAATACAAGGTTAGGAATTAGCTCTCTTCAAGTCCATGGAAGAAAATCAGAAAAGTGTGTGAGATCATTACTGTTAAATGAACTAAATGCTTGCAGTATTTCCCTCTGCATTTTCTCCAGTTCAGAAATCAAAGGCAAAAGCCTTTCGTACAGAATTGCCATTTGTTCAAATTTTTGCCCTAATCAAACTTTGAGTAGTTGATTCCATGACTTCAGAAGAGAATGGAAGTGTTTTTTTCAGGAAGAGTTGATACTATAACTAGTTGGGGTATTTTTGTTTGTGTTGTTTTTCAGTCTTTTTATTCAAAAAAGATGAGTTTGGTTTGACCTTTGTATGGTGCCTGGCTTTAGTAAATTCCTCTGTTCATTGTGTGGCCTTCACACATTGTTGGATTGTCCACCATTCTGTTGTTAACAGTTTACTACTTAAGTTACCGATAGGCCACTTGTTTTGCCAGTCTCCTAGAGCTGGGAGCCATGTCAAGCACACAGAAGCCAGAGTCATCTCGGCCAGATGGTGTTTGATACAGATGGATGGTTGGTTGTCATGCAGATCTTCTAGTTGGTAACTTGTTGCTGCCATCTGACTCAAGGAATAATTTGTGCACACTGGCTGTCAAAAGCATCTTCTCTTCTGTCTGTTTTAGCTGTCATGTCTGTGCTCTGTACAGAAGTGTTGACAAGACATTGCTGTTGTACATTTTCAATTTGGTTCTCAGTGATTTTTCTGCTTCATGAGGTCTCTTGGTAGCTGCTGGAGTGTACTGCTCTTTGATCACTTTTTTTTTTTTAAACTCTCATAGTACAACCACTACCTGGCCTTTTAAAATAAATTTTGTTTCTAGGTTTATTCCTGCCTGCTTCACAGACAAGCATATTGGGCAGTAGGGGTGTGTGGAATTTAAACATGACTGAGATCAGAGAGTTAAAAAGCAGTATGGGTAAATTATAAATAGAAGTGAAGACATACCTGTCTTGTCCCGGGTATTGACCTGTTCAATAATTGGCTTTTTCTTAATTCCAGACAAATTCAGTGCATTTCTGTAAGTTTCCTCGTTGGGATTTCACAAGTTTTCTTGCTTGTTTTTAGTGCTACTGTAACTGCAACATTAGGGATGTGCTAATGAAATAATAGTTCTTGAATATTAGCATCTCCCTGCCACCTGACCATGTGTTCAATTAACTGACTGTCTAACAACATTTATACTCCTCAGTGAAATGTGAGCAGCCTTATTAAGCTCTGTATGGCCTGGTTATAGCACAAAATAGAGTGTAACTAGATGAAAAATGGGGCTGATTGGCTACTCCTATTTTCTGCTTATTTGCTCCCCCTCCTCCCCCACAGTTTTCTACGTTAGAATACCAAGTCTACTGCACTGAAAGAAACAGGCAAAATCTCTGTACATAGGTCATAAGTTACTTACAAGGTTGTAGGGAATAAGCAATGTTGATTTAATTTAAAAACCTATCTTTCTGAAAGCCAACTTATATATAATTTATTTGTTAGAAAATATGGGGAAAGAAAGTTCTATTTTTCTATGGATAAACTAACTGAATAAGTAAATGCTGTAGGTCTAATTTTAAACCCTATGTCTTCTATGGCTATGAAAGAAGATTCCTATACTTAAGTTATCCTATTCTTTATAACTGCTACAGTTGAAACGGTTACTTAAAATCAGGATTTATTTATTATATCTTTTCTAATCAGTGCAGTCTCAGAAGTACAAACTTGCCAAAGGTGACTGCAGTTGGGTTTTCAGGCAGAGGTCCACAACTACAATCATCTTTAAAAATCAGAGCTGTTTTTTATATGCTAAATAGGAGACCCCTAGTCAAAACAAAATAAGATTAATGCTAATTAAATTATATTTGCAGACAGAGAACTACATGCAGCAAATACGTGAACAGCAGGAACAGATAGAGCTTCAAAACAGCATTATTGCAAAACTGAATTCACAGTTAGCTGCTCTGAATGCTAATAGAGGTATGTACTCCAGTCTGCACGTTATTTCTTTTTATGCTGTGTTGCATTGATGAATAGTTTTGACTTTGTTGCTTCAGCTTTTACAATATACATCTCTCGGAGCACTATCATACTTTTCTGTGAACGTGAGAGTTAACACAAATGTGCTGTTTCAAAATCTATTTATAAAATGCAACGCTTCTGAGGTCTCTCTGTAAACTCTTCAAGAAGTGGTGAGATTTTCTTTAGATGTAGAACCTGCTCACACTGAAGTCAATAAAAGTTATGAAAATATGGGTTCAAATCAATCACTAGATTAAGCACGTCACATATTAATTTTACCATTATCTGTTAATAAGTTTAACTCGTAGTTTGTTCTAGACGTGAATGCTATGGTTATGTCTTTTACGTTAGACATAACTTGTGATGCTGATCTAGTGGATAACTGAAGCTTTATGGCAGGTAATTCTCTTTCAAATCAAATAGTCATTGATGGATAATTTTCTACTGTTTGACTGTATTACACAAATTAAGAGAAGAGTCAGAGTAACCATGTGTTAATCTGCCATGCTCATTAAATATTTATTCACACTAGCCTAACACTCCTGATTTTCATAAATAATAGCAAAATAGTTGGTTTTTACTTTTAAGAATGCATGTACATTCGTTATTGCTAGATTAGTCTTGCATTGTCTCTAAGCACAGAATTGGGTTTCTCTCGCTTGTTTAGTGCGAAGGCTTGCTCAGGGAAAACAGAATTTAATGTCAGCCTAGCGTATTTGGATTTTGCTTGTACTTAGAAGCTGGATGGGGAAATATGCAGTGACAATCAGTTGCTTTTTATTTTAAGGTAATGTGCATCCCTACATTCTGATGCATGAAGACATTGAAACCTCCAGCTTATCTTTTAGCCAGCTCTCTGAAAAACTGAACATAGCAAAGCGAAGAGAGAGACTCTTAAAGGTATGGTCATCTAAAACATGTTTAGCATACAATCACATTTGTGCTGTGATGATACTATGAGAACCTGAAGAGAGAACTGAGATTTTTTGTGGTTGAACTGTTCTTCCAATACGAGATCCTCACCTGCGTACAGGTGCCCTGTAGTCTGATTAGTTGAACTAAGCATCTGGTTTTGATCCTTCTTAGCCCAGTTTTCATTTGCTCCAGCTCCCTAGAATAATTTTCATCAGAAAGTAGGAACTCGCTTATTTATTTCTTAACCTGCCAAAACCACTGGTCAAGAAGGGGCTCCCTCTTTCTCTCACAAGAGCTTTTCACATCGCAGCCAGTCTGCATTTTTTTGCAAGAAGAAATGAAAAATCTGTACTCAAAGAGTGATGAGGTGGGAAATAAACTATCCATTGCTCTGGAGATGCTGGTGATATGTTTGATTTTTTTAAATAGCTGGTTTTAATATAATCTCTCTTCCCTTTTCACTTATTCACTAAAGTAACACTTAAATTTTCACTACAGCCTGTTGAGAGTAACAGGAATAAGGATAAAACGGTAGTGTAGAATAGACAGGAAATACCGTGAATGGATTTTGCATGTTGAGCAAAGACAGTGACAGAGATGCACAAAGTTGAATTGTTCTTATCCGAAGTCATCCTATTGTGTTTTGGGGAGCTGTCATGTAAAGCAGGAATCGCTTACTTTTGAATATGAGTCTCCAAAGTCCCAAGCAGGGATTTTGTAAGGCAATGTTAAGAAGACCTATATGAAATCAGGCATTTGATTTAAAAATAGTTAGCTTCACAATTTGTTTCCTAAGCCTGAGCTATGAACAAACAAATTATGCTAAATTCACGGAAATCATAGAATCATAGAATATCCTGAGTTGGAAGGGACCCATAAGGATCATCAAGTCCAACTCCTCACACCATACAGGTCTACCCAAAAGTTTAGACCATGTAACTAAGTGCACAGTCCAATTACTTATTAAATGCAGTTATTAAACAGAAATTTTAATTTTAAAATAACGGTATTGGATTACTTATGCTTATTTAATTATCTTGAAGGAATCTCACTTAACGCTAAGCCTTTCCAAACATTTTAAATGTACTGTTGTCAAAGATTTATATACACTCCTTTTTTATTTAAAAAGTAGTCTTTATATAATTTTTCTACACTAAAATCTGCAATCACAAAATGTTATTTTTTTTCCTAACCTATGCATTTTATTTGTAGTACAACACAGGATTCACTCTGCAATGGAACATTTTTGCATATTTTTGCATTTCTCTATCTTGAATTGGATAATAATTGTATCTTACAGTTGCATATGGAGATGTGACCAAGCCTAATATTCCATATTCTTGTTTCTGATCATTCAAGGACAATAGATTTACATAACTTAGTCATCTAATGAAAAAGGGAGCTGTGTTATCTGCTCTTCTCATATGAAACACTGAGAAATTAGGTGATCTATACAGTACGTTACAGGCAATGCACGAGAGGCAGGAAATCATTATTTTAGAGGCTATTTTCTTAATGGAATATGATATTTGTCTTTATCTGTATTTTGATTTAGTCAGTTATTACAGTTGCCTCTCAGCAATAAGCAGTTCATCTGGATTTTGTTTCGTCTGTGCTGTGAATGGGAAGATTTTTGATATAACTCCATGCAAAATCAACTATATAGACTACGTGCACTTAAGCCCAGGCACAGTCCCTGTCTTCCTGAATAAATGAAGTCAGGGTAAAAGTAAAAATAATAATAGCAATAATGGAGCTGATTCTTCTTATGACAGTAGTCAACCAGTAGAGCTTCCTAATCCAGGGGTAAATTGGACAACTTCATGCAAGATAATATATTGAGTTAATAGAAATGCAGAAACTATGGGTAAGACGGTCTGGGAAGTTATTAAAGTTTGTATCATGAATGCCTCCTTTTTTTCTTGTATTCTTCCTTAGACATCATCGTTTGACTTCTTTTAGACCAAAAAGTCATCAACCTGCCACTGATCCAGTGTATCTAAAAGAGCTGGCTTTTTTGGCTGTTCAAATTCGAAAGCTCACGTATTTTATTTGAAAGTCTGTATTTTTCTAATCACATTCTATTCACGTTCTGCTCTAAATGAAATGAAAGTTGTCTACAGACATTTTCCTCTATTTCATTAACTCCTTTATTCTACTTCTCTAGGAAAAAAAAAAAATCAGGCTTGCAAAATGTACAATTCTGGATAATAAATAATTAAAGACTAATTGTACAAGTTAAAATGTTGCTGTCTGTCCTTCCTTGAAACTTGGAGTTTCTCCCATGTCTAAAATTGTGTAGGTTTACCGATACCTATTGAAACTGTCTTTTGCTAAGTCCAGTAGGATTTCTTTGGAGGACTGGGGAACTATATTCTGTTCTTCAGTAAAGTTAATAGAAATAAATTGCTTGTAATAGGTGCGTGGTTAGACATTAAATTTCAGAGGTTTAAAATGAGGTAGGGATCAGCTTTCCTGTTTTCCAACCTCAAAAACTTGGCCATACTTGTTTATTTTGTCTGCTGTTTCCTATTTTTCTTGCCAGTGTGTCATAAAATGTTTTTGTCAGGCAGCAGCCTGGTCAGTACCAAACCATATACAAAATTACCGGATATTTTCAGTTCTCTCTTTGAGGAGACCAAAGAGACCTAAATTGCTGCTTTTTCAGGTGCTATTTTTTAGAACTGCGTGGCTCAACTTTATTAACTAGGAAGAATGTGGATCCTGTTGCTGTTTCAGAGACAAAGATGTCCAGCAAAGCTTCTTTTCTGTTCTATTTCTAGTACAGAGTTAGATATCAGAATCATTGCAATGTCCATAAAACAGGAAGCTAAGTCAGTATCTGTGAAGAAAATAAGATAATGTTCATATTTTCCTTGGTCAGGAACCTCAGTATAAAACACTGTGTGGAGTTTGTTGATCAGAATTTCTTGTGCCACAAAAAAAGGTGAAGAAACTATGTGTCTGGAATGAATAATGCATATGGTATACAAAATTGTTCATTCTACAATAAATGTTTAGGTTTTCTTCATGCAGGCTGTAAGCGAAGGAATGGCTATGGTAGTCATCTCTGTGCTCAAAATGACTTAAGTGACTAAGAGCAGCTTCTGCAGCAGTCTTGTACAGTTGTGTTGCAGTCAATATCAACTTCACTAGTGTCAGTTTTTCTGTCTTTGACACAAAGTTGTACTTTATGATTTGATGCTGACAAGTCTATGTCTTTAGCTATCCTTTGCTACGGATACAATGTATGCACTAGGATTAGTTAGGCCCTGCTACATGTTCTGGGAAATTTTGGTTTTGGTAGCCTTTTCCTTACTGCTTCATCTGTTTAAGCTAACTCTGCCCAAAAATAATTAAAAGTTTGTGCTTAAGCTGTTAAAAGTAATTACAGTTAATATTCCCTGAAACCACTTGGAGTAGTTTGTAAGTTGAATAGTATTTTTCCTTAACCCTATCTTCAAGTTTATTTATCCCAGGAAGCCACTGAAACAGGCCATTATAGCACACTTCAGGGAAAAAATAAAGGGACCTGCATTTGCAGCAGCACAGTCTGGGGACTGTGTTGTGCAGTGACTTTGCTGGAAAGGATCTGAGATCTTGATCATGTACCCTGTGAGAAGAAGATGCAGAAACTGGACTTGTTCAGTCTGTAGAGTAGATGGCTTCAGGGGAAACTAATAGTTCTCCAATAGCTACAGGGAGGTTATCAGGAAGGCAGAGCCAGGCTCTTCACAGTGGTGCATGGCAAGAAGGTGAGAGACAACAGGCATTTGAAACACAAAAGGTTCAGACTGGACATAAGGGAAAACTTCTCATTAGGAGGATAGTCAGGTATTGGAAAAGGTTACCAAGAGATTGTTCCTGCTGCTGCTTTGATTAGGAGGTTGATCCGAGGAACCTTTGAGGTCCCTCCCAACTTGAGTATCCTCTGAAGTAAGGCCTCTCCAAAAGAAAACATATTGATCTGTTCATAATACAGATGCAACCTCTCTGTTGGTTGCTAATACCAGCATTCATAAAAGATCCATTATGTGGCAAATTCCTTAACTGAGCAGGTATCACCTGTGTGACATATTTGATGGCATTAAGCTAAAACTTAACGCAATTTATAAATGTTACCACATTGTTTGCAAACACTCAATTTCAGTCAGTATTAGAAACTGTAAGAGGATCAACATATGAGAGCTTGTATTACCAAAAGATCCCCAAAGATGTAATAATTTTGCAAGTGTTTTTCCTGGTGTGACAGGCTGACAGTGCACAAGACTGGTGACTTACACTGGTATGTACTGATACATCTTCACTGCAACACATTGAATGGCTCTTCTCACATTGGTTCCATGTGTCTTTTCTCATTGTTTTCTTAAATCTTGTCCCCACTTCCTGTTGGAAAAAATAGAAAAAATGGAAGGGAACTACTGGCTGTTACTGCATTGCTCCCAGTTGTCTGGAAGCTTTTCGAAGTCCACACTTTTTGGAGCTGTAGTAGTTCCAAATGGCTAAATGGTATGTGCAGATCAATGCTGTATCACAGGCTCACTGAAAGAGTTAATTCACTGTACTTAAGATAGAGTTGTTCCTCAAGGGCAAGTGCTGTGTTTGACATAAGCTTTTTCCTAGGTGTTTGGATTTCCAAGCATCCCATTTTAAAAGGAAAATACAGGAGAAGCTGTGTCCCATTTGCTTTTTAAAAGGGAAATGGAATTTGACCAAGGAGTGTTTGGGAACCCTGTTACCAAATAATGGCTCTGTGGTGCCTTGGGGCCTGTGAACCCCCACCACGAAATATTACCGACTTTGTGTTCGTGGAATGGCAAAATGTAGTTCCCCATACCATAGGTACTGTTTCTTTTGTGCTGTCGTAGGTGACCGGAGCACTCCCTGGTAACTATGTTTGGTTTGTTCTGCATGACCCAGGTGGAAGAGGAGCAGCTTAGCATTTTTCATGTTTAACTGTGGCTTGATGTATGAACTAAACTGGTCATGAGCCGAGTTGCTGTATGCTTTCATGTTCTAGACAAAACAATACTGAAGCCTTCTTTGTAGGCACTATGAATTTGTTATTATTCTTATGCTGCATTGCGTTTTTTAGACCATTGTAGTCTTGTAACGTGGAAGAGGTATATAATTAAAAAACTATGTCCAGCTTCAGCCTGGCTATAACATTCTTCCAAGTATTTTCAGATCTGTTAAAAATACTTTTATGCATGCCTCCATCTCCTCTTAACCTAGGTTTGTTGGTTTTTTGTTGTTGTTGTTGTTGTGTTTTTTTTTCACATTGCTCTGTATGATTCTTTTCTCAGTCATCAGATATTTCCTGAAGTTGCTCTGAACCTTCTGTGCTTCATAGTGCTTTAGTGTTCTTGTTGTGCCTTTTGAGAAAATCCAACCTAGTTGCTGTAGCTTGTTAGTGAAGTTGATGGTCTTTAGGGTTCTTTTGCCTCTTTTGCTTTTTCCAGAACTGTATCCAAAAACCTTTCTTCTTTTCTTCCTCCGTTGCTGTTGTCTTTTTTTTCAAATGCTTCCCTAGATTCTTATCTACTGTGATGCAGTGTACAGATTCCACACTAGAAGACTATAGAAATTGTTTCATGATCTGTCCTATGAGTTCCATATACTCCCCACAACACCTGTCAGCAGAAGAGTCCTCCAGCCCTAGGAATTAAGAAGTTTGCAATACCTAAAGCAGAAATACGTTGCCAGTTCAAAGGTGTTTGAATGACTGGGTATGTAAGATCTGCACATTGTGCTGATAGGGGAGTTTTGCATTTTTTAGACAATGTTTTGAACCTACCAAGCAGTTGATGTTTAATCCGGATCCCTGGGATCCCACCCAAGTCCAGAGCTGCACTGAAGCTCTGAGCTTAGGTTTACTATATAAAGTCATGATTGATGCTGGGGAAAAAAACAATGCCTTCAAAGCCCTTTTTCTGAGTTTGTTTATCCAGATAGGATAACTTCTTGGCACTAAAATGTTGTGTTAGCTGCACATGCACACATCCATGCTTAACCACCTGGTGTCTCTGTAGACCAGCTCTGAATCTATCCCTGTATGGCTGTCATTGTCTAGTTTGGGTTATCTCACTGATAATGACTTCATATTTTATAATTTACATTAACATTTACCTACCTAATCTCCAAACACACAACATCAATCTATTTAGGTCCTATTTGTAAATAAAACAAATGTTCTTCTCAGAAAAGCATTTGTTTGCTTTTTTCCTCTTTACCTTGCTCTACCTGCTTACAGCCTATCGTACTGCGTTTCACTTACATTCCATCTTGCAGAGTAAACCCTTTGGCCTTACTTCTCTTGCAGAGACAGACGTGGGGCTTCAGGGCACGCTTTGCGACATTTGATGCAGTTCAATATCAGTGTTTCTAGAGATTTCATAAATTGACAACTATAAGGTTTTCATAGACTTGTTTTGTTTTGTTTTTTACCATTGGCTCTTTCTTCAAAATTACTCAAGGACTACTTTTGTGTATATTAAATTGTTCCTTATGTTATTCTTCATTCCACCAAAAAGCCCACTTACATAAAAATTTCCCAAATTACCAGATCTGTAGTTAAAGTGGGGCCAGCCACTGCTTTTTATTTTGTAAATCTTAATAGCATTGCAATATTCTTAGGCTTGTTAAAAAATAAAGTAGCTGCAGAATATCACCTTCTTTAAAATTGTTAGATAAATTGAAATTAATTAATTATTATTTTGTATATTAAACATACAATATATTGTAAATAAGATGCTGATGTATATGGCACAGTAAGTGAATCAAGGTGGTATTTTTTCTATATTCATTCACATTCAGAACATACAGTTGTTTTGAGTAATCATCTATGATCAGATACATCTATGTGTAGCAGGAAAAGGTCTTTACTATCAGTTCAAAATTAATGTTTTAGCTAATAATACTGGCTTTTATTTATGTTACAGAATCTTTATTTAGCTTTTTCTGGACTGCTAAATAATTATATTCCACAAAGCTCAGTTCTATTAATTGTACTGGTGTTTCTAAAATTGTTTTTAGGAACAGTTAGAAAATGAGAGCATGAAGTTGAAACAACTTGAGGACAAAAACAGTCAAAAGGAAAGGAAGCTTATGTCTATTATTTCCAACCAAGAAGATAAAATACGATCTCTGAAAATTAAATTGAAAGAATTAAATGAAGCACAAAAGAGTATGCAGATGCCAATATACAAAATGGAGGTAAGATAAGATTAAAACAAGTGGAGATAAAATGAGAAAACAAACTTTTGAAAATGATTAGTTTTTTCAAATGTGTTTATGCTAACTGTTCTAAGAAAATTATTTTAAATGTCAACATTAAATAGTTACTAGGAAATTATTAAATTATATAAAGAACATAGAAAACTGAACTATTTAATCACTGATTGGTTCGTGTGTTATTTTTTACATTATGTCATTACAGCGTTATAGTTGTGAAAACTCGAGATCAGCATTTCAGTTTTATAATTTTCAGTTGGGAATTTTCACCAAAATTGAGTTGATTTTTTTTTTTTTCTCTTATACCCCACCCTACTTTTGTGATAAAATAGCATCCGGAGTGAAAGATAGCTGTGGGATAGCTGTACTGCAGACTGAACGCAATCTTTTAAATGTATTTTAGCTAGCTAATTCAAAGTGAATGTAACTAAAAGGACACAGCAATGCAACTCTCTGCTCTCAGACTTACCAAGCAAGCATTTGCTTGACTTTTTACATCAGCTGCTTGTAACCAATGTAGTGAGGTCTGAAGCAGCTCAAATGTGCCAACAGGAGCTGCAGTTGCGCTTTACTTCCAGGTAGGCTATGGGTCAGTGGTTATAAGCAATATATTGAAACCAGCTAATTTGGCAGACATATGATCAAGTTCTGAGTCTGATGTGAAGCACATATGAGCATACCCGGGCCATCTGGTAATGTAGATCTAGGGGAACTGCAGCTTAATGACTGATTATCGTAAAAACTTTTCTTAATACCTGGCAACGACTTAAAACTATGTAATACTAGAGTAAACCACAAGGTGGTAGTCAAAGTTAATAACATCTAAAAACCTGAGCGGACACTTGACACATTAGCTTTTGATGTGTTCATTGAAATTTTTTGTGAATATATTGATTTTTTTAAAGAGCTGAAATTGCTGGATACCTCAGTAACAAGCTTATGTACAATATATAACCTTAACTTGTACATGGTTGAAACAGACTTGCAGTGAAGCAATATTCTTAGAACGAGTTTTCTTTCAAGAAAGTATGAGCAGAGGAATGCCATACTGAGTTGTTAAAAGCTGAACTAAAAATAAGAATTCACACCAGGTAAAATAAATAAATAAAGGGTTTTGTCATTTTGTGAATGTTTTGAGAGCTTCCAGGATGACTAGCTGAAGGATACTGTGCCATTTTTATTCATATCAGGGTGAAGAGCAAAATGAATATGCTAACCTGTGATTCATACTTTCATTTTTTACTTCAAGGTGAAAAGTAAGAAAGTTGTTCCAGATAAGCCTGAATTATCTCTAGGATTCTCTGGTATTTCACCTGGGCATGCAAGGTAAATACTTTTAGTTGTCTTTTCTGATACTAAGACCTGTTATCTCCATCATTTCCAAATAGTATCTTAAAAATTGGGCAGTAACAGGGTGGGAGAGCAGCAGAGATCAAAGAGTTAACATGGGAAGGAAATAAAGCCAGCGACCATGTAGAATCGTAACAGGGCTTTGCAAGTATAGAGAGTTAAGTTGGGAGGAAGAAAAATAGCCGCTTGGTTCAGCAGGAGGTTAAACTCTGTGGGAAATAACTGTGGATGTTAATGCTGGGTTTTGGATAAGCATTAATTCTCTTGCATTAAATCCCTTCAGAGCAGGAACATACTACCATAATGGATTAACTGATGGCAGCACAGCAGAGGAGCCTGCTGCGCTGCCAGGAGGAGGTCTGATAGTCAGCATGAAGAAATATTTCTTGGCCTGATCCATCCTAAATGAGAGTTTGAAACCAGGTTCATCTGTAAACTGAGGCCAGCCAGCCCTGGCAACAACCAAGGAACCAAAAGCAGTGTATTTCCCAAGCAAGCATTCCCCCTTCTGCCAGTGTTTTGGGAAAAATATTGACCAAACTTAGGTTTGCATTTTTCACAGGATAGGCAATAATACTACTTCACAACCTTTGCTGGGGTCAAATAGAAGATTCTCAAAGGTGGGGCTCAGACAGTATTAGGGAAAAGTAATGTGAATTCTTCCTGTCGTCTTACATTCTTGCCAAGGCATCTGGTTTTGGCCACACTCTGACGTAGACTAGGTGAACTGTGTGAATCTTTAGTCTGAATCATTACTGCTATAGGGTAAGGAAGAGGGGAAATAAGACTCTGATAAAGACTTCTTTTTGTCTTTACTGATGTATATCTAAATGGTTAGGGTTTATCTACATTAGCTATGGTATCACAAATGCCTAGCAAATGAAAAATGGTTTATGTAATCATATATTTTTTATGTAATCATATATTTAATTGTATATTTTAAACCTCAATTAAAAACTTGAGTTGAGTCTTTTCTCACTTATTTATTGAAATACCTGAACTTTAACTCCTTCTGTAGATGTTTGTTTCTTGAATTAAGATCCAGATAGACATTTGTTTTCAAAAAGAGAAGTGCAGCAGAAGTAGGAGCACAGCTCATGATACTCGTGATTGCTGGACAAGTAAGCCATAGAAAGGAAAATAATTCATCAAATTAAAGAAATACCCCTTTTGACCTTTTGATGCAAAGACACAAAAGATGCAAAAGAAAACACAAGTACAGTCACAAACTTAATTTTTTCATCTCTATAGTTCATTTTATAAAATCCATTATGTGCTTAGAAATATAACCTGCTTAGCAGGTTTATCTAAATTTCACAATGGAATTTTATGGATGCATCAATAACTGAACGATGTGATGTGTGGTGTCTTTGGGCAAATAAAATTAAAACCAAAAACCAGCATGGAGAGCTATGTCTACTAGTTTTAATGCAGATAACCAAGTATCAGATGTCCATATATTCTAGAAAAGATATAATTAAAAGACTCCTCAGAATAAAAGGAGAAGTCATATGATGTTGTATAAAACAGAGGAATGAGTTTACTGATGTCTCTCAAAAATATCACGTAGACAAAGAAGGAAGGAACAATAACAAATGCTTGTATGTTCTTTCTCCTGCAAAGTCTGAAGTCCGCAAGAAACAGTAGAAAACAGTTAATGCTCACAACAGTGTGATCCTATTTTGCCTAGAATGGGATACAAACAGTATCTTTCACACTTGTGAAATAAAAGCTTTTCCACTGATATTGGAGAGAATTGAAGGAAAAAAAAAAAAAAGTAAAGAATTTTTCTTTGGGTCCTTGCAGAGTCAGGCCCTAAGCTTGAATGTTTGTGTGTATGATATGACTAAATAGCTATTTGACTACATTTTTTTCTCTTTTCTGCTTGCTTTTACAGAGGAGAACAAAAATGTATATACATATGTTGAGGAACAAGCTATCCAAGAAAAGTAGCTTACACTATTGTTTTTCTCTGGTTTGTGAGTGTGACTAGATGAAAGGTCACAGTGAGCTGAAGTGGTTGATGCTATAATTTTGCAATTTGATCTTCTAGGGAGAATCTGGAGACTATTTTCCAGGAGATGAAAGAAGAGTGTCATCGAATATGTATGCTAGCCAGAGAACAAACAGACCAACTGAGTAAATTTAAGATAAAGCCAGAACCTGAAACTGGTAATATCATACTTAAGCTCTTATTGTGATTCAACTGTTTGAAAGCTTTGCTTTATATTTGAAAATACTGTAAATTACACATACATAGAAGTACTTCCACTGTTTACCATCTGCCTTTTTCAAGTCTGTTCACATGGTGCTCAGTATTTCACCAAGAAAACGCACCGCCAGTTTTGGCATTCTATGACGAATGCTCCAAATCACATGCTATAAAAGACAGTCGTCACATCAATGGCTCTCATAATTGTTTTGTCCCTTGGAGTGAGAGGCAGGCACTTACTACATGTGATATCCCATCATACTGTGTGAATGACAGCGCTTGCTTGCTTTTAATTTAGCTGTCAGTTCAAAAGATGTCTGTTATGAATGTCTCTAGCCCCATATCTGTTAGAGGAAAGCTGCTGGACTGAGGAGAGTCAGAGGACTGATTTCCTAGACTTCCTTGTGCAGACTTTTTAAATACCGTTTTGTTATACGGAACAAGAGCTTAACCCAACATTTCCTGAAAACAAAAGGCAGACTTGATTTTTGTGGCTACTGGAAGAGATCTCGAATGTCCAGTTCTGCTAATGCTTGTATTAAAATATAATCGAAGCTATTGTGGGTATTCCTACTAGCTTTGCTTGATACTAGGGTCAAATGATTCTTTAAAATAATAATAATAATTCTTAAATTATTTCAAAAAAGACTTGCCAAATTTATATGGTTGAAGCAAAAGACACCAATACCAACATTTGTTTCTAATTAAAGTTTTGCCATTGCCCGAGTTTTGTTAGATGTGCTAATGTGTAGCTTGTGGCTTCAAATGGCTACATCCGAACTGTAATGTTGTATTCGAGTGTACACTACTAAACTTTATTGTCTTGGGTGTGGGTTCTTCACAACTTATTCCAGAACAAATTGTTTTTCTTTAAATATATTTCTAACTCAGCTAATTGTGAAAAGCTGTACATCATACAGATCTGTTGGATTTTTATTAATTATGTGGCCCACATTGTTACAATGTCTGAGTGATATTGGAAGACCTTTGCATAGTAAATGTACAGGGCCCTAGAAATAAATGGGGAATACTCAAATACAGGGGAAATATGGTCCATCTTCTGAATAATTGTTCAGTTTAGATATTTACCTAATTTGAAAGTTGATGGGAGTTTGGTACCTGAATACCTTCTCAAATCTTGTTCGTGGTGCCTAACATGTTCTTGGCACTGCACGTAATAGTTTTGGTTCCAGCTTCTATTTCTGCCAGAACACTTCAGTAAATATATGCAAGTATGTGTTAAGAGTATGGGACAACATAAGTTTCAATAAAATGGAAATGTTTATAGCCATAAATCAAAGAGAAATAGAATTATTAGAACAGAATTGTTTCCTTTTATTTCTCTTCTGATAATTTTTGAGTCAGAGCTAATGTTTGGGGAAAAAATATATCTTGAACTGATTTCAAAGAGACAAATAAAGGTTAAGAAGCCAAGAAGAAAAATCCAAAACCTCTCAGGAAAAATACCTCAACATCACACCTTGAATAATGATACATTGCTTAATGTTTTCTTCAATCTTTCTTCACAGAAATACAGTTTTCCATGCCAATACAGTGTACTGATAAAACTGATGAACAAGCAGAAGATCTTTTTAAGCCTCGGGTTATACAGGATATAAATAGAGGTGCATCATGCATCACATCTATCACACCAAGAGGAGTGGGCCAAGATGAGGACAACAACTCTGTAGAATCACTTTCTAAATTTAATGTCAAGTTTCCACCTACAGACAATGACTCTGCTTTCTTGCAGAGCACTCAGGAGAAACCAACGGTTCCTTGTACTGGTATAGCTGAAAACATGCTTCAAGATCATCATTTTAACCTGGAGCACAGAGACCGTGCTGTTAACCTCAGTAAATTGGAACCTAACTCATTTGAAGCTCGTGGAGTTGATCTCATGACCTCAGCTTTACAAAGCTTAACTACTGTTGACAAAACAAACCCCCCAAATCATGCAAACATGCCCGTAGAAAATACCCGTGACAAAACATGCTTAAAAACAGCAGACACTGGTTTCACGTTTATACCTAAGCACACGAACCAGGGATCACCTGAAGCAATTTTTCCTTTAGAAGCTGCTGGGACAACCGTCAGAGGTCCTCACCAGGTATCTTTCTATAAATACTGTACATTCAAAAAAAAAAAAAAAAAAGTAGCGATGCAGACAACCACATTGCTAAGGTCTTTGACAGGAATAATATATTCTATGAGGTATCTCACCAGTCTTTTTTTAAGCCAATATATTTTGTCGGTTCTTCTCCCTGATACTGAGGTACGTATACAAGGAACTTTGCCAGGGAAATAGGGCAAGACTTTAAGTAGCTGTAAGCACTGTATATACTTGCACAAATTTCAGTTCATGTAGATGTTAATTGCTTCTATATCTGTTTCAAAGCTGTCATTAATCATAAGTTGCCCCCTAGATTGCTTTCCTTCTACCCTTGATCTCAGATGAATAGGGCACATAATTGTTTTAATTGTTTTTAATGTACAGCAGAGAATATGACAAATGAACTAATTAAAACAACTAAACAGATAAATACTTCACTGTGGAAAAAATGATCTACTTTTTATCTGGTATAAACAGCATCTTGTTCCTCCCCTCTAAGAAAACTGAAAATGTGTTCTTCATAGCTTAAACAGTCATAAGGAAAACATAATTATTTATTTTTACAAATGAGTGGAAGTACACTAACATACCTAAGTCACGTTTATACAAGTACTTTGAGCTTGAATTTCAGTCATCGCTACTTGAAGTCCACGGGAATTCTGAAAGCAAGGCCCAATCACTGTAGTGCAGGCTCACGTTTCAGCAGGTTGTATCAATCACATCTCTGAATATTTCGGTTCCTTTGTGTACCATTTTTCTTTCAAATGAAATTGTTCAGGATTTATAGACTCTAATGTCTTTTTCCTTTTTTTTTTCCCCCTTCATTTCTGTGGCTTTTCTCACACCTCCTGAAAGAACTTTTTGAGAATATACAAATAGTGATATTTAGGAATTCTCTGAAGGTAGATTTGGTATATTTTTCCTATTTACACTGATGTGCTTTTTATGTTCTTTGCAAATGACAATGTACGTGGAGATAAAAGAGCTTTAACTCTATTTTGTTACTGTATGACATGCAAAACTAGCATTTAGGAAGCATTTGTAGGACATCCTAGCTTTTATGATTTCTTCTACTAACACCAATTCTAGTTTGATTTTTTATTGCAAACCAGTTTGGGATGAAAAGTTTAAAGCATAGAAAGTTTGCTTTTCTCCATTATTTTTATTTTAAACTATATGCCTGATTTTTCAAAATGTATTTTAAACATCTCTCTATTATGTAGGAGATCTCAATTCTATATTAATTTACTAATTATGGGTTTTATTGTGCTTTATTTTTCATTGGATCTTCCGTTAAAATTGTGACTGAGTTAAACAAATTAAACCATTTATTTTGTCACTGGTAGAATTCCTGTGGAGCTGTGAAGTACTCACTCCATTGCTTGTTACTCTTCTCTTTTTTTGTATTTTCTCTCCAGCTTGTTCTTTTACTAGTTAGTCTGTGTATCTGTTTTTCAATAGATGGCACCCTGCATTGTATATTACAGCAAGTGAAACAGCTGGTATGTGATTATAAATTGATAGGGGAGTGTGCAGCTTAAAAAGTAGAGAAGAATTGCAGTTGAATAGCAATAAGCTATTCAGCTTATTGTCAGCTATTGGTTTTATCATTGGTATTTCTATAAAAAAAAAAAAAAAGGATATTAATTTGGGGACATCACTTAAAATGTAAATGATTTACTTTGTGGATAAAATGTAATAATGGTAACAGCTGGGGAAAAAAGGCAAATAGTTTCAGTATTCATAAATCATGTCTACATAAGACATAGCTTAAAATGTATCTTATCCAGAGGCTTATTTGAACCAAGCCAATATTACTTTAACATTTATTAATCTTTCTCTCTCTCTCTCAACATCCATCACTTTTGTGAAGCTGCCTTCAAAAGCTGTTTTGTTTTTTGTTTGTTTGTTTGTTTCGTGGTTGCTTTTTTTTAGTATTTTTCCTAGTGAATTGGACCAGCTTTGGATTTTTTTTCTATTAATTCTGCTGAAGATTTGATTCACAGATAATTATACATGTAATTTAAAATAATATTTTTAAATGTTACTTGCATACATGCCCTTTTTACTGTATTAACCTTAGCAAAATCTATTAATAATACTTGTTTTTAGTATTTTTACCACCTTTGTAGGGAGTAGTTATGTTACCATCATCCCTGCCACTGGTGAAGCTCCAGTATGGAGGAATGAGATACCTGATTTTTTTTTTTTCCCAGTGTAGATAAAACTTTAAAGTATTTACTACATATGTTAACTTATAAAATGGAAAACCCCATAAATGCAGTAGATTTGGCAACAGTAAGTTCTTGGAACTGCTCTCAGTTGCTGTAATAAATTTAGCTCTTTCCTTCTTTGTGGATACTAAATGTGAAAACTCAGTACTGTTTTCTTAGGATGTAACTTTTAAAAAAAAAACATGTGACTGAAAAGAGCAGCAGATTAAAATAAGCATGGATATTAGTGGACCTAGGATTTTACAGACTACTGTTAATTGAGACTTGCATATAGATGCATATGTTTATCGGTATTCACAGTTTGAGGGGGTTGCTTCTACCAAAAACATTTCTAAGAATGTTCACGATTTTAAAAGCAAGTCATTAGTCTATTGATCTTAATCTGAATATTGTTTTGAAATGAAACACCCACTTAAATACATCCCTATACTGAAAAGCGTTTTAAACATATTCTTAACACTCAAAGAAAGAAATGGAAGTTAAATGCTTGCTTCAGTGTGTTGCTGGATGAGTATCTTCCCTTGTCATGCTTCCAAGACTGAAAATCTAACTATGTCCTTAGTGGGATTTTTACAATAATAGTTTATATATATATATATATATATATATTTTTTTTTTTTTAATGGTGCTTTACATAATAGCATATTAAAAACAAGTAATTCTAAACACATTTCATTAGGGATATTTAAGTGTGTCAGTGTCTAGATAAATTTAATATGCAATTTACACCAGCAACATACAATAAGTAGGCTCTTTTAGCTGAAAAGAAGCGGTGTGATTGCACTTAATTACTAATTAGTCAATTTAATTATATGGATTGCTGACCATAATGAAAGACAGTAAATCTGCTACCACTATCTGATGAGCTGAACACTGTTTGAATGGGGAACAGAAAGGAAATTGACTCCAAGAAGTTGTAGCTGGCTTAAATGCAAGGATTAACCACTATGAAAGCCAGGTTAGTTGTACAGCGAATTATCATAGCAGGAATAAACATTAAATTCTAACTATTTGGCATGATAAATTTAAATAAGAGTTGAAAATTAAAACTCTGTTAAGTATGAATAGCAAGAGAAGTATGAATTTCAAGAGAAACTACTCTCTAAAGTGTTCTTGCTTGCCTTTCCATGTGTGATTGAAGCAATATAGAAGAAAGATGAGCCAAAAAAAACTGTAGGGCACTCTCCTATTCTAGGTTCCAGCCCCACATAGAGCTGATACCAACTCGCTGCCATTCTGTCTACTTTGCATTCACAGCAGTAGTTTTCAATTTACTCAAAACCTCATCATCTTGGTCATGTAACTATGTATTTTATCTTGTGCTTGTTGCTAATACCGAAGTAATAGAACTTAGTTTTTAACTATCTGAAAACTGATAGAAGACTTTCTGAATCCTAGTTGCTATCAAGCTATATAGTCTACCCTCTGAGTAAAAGCATGCATCAGGCTCAAGTCCCTATCATCAGGTAAACAGACTTGCTGGCTTTCAACTAGCTAGCTCAGGTACCAAGAGCAGTAACAGCTGCTGAACCAAATGTAGCATAGTTTACAGAATTGCCTGAATGTATGGATAGATATTCAGATGGCGCTATTGATGCTGTCATGGCAGAAGGAATCCCAAAACTGAGATTATTTTAGACACGTTTACATTAAAAGGCAGTCAGATTAAATAAGTAATTTAAGCCATACAACATTGCTCTAGTCATTTTGTAAGTAAACTGAAAATTAGGTATGTACCAGTAAGAATAGAAATGTTTCATACTAGCTCTGTACAAGAAATATGTATTTTATCCTGAGGCAAAAATTTGTTGTTTCAGTTTAAATGGCTATGATGTCCTGCGGCTTCTACAGTAAATATTGAAATACAACATTAAAAGCCTTAACATTTATCATACTGATATTATGGAATTCTGTTCATAGCACTATTTATCATTAATAGATATCAAGGCATTTTAAGCATTTGCAAGAATGTTATGTATATGGACCTCTAAAAAACAATCAGAACTTTAAAAAATCTTGTCTTTCGTAATTATTTAGGATTAGGTAGTAGTTAATGTCTCTGGCAAGGCACGTGTTAAGTAAGAGGCGGGTATTTTTAATATAAATATAAACCACAGCATCATGTAAATCATATCATAAACCACAGCAATAATCATTTTCTGTTTCTTTTAGCTCATTTGGCAGCCTCAAGACAATGATTTGCTGGCACAAGCGTATACAGACTCTGAACTGAATCAGTGTGGAGTATGTGAATTCTGTCGAGAAGTTTTCCCACCATCTATAACATCTAAGGAAGATTTTCTTCGGCATCTGAATTCCCACTTTAAAGTACAGACTTAATGTATGAGAATTCAATGGATCACTGTTTTTGCATACATTTGATTTTTTTTTATTCAATAGATATGTTAAGAATTAAGACTTGTAACAAGAACTCGTAACTGAAATTGTCAGATAAGCACATTTTTAATTGTCATTTGACAAGGTAAAATGGAACTGTAAGTCAGTACTGTAATACATTATTGCTTGATATGCTTCAATATGACCATTGGGATTGTTGTTAAATGCCTTTTTTTCAATTAATCTTTGTCTGAATAGGCTCAAAATCATGATTATATTTATGAGTACAGATTTGCAGGATTAAGTCCTTAATCTGGGTGGGGAAATAGGTGTAACACTAGCATTTTTTCTCAATAGCCAGTTATGATTCTCTTCTCCTTGAAGTAAACAGAAAGGAGAAGTGGGCTCTCATTTTTAATTTCTATTATGAAATTTCCAAATTTAATTTACAGTAGTGAACCTCTTCATTCAGATTCTTGCAAAATCATCAGAGTAACTGATTGCCAAGTGTGCCAAAATTAGGATAGACTTGTTCACTAGTAATATAAATTAATGGTTGACTTTCTTTCTGAATTGTTCTCTAGAGAGATTAATCTAACACAGCACATAAATGACCCTTTTGCCAAAATGGACTGGTAGCAGTTTTATGTATGTTTGATAAATATTGGTTTTTTTTTTTTTAAAAAAAAAAAAGTTAATGTGCTGCTCTAGCATTAATCAGTAGTAAAATACTGCCATGGAAAAGGGTATATTAGTATGAAGGATGGAGTGAGAAAAGGCGCTAAGCTGTCCCTAAAACTAAGCATACCAAAGATTGTTTACCTTTCCTTCTAGTCTGTTGTGAAGGATTGTTCAAGCCTGTTATGGCCTAGACAGGCAAGGGGAAAGACTAATAATGGAAATCTCAGTGACTTCAGTTTTAACCTGAATATGCAAAAGTGGCTTTCTCAATGCAATATGAATTTGTGTTTAGGTGAAACGTTGCATTTTGATAGTTTGCACATTTTATGGAATTATAGGGTTCAAATTAAAAAGCAATGTTTTTTTTACTAAGCAATTTAAATTAATGATAAAAAGTGACCTGGAGCTTTTTGCATATGAACTGAGTATAGGTTTTTGTCGTGATTTTTGATAATTAGCATTAATATTTTTCTAGCAGCAAAGCACACCACTTTTTAAAGATTTGTTTGCAGGTGACCTATTTCTGGGAAAAAAAATACACCTGCATCTTTTTTAGAAATGGATTTTTCTGCAGTTATTTGCTGTATTTTAAACATCTCATGTTTGTGACTGGCTGTCAACAGAGTGTAATAAACAGCAGTGTACAATGCGTGTCTGCGATGTGGCCTGGAGAAAGACTCTGTCACTGTCACCAGCTGCAAGCCCCCTGCGGAGCCAAGCGAAGTCCCTCTGCGGGAGGGTCCTGTGGCGGCAGGACTCCCTGGACTCCCAGGACTGGGAAGAGAGATGGGGATTCGCACATCTCCAGCCAGCCCCGACGCGGAACCGCTTACCCTCTCAGCCGTGAAACTCGAGATCGGGAGCTCACGTTATTCAGGGCTGACCGAACTGCGAGTCACCTATACAGAAAGCGAAGTCATGTCTCCCCGGGCCCGGATGCGTTTTTCCCGGGAGTCCTGGGCCGAGCCCGAGTCCCCGGGCGGGGGGCAGCCGGGCACCCGGTGGAGCTGCGGCCCAGCGGGGGGCGGGGGGGGGAGGGGGACCCGGTACTTCCCGGCCTCGTCCGCCGGCGGAGCCGCTGCCCCTGCCGCGAGCAGAGCGCCTGCCCAGGGCCCTGGCTCAGCCCGATTGATGAGGAGTGGTCCTGCCTTAGGGCGTCCGCGGCGGCTCCCCATCAGCCCGCCGCGAGGGGCGGCAGCTCGGGGCTGAAATGCGACAAAAAACTCTGGCGCTAAGCAGTTGTGAGGGACTGGAGGTGGGAGGTGAGCGCGGTCCCTGAGTGGGCCCCGCTCGTACAGCTTTCCTGGAGGCTGCTGCTGCCAGCAGGGACATCTGCTTTATTACACTCTCCAGAGGAGGTTCGGTATTCCTCCCCTCCTCTTCCCCTTCCAGCGAGCCCAGCTCAGCAAAGGAGGTTGAGTCCAAATGGGAAGTGGGATTTCATTAAAAGAAAAAAAAAAATATTCAGGAAGAAAGTGGAACCGGAGAGGAGCAAAAGAGCAGTAGCCTCGTGAGCCAAGGTTGCTACGGGCCGCCTCCCTGTGTCTCTGTCCCCGCCCGGGCTTGCGGCGTACCCCCGGGGCCGAAGGTGCTTTGGATCCCCCTGCGGGTCCCCTCGTTGCCCGTGCTGCCGGGCCCCAGCCGCCCCCCGCTCGGGGCTGGGCGCTGCGGCGTTCCGCCTGCCGCAGTCTGTGCGAGGGCTCCGAGCTGGCGCCCGGGGGTAACACATGTAGCTCCTCTGTCTCCCCGGCTAACTCGACAGCTGCTCGTAGCTCCGGTAATTAGACTGTCAGTGCTTGTTAGAGGAGAGGGAAACGCTCCTATGACAGATTCCACGAGTCCTCTGTTTTTTTGAGATCTCACGGAAATCACCAGAGCATTAATTGAGATCTCTTATTTCTCTGGAATCGGGAGGGAAGAAGTTCCCTCTGCTGCTCCGCACTCCAATCAGAGCCCTCTTCCGCCTCCCGTGAAACGCAGTGAATTCACTCTCAGAGGCTCGGGAGAAGTTCTCTTCCTTCCCTGCCTACCCGGGAGGAAGACAGAGCTTCCTGGCCGTGTCAACTTACTTTTAAAATCACCTCCTCGCATCGCTATATTTAACTAAACGGAGAACTCCACAGAAATACAGCCCTTTCTCCATTAACTGAGCGGAGGAGTCGCTCCTCAAACTGTCCTTCCCCATCCGAGATAACGGTAATGCAGAGGACGCTCAGGAGAGGCTGGTCCCCTCCCGAACAAAAGCGCTGGAGGAACGAGCCGAGATGCTCCTACCCCCACCCGGCAGATGAGACTCAGAGGAGGCGATTTCTTTTCCTCCCTACCGTACATTCCCCTTTCCCCCGCAATCATACAAGGTTAACTCAACAGAGGAGTCTCAATCCAAATGGCAACTGGGATTGCATTTAAAAAAAAAAAAAAAAAAAAAAAAAAAGGAAGGGGGAGAAAAAAATCAGAAATAGGGAAAGAAAAGAGAAAAAGCAGCAGGCTGATTACGAGGTGTCAAAACTGCCAGGAGCAAGAAGGTGATAGCAATCAGGGGTGAGAAGAGTGCGCCATTCGTGCGGGGCAGCTAATTATCCGTCTCATTTGAGAAGAGCAGCATTCGAGGCAGCAGCGTTCGCCTGCTGAACGGTGACAGATTGGCGCGGAGGAGAGGGGAGGTGTTAAAACAATGGAGCCGGGCTTGCGAGCACTGCTGCATGCTAATCAGCCCGGCCTCCTTCCTTCCTTCCCTCCCTCCTCTCCACGCTCCCTCCCTCCCTCCTTCCCTCCGCCTGCCCGCCGCGATCCCTCCTTCCCGCCGGCCGCATGGCGAGCCCTGCGCGGCCAGGCCCCTCGGCGGCGGGCAGCGCCCAGCCGGCAGCGCGCTAAGCGGGGGGAGCCCCGGCGGCGGGGCGGGCGGCGCCCGGGGGGACCCGGCGGGCTGCGGGGTAGCGGGGGTAGGCTTCACACCTCGTCCGCCGGGCAGGGATTCCCGGAGCCCCCCGCTCCGGGTCCCCGCCAGGGGCAGAGGCGAGGAGCGCTGCCTACGAGCGCCGTGGCGGCTCAGGCCGGCTCCCCGTCCCCGGCGGGCGGCGGCGCTTCTCGGCGGGGCTGCCCAGTAAGGAGCTGCGAGCCGGGCCAGGCCGCCAAGGCGCGGGCACCGCCGAGCTGCGCCAGCGCCGATGGGCTGCGGGGCCCCGCCGCCCTCCCAGCTCCGCGCAGGGCCCGGGGTCCCCGAGCGCTAAGCAAGCTCCGCGGCCTTCCCCGCGGCTGCCTCCCGGAGCGCTCGGCCCGGCGAGCCCGGACCCCCCTCCGCCCGCCGTGCCCCCTGCGGCCGGGGAGGGGGGCCGCCGTCCCGGCGGTGCGGTGGGGCTGCCGAGGAGGCTCCTGGCGCAGCCCCGGCCCCGGCCGGGCCGCCCCGGCCCCCCTCGGCGGGGCCAAGCCCAGCGCGGCGGCGGCGGCAGCCCGGCGGCAGCCAGCGCTCGGCTCTGCCAGGGAGAAGCGGCGGAATGAGCGTTGGAATGTTTACCCTCCGATAGTTCTCAGTTTCCATTCCATCCTGCCCTGAAAGATTTCTGATTACTATACACTTCAAAATAGTATTTATTACAGATTTACATAATCTGTATGTTTTATGTTAAGGGAATAACACATTGATGCTGTACTACTGAAAGGAGTTAATCTAAACTATGTAGTGTCTGCTAGGAGAGCTCCAACTAAAACACTTCCCTGTCTCCTGGCACTGGCAAGGCACACGCGCCCAGAAGGCCGCTGCCCGGCACGTTAGGTAAACTGCCAGGTGAAGCCGCTACTCGCCTCCTGAACCTACCCCGGGTTGCGGAACGGCACTCGGCAAAATTAAATCACGGCCGTCTCTGGGTAACCTCCTGTTTAATTTCACGAGTGTTATTTCATGTGCCTGGCTTGTGACGGGATTCCTGCGGGTAAGCAAACACTGAAAGGGATGAAACTGTTTTGGGCCTGAGGTAAGCGGCACGACAACTCAGGTTAAATACTATTTAAATTAGATTGGAGCGTACAGGTGGTTAGGCGGCAGTAATAACGTTTAAATTTTGTTATTCTCAGACTGTCGTTCAGTGTTCTCGATGAACTACTGTCCATGAGCATACAGATGGTGAGATTTTCATGCTTCTGTGGCATACTGACATCTCAGGCTGTAAAAATAAATTCCCAGATCGCTGCAATACCTACGAAGCAGAAAAATCCAGTCCACCTTAATACTCAACACCAGGGCGCTTCACGTTTAAGAGACTCTGTAACACCTGACACACAAGTTGGTGCAAATACGGAATGGTGATTTCAGGGATTTACACTATAGAGAAAAATTTAAGCTCTGTGCCCTTTTTTAAGCAGATGATTTTTTCCCCTGTGCTTCTGAATTTAGCGTTATGAGGGATGGAGATAAAAACTTGAATTTCTTTGCTATTATCTGTAAATACTTTTTATTTAACTTTGTACATAAGGATGAAAGGCGGACTTTTCATTACGTCAGGTTTACTTTTCCTGGCAAGGTTGTTGCATTGTTTCTTGATTTCAGGTGATTTTACATCGTGGCAGCACATAGCTATTTCTATTGTGACGATCTGTGCTGCACAGAAAAGGTATTTGCGTCAAATACGAAGGCTGAGATATCTTCTAGAATATAAAAATGACTTTTTTTTTTTTTCTTGCCTGGGAAGCCTCAGCGTGACTGAGCCGTGCGTCAGCCTGGGGCCAGCACGGACACTGCTCAGGAGTAGCTGGGGCAGAGCACCCCTGTCGGTTAACGTCTGGCCGCGGACAAGGTGTCGTGCTTGTTAGGGTTTCTGCGCTGACCGAATTAAAAATGTAAATAGATAAATATAGCAGGGTGATATGGTGAAAATGAGCTAAAAGAAAAACATTTTGCACAGACACGTATATACTTTCAAAAGGTTTAAAATATTCAATTGGTGAAAAAATAACTACTTGTAAAAACGTGTGTATTTTCATTATGCTTAATTTGCCATTCAAAACAAGTTTTTCTTAATAAGCTCTATTGTTTCTATCTGTTTTGTGAAATGTAATACGTGTGAGACAGAAAGCAGACTCGGAATGTGAATGAGTCTTGTTTTCTCTTTCTCTCTTTCTTTCTATCGCTTTTAAAATACAACTTCACTCTTATTCAGAGAGCCTCAAGTCAAGAAAAGGATTAATAGAAGTGGAGTGGCATGGCATTCCTGAGGTCATGATCTGAAAAGATGAAACGTGAAATCCTGTGTGCTAGTTTTTTCTATGTCTTATTTCTGTGCAGTATAAAAGTCTCCATAGGCAAACGCTCTGGTTAATAGTTATGTTTTCGCTCTCAGCAGTGACACAGGCTTTGTCAGGTTTTCGCCGTTTGCACAGTTCATTAAAATACTTTATTAAATGACTCATTGTTTTAAAAAATCACCACACTATCACCCGAGAAAAAACATCTATATCCCCTCAATCCGGCGGTGTCAAAAAGTATAGTCTCTCAGGGCAAAAGGTTACGGAGCCTTCATAAAGGTTTCCCATCTGTCATCAAGTGCGACATCAAGCCCTCTAGGTGCCGTGAAAATGATTTTCTCCGGAATTCTCCAGCCCAAAGATGCCATCCTCTTAATTACAAGCATTGGAGATCAGGAACGCCACTGAATTCCCAGGAGATTCCAGAAGATATGCACAAATAATCTCTTCTCCTGCTTGCCTGCCAGGGCTTCTGTACCTGCCCACCAGCTAGCCGGCTCATTTGCTAGGTAATGATGGGTGAAGGAAGGCAGCCCGGACAGCAGCACCGCCACCCTCCTGCCGTTGCCGACACGCTGCCACGGGAAGTTTCTTCTTTATAATTGACCGTGAGCAAAGGAGTGACAAATAATGTCCTGTTTGGTGTTGTGGTGATTAACCGCCCTTCTCGCCGTCCCAAGGCTCCTGCGCACGGGTTCCTCCCGGCCGCGGGGTACGGGAGCGAGGGAGCGGCTGAGCTGCGTGTGGCACCGCAGCTGCCTGCTACAGGTGCCCCAAGAAACCTCACCAAGTACTGCTAGGGTCAGCGGGCGTGAGAAAGGGGGTGCGTGCAGGCGGGGTGCGGAGCCGAGCCTTTGTGCGACAAGACCGTGCCTGCACAGCACAAAGCGAGTCTGCGGTCGGGCGAGAATCCTATCTCCAAATGTCCATTAGCACTTTTTCCAGAGGTGACAACCAGGTGAAAGGGCACCCGACCCACCAGTTCATCAACAGCGGAGCGTTGGAGGGGTTTGCTGGGTTAAAGGGATTGCGGCAGTCGGAGGAGGAGGTCCGGAAGGTGAAGTGAGCGGGAGGAAAATATCCTTGCGGCCGGACGCGGGTGACCTCCCAGCATGGCACCAGCTCGCAGGAGCTGGCCGCGGCCAGACGGTGCGGTGCACGCAGACCTGGGGACGGCAGCGTCTGCAGAGGCTCCGCCAGTGTTGTCAATCCGAGCGGTGGAGACTGCATTTTTAATATGTGGAAACATGTACATAACTCTGGACATAAGGGTGGGGGCGTAAAAAAGCCACGTCCAAGCTCAATAGGAGCACTGGAGAGAAACCTCGGGCTCCATGCCATCCGAGATGTGAAAGCCCACGGAGGCTCAGCAGCCAAAATCGCATACACTGATTTTTAATAGAGTTCTCATCCATGTGTCCATTTAACTGCAGTTGATACAGATCAAATAAGCTTGTTACTTTTAGATTCCCAGTTGCCTCAAGTGATACAAGACAGTAGCAACAGGAAGATCCCTAATTAAAACGGATTCATCTGATTTTCTTATTCAGGGACTTTAGTGCCCCTAAGTATTCCAGGAACGATACAACTCTTCCAGCGTCAGCCTGCCAGGTCTAGCCCTTCTTCTGCCCGCGGAATGGGAAGAGCAGATTTTCTTCTACCACTCAAACTTCCTTTCGTTCTTTCGTAACATTTCTCAAATCTCCTTCAGCACACTGCTCCCTGCATTTCTCCGAACTTTTATATATGTATATATATATACAATTTCATGTCTATGTGCAAGAACACGCATATTCCAGGCAACGTAAATCTGAGCGGAATATGTAGCTGGAAAGCAGTACAAGATAACGTACTCGTTAGTCATGAAACAGCTTCATACGCTTTAACAAAGTTTTAAGAGTCGTCATTTTAAAATTTACTTCGTCTAATGATAGCTCGGCATTATAGGGCATGATTGCAACTGCAACTATTTGAAGATACATGTGTAGTGATCTGTGAATGCCTCTTCTAAGTAGCGGACAAAATGCTGAATGCTTTGCAAATTATTCGGAAGTTAACTTAGTTTACATGCTTGTTGTGTTGTTGGACCGAGTGCGTGCTGCTCCTCGGTGAAACTTACCCACCTACACGGGAAAGAGGCAACGGCCCCGCTGCTGGGTGCCTGCTGCACCCCACGTTCTGGGCAATGCTCTGGCGTGGCGAGCGTGCACTCCTATAGACGGCCAAGTGTGAAAGAAGACCAACATGAATGTTATTAGCAGAGAGAATGTGGTCATGCATTCAAGTTCACAAGACCATGGTAACGTCAATGGGCGGAACTGCGGTAAGCATTTATAAGTTTGCCTGGCTTTTTATTCCATATAGAATACCAGGAATGCCAAGCAGTGCCCAGCCGGCCCAAACACGCCCCAGACACAAACATAAAAGGCAGTCCCTTCCGCTTTTTTCGACCCCACCATACGGTAGAAAACGGATGCAAGACCCGGAACGTGATGAGAATCTCAGAAGTGCCAGACCTCTTATGGGTTTCAAGGGAATTGTGTGGCCAACAAATCCAGCTTCACTCTGGTTTTAGTCAGTTTTTCAAAGAGAAAAGATGACTAGAATGGCGGAACAGCAATTACCCGGCTCTTTGCGTGAGGGTAACAAGACTACGAGGATGATAAGACTCCCACAGCATTTCTGAAGGTCTATATTTCCCACTGGGCCTAAGTGACTTTTCCATTAAAGGGTGAAGAAAATGGCTATTATAAGAAAATGCCGGTGAAGAAAATGTTACTATATAACAGACCGTTTGCGTCTTTTGATAAAGAGTTTGTAGGAAATAACACCGTCTTGACTTACTGTCCTCAAAAACGGTTCCTTTCCCTTTTCCTTCTAAGCATATATCAAGTACGATTTTTTTTTTTTTTCGAGATGAAGCTAAGAGGGCTTTAGCTTTCTTTTAAAGAGAAGGGTCGTGGCACATATAGGTGGGGGCATCTTTGTGTTTGGAAGGGAAGTTCATTTCTTTAAAAATAAAACCTGTTTCTTGGACTCTTTTAGTAAGGCTAAAGGAGTACGTCCCTTTCTTTGTCTGCAGAATAAATGGCGGAAAGTTTGAATCTTCTCGCTTTCTCTTCCCCAAATAAATGCCTTGTTATGATTAGTTGTGTGGTGCCATTAAAAAAAAATATAAATAAATAAATAAAAATCACACCTTCCAGGTCCAAGCTTCCACAAATTACAATTCCAAACGTTTTTGAAGAATCAGACAAATCGCAACGTCCTTGTTTAGTGTCGCAAATCTGCAGTGAAATACCGCTAAACTGGGTTCTTAAAGTTTATTCGGTGGCATTTTCTTCGGTTGCCTGTGTTCATTCTGCTGAGATGCTGTGAGCAATAACGCAACTCCCATAGGGACTCGTGCCTGAGAGCGCTGGTGATTAGCTGATCTGCCATGTCTGGTGTATCAGAGGATGGGATGCACACTGGACTGACTTTACCGTCTTATTTAAATGTGATGATTTTTCTCATTTGTTGCATTGTTTGTATTAATACGAATATCTTGTTATGTTTGTTTTGTCTCCTGGGAGCCAATAAAGCTGTGAAGTTTTTCTTTACACCAAATGCAGCTCTACGGGCGATCAATCAATGGGTAGTTTTTGGATAATCTGCGAGAGTGAGAAATCTAATAAAGCAAGCAACTAAAAAAGGAAAACAAAGTCTATTTTTTGTTAGGTTAGCTACGTCAGGAGTCAGGCTTTCCACCATACCTTTTAATACATTTAAACAGCCACATTTAACTACCAGGGCAGCACCTCGCTAAATTAACTTGCTGACATATAAAGGAAAAAGTTTAGACGTCGTGACCTCGGCAGCAACGTGGGTGACTTACTCTTACAATTAAATTTACTTCGACTCTTGCATTTCCCCCACCTCCTCCTCCGCACTGGTATATGAAAACATACTAAGGCGAAATATAGACCGATCATGAAGTGAGAGAATAAAAAAGTGATTTTTTTTTTTTTTAATTACTATTGCTTTGGTATACCGGGTTTAATGTTAAGAAATAGGTAGACAAAGACTATACAGTGAGCTTCCAGGTCGCAACAAGGTCCGTAGAAAATCGTGCCACTTAATTTCAAGGCAGCAGTTCTCTTATCACAACAAAATGAGTTATAAACAGATCAAAATAACAATCTGAATTATCTAGCATTAGTGGCTGAACTGAACAGCCCCAGATTACGTGATGAATTGTTAAATTGCAGTAGCATTGTTTTGGAATTGCTAATTAAAAAATAAGTAAACCCCCATGACTCTGGATATGACAACTGAAAATACCCACAAATTATTTAATAAATGAAGCGTCTAACAACTCTAACACTTCCTGCTCGCCTTGTTAATAAATGTAATTTGAGGTAGATTTAAAAAATCTCCCATCTAAACAGTGAATTCATTACGCGACGTTCAGATCTCCAGATGCCTATGGACTCCTCGGAATTAGGTGTTAAATAGACAAAAGTGAACCAAACTGCCTTTAAAAGCACAGCATGACCATGTAATTCTTTTTCCAGTTTGTGGTAAAAAATGATGAAACTTCTTTCCAAGTAGCTATCACCCAGATTTAGTGTGAAAAGTAGTGTAATTGTAATTCACGCCATCAGGGTCTATCACTGATAGACTATCAGCTGTTCTGTAGTTAGGAAGGCTTTCTTTTCAAATAGGAAAGCTGCCAAGTGCTCTGTGATACCTCCAGCAAGCTTATCGGATGGAAGATCGGAGCCAAAACAGCAGCTGCACACATATGCAAATTGGCAATTAATAGTATAACATTCTGGGGAGGATTTTTTTTTTTTTTTTTTTTTTTTTTTTAATATGGGAAAGTATAGCGGAGCTACCTTAATATTAACCTTAACAGTGACAGGGAACTTCTTGTCTGAGCGGCCAAGGAATAATTACCCTCTGGAGAGCCTATCACTCCATTACTTTCTTCCTTCGCACAAAGATCAAAGCTTTGTTGTCCTGCCGAGTTTCTCTCCAGCAGGAAAGTTAACTTAATGCCATAAAAAGGGGATACCTTGTAGCTTCGGCTCTCCAGGCTTGGCAATCGTGGCCGTTCCTTTCCCACCCCCTGATTTATTTGTTTGTTTATTTTCTTTTGCTTAGGATGCTTGTCCTGTTCCCGAAAAAAAAAAATAATGCTCCGAGCACAAACTCTTCGGACCGTGCATTTGTTATGTATACTCTAATCAACGACAAAGTAATTGAAAGGATTAGTTTTATAATTTTTCCCCAGCCTGCTGCAGCAAACCAGCTTGCTTTATTTAGCCCAGCATGTATGAATACAAGCCTCCCAATTAATGCAGTTGCTTGCTTTAGTCAGAACATTTGCTTTCAAAGGAGCCTCACATGATCCTTTTCTTTACTAGCAGGCTGGAGCTGGAAAGGCTTTCCGGGGCTACTGCGTTTCACACGAGCCCGTCCCCAGCGCTTTCCCCAGTGTCTGTCTGTCTGCCTCCTCTAGGACGGGCGTGGGGTGATTAGCTAATGTTTTCGATAATCTGCGAACTGTCGACACTCCTCTTTTCAGGAGGAAAATCCCCGCCCGGCTGGGGTTAGGACGAGCAGCGGGCGGCTCTCTCTCCGGGCGGCTCCTTCCCTTAGCGGCGGCCCTCAGGCCGGCCGCTGCCCGCGCTGCCGCTCGCAGGGGGCGCCCCTCCGGCCGGGGCCGCCTTCCCTTCTCCCGCTCGCTCCCTCGTGCTCCCCGGCTTCGTTCCGTCTCGCTGCCGGCGCCCTGGGCCGTGGCGTCCCCGGCCCCCGCGCCCGGCTCGCGTCGCGGCTCCGAGCAGCGGCGCCTCGCGATCGCAGCCCGGGAGCCCGGCCCGCGGAAGCCCGGATGGCGGCACCCGGCCCAGCGCCCCACGGCCTGGCCCCGGCCTCAAAAGCGGCCCCGCAGGCGGCGCCCCGCGGCTCAGCCGGACAAAGGCGTTCGGCCGCAGCACGCAGCTCCTCGCGGCTCGCTTCCAGCGCCGCACCTTCGCACCGCAGGCGGCTGGGAGACGTGGGGATCTAAACAGATCCCCCACGGTCTGACTGTCAGCTGGAGTCAAAGCCAAGCTCGTCTGGTTATTATTTGAGGTGCCTTCTTCCAGACTGCAAACACTTCTTCAACATCTTTTTTTTTTTTTTTTTTTTTTTTGTATTTCACAAGCATATATGGGTTTTTACAGTTGGTTAAAAGGATGGTGTAAAAGTTGTGTATTATCGACCTGCATCCGCTTCCCAGTGTTTATATTAACTATCATAGGATCTGATATGTTTCCCATTAAAGAATTTAATGCATTCGCACAACTCCTTTGCTTCTGCTGTCCTAATGATGACACAAATCTCCTTCAGCAGCTCCGTTTAAAGAACGGGCTTAAATGACATCGACCACAAAATCTCAAACAACGTAAGACATAACCTTACACAAACACAAAAACAACCTTGATGCTTACAGTTCAGTGTAAATCAGCCATGTGTGGGAAATTCAGAACAAAACCACCAGGATTATTTTCATGATGTAGGATAGAAGGATTTGGGCCTTCGTCGCCCCTTGGTTAGCAGAACGCACTGCAACACACGTGGTGCTCAGAGCTCTGCAGCACCTCTAGTTGTAGGGCCTCACCTCGCTCCCTGCTGTGGGCACCGTGTCCATCTAAGTGTTACCGAGGAACATATGCATCAGATATAGGTACACATATAACTGCAAATGGTATAAATATTATATTTATTTGCTGAGTATTACACTACTTAGATATTTGTAAGGGATTGTTTATCCTCATTTAGGAAAAAAAAAGTTTGTTTGTTTTTTTTTTTTTTTTTTTTTTTTTTTGTTGCTGTTGTTTTTTGTTTGTTTGTTTTTTAACCCTTGTCCCCAAAGACAATAAAGAAAAAAGGGGTTCAGGTTATGTCCTGTCTCCTAATAATTTTTAAATCTATTGGCAAGTTTAAACCAAGTTTGAGAAATGGATATTGCCTTTTTAATTTTTATTTTATTTATGGGTATAAGAACAAGCCTGTAGATTCTAAGGAAAAAGCAAAAAGAATCCAACCATTTTTTGTTCTATTTGGCAGCATCTGGTAGACAAAAAAAAAACCAAACATGTGTGCTCCTGAGGCAGTCTGACCATGTGATGTCTCTAACCTAGCTAGAACCCCAAACCGTAGCCTCCAGGCAACAACAGAAATATTCTGGAGGTGTCTCATTAAAGGGACAAAGGAAGTCCCAGAAGTTTTAAAAGATGTAGAGGTGATGTAAGATTTACTTGGGATACAGAGGGGATGGGAGTAGGAACAAGTAAAGGATATAGAGAGGTACAGAAAATATAATAAATTGATTTTACCGCTCATTAAACAGCTTTACACTTGGAGTATCATACTATGTCATTACTGAACATATTTCCATGGTCCTAAGACAACAGATAAGAAGGACAAATCACTTGTGGTGAATTTTAGAACTTTGCCCACCAACCCAATCTCAATTTTTGTGTTGTAGAAAGCAATCCTTCAACTTTTACACCAAGGCACTGGGGCAGAAGATAATTGGGTGCACTTTTACAAGTACATTCTCCTGACTTGTTACTAAAGAGAAACTGTGAACAGCAAAGGTTGGAAAAGTGGAAAAAAGTGGAAAACAGGTCAACTAATTATGATGGTAACAGAAGAGCTACAGTGCCAACAGGCTACCTGAGTAGGTTATTTCCATTTGATTCATGGAAACAGAAGTAAAAGACTTTGCTTCCTTGCTTTCATTTTCATTACAAAATGTAAGCATTTTAATACTATGCGGTCTTCCAATGCTACAAGGTGATACTACACTGTTTTATTTGAAGGCCAAGATTTGAACATTGTAGACCAAAGTGCTATAAAATTTAAAAATAAAAAATAAAAATAAGAGAATTCTGGAAATAATAATAATAATAATAATAAAGAACCATGAGAAGATTGTCCAGAATGCTGCCTCCTTGGAAGACAAAACTGCTCCTCAGCAAGAGGACTTGATTTTTCTTGAGAAAGAACTGTACAGTAAAGTAAGATAAACTGGAACAGAAAAACTTTGCAAAACCGTAATAACCCTGGCTACTCTATGGCTTCCAGCAACTGTAGCTGTCCCACTGGAGAAGCTTTAGCAGAAAGTGAAAAGCAGTGAAGATAGGTACCTTCCATATCTGAGAGCTGGAGAACGCAATGTGCCTATAGATATACATTACTACAGGGGAAAAAATATCTTGTTCTGAGTATTTTACAAATAACTAATACATGTTAAAATGAAATCACTTGATTTAGGTAAGTAATCTAAAATATTATTCGCCTACACAAAACATTTTCAGTAATAGTTCTAGGAAAATTTTGAATGTATAACTCAACATACAAAAGCACATTATCCATTGACAATGAGTCATCTATTGAACGGTAAGAAATAGAAAACTAAAAAGCACAGTACAGCACACAAGATCTAGTAACTGAAAGGCAGAGACAGTATGCTATACGTTTCAGGCCTGATACTGTGTGTCTCTGTCAGATTTTAAGGGAGAGTTTCCCTGACGATATGAGAGAAAAAAAAAAAAAGTCTTAGAAACATTTAATCTCAGAGACCTGAACTTACAGGGGGCGACGGACGGACGGACGGATGGAAGGAAGGAAGGAAACATACACAAACACACACACACACACACACACACAAAGAACACTTTTGTATGTTCTGCAGTACTGGGGCCAGTCAGACGTTCACAATATATTGCTCACCAAGAAACTGAGCCCAAGAATTATGAAGTTTTTTGGTGAATAACTTTGAATAATTAATTCTTCTGAGAAAATCGCAATCTGTTCACTAAGAGTTCATGAAAAAAACAAGGTGAATAATTCATTATGAATTATTTGACCAGTTTTAGCAATGAGATTCTAAATCTGTCTTCTTATGGATATTAACCTCATTAATACTATTTAGAAAGAATTCTTCAAGATAATTAAGATGATGCAATACTGCACATTAGTATGACATAATTTAACATACTGAGTCTCTTTTTGTAAATACTTTGGAAATAACGCTTTATTATGTTTAAAAAAGCTTTGTACATAACTCTAGAAGTACCGGTAGTCTTGGAATAATGGGTGCAGTAACAAGACATTCTTACATGAGAAGAAAGCCTTGATAACAGAGAGATCTAAATGTTTAAAATCTGCTGGGGTCTACTGCTATAACACATATCTGAGTGACCAATTTAGCATTAAGATGCTGTCACTCGTGAGTTTTAGGGAACTTGACAGAATGTCAAATCCTGCACTAAGAAACAGAATTTCCATGGATGGCAAAGAAATCAGGTTCAAACTCCCATTCTTATTATTTTAAAAATATTAACTATAATAATTATACAACAATTATTGTACAATAATTGGATAACAGAATGATGTTAGAAGACTAATTTCAAACCATTCCAACAACATAATAACCAGTCATTTAACCCTTTACCACAATACTTCTGTTTAAAAATAAATGTGAAATGGTTTTAAATTAAAAACGAACATTTTCTAACAATTCCTGAGCAACATATAGCCACATCTCTAATTTCATTAGTTACAGCTGCAGTTCTATGACACTGTGAACTGCTCCACATCAGAGCTGCTAGTGTGCTCAGAGCCAAGTGTTTCTGCCTACTCCCTTGCATCAGCAGTAGTGTTTGGATGATGCCACCCCCCACCTTCCCACAGAGGTGAGCTGTTTCATGGCATAGCTGCAGCCTGACAATACAGCTAGGCTAGGCTGGTCTAAAAACAGGCCCATATTCAAAGAGATTATCCTGCTTCTTTTTTGTTCCCCAAACTGGTCGCATGACTCCCCTTCACAGGTATTGATCTGACCCCACAGGAGAGAAAACCAGTCTTACAAAATGTACTTTTCTGGGTTAGTAGCAGGCCACTGAGTTGCATGATATTTACTTTAAAGTCAGATGAATGAAGGTGCCAGTACAAATGCTGGAGAAGAGCACAGCAAAGAAAGCTCAAGGGAAAGCAGTGGTAACATATGGCCAAAAGTAGGGTTTGCAGCAATCAACATTTAGATTGGCTTCGGCTTCAGTGGAACCACAGCCTTAGATTTACTGTAAATAAGATCTAATTCTGAAGGAACTTCCTCAAAACAAACATAAGGCAAGTCATTCCATACTCCTCCCCCAAGAAAAAAGATACAAAATCAATGACAGTAATAATAATAGTAACTTATTTCACCTAACGTGTTTTCAGCCACTTGGCATGCAATGTGTGAGTCTACCGGTTAACTATACTTATTGCTGAACTGACTTTTACCAATGTAAGATTTAATCTGGCCCTTGAAAAAATATTTTTAAAATATTTAATTGCAAATTCAATGCAATGCATGTTTAAAAGTGCTCTACTGTTTGCTACATGCAAATATGCATCACGCAACTTTGAAATATTTGAAATGCCTTTAAAAATAATATCTGGAAATAAAATTTTCCATTTAAATAATTCTGAATGCAATCTTCTGTTGGGTTTCTATTACATGTTAAAAACAGGAGTCTATAGATTATGAAACTATTTACTATCTAGTCTGTGAATATTTGAACTACTACTTATAAATTTGAATGTAGAATCTGAAATTATGTAAGGACATATGACTTCAGACATATTTTTCTATATACTGCATAAAAACATATGCAATATGTAAATACCAAAGAGACAATTGACACAGTTTCTCAGTTAAGTCTTACACTAATAATTATTTCTATTATTAACAAAACAAAATTATCATAGTAGGGTGTTGGTTGAAGGCAAAAGTGTATACAGGTGGGATTTGGCTACATTGTTCTTCTTCACACCAATCATTCAATTGCATAGCAGACTAGGAATTTTGTTCCTATTAGTTTTTTTTTTTTTTTTTTTTTTTTTCTCTTGTATTGTCAAGGCATTTAAAACTGGAATTAAAGAGTTACTAACCTCTGCCAGTTCCATCAGCTGTAGCATTTAGATGTTCAATATTCCCAATTTTATTTTGTTCTGCAATGCTGCTGGAGCTACTACTATAGCTAAACTACTTTCACTGGTCTGTGTAACATTCATTTGTAAGATACTATAATAATTCCATGAGAAACATGTAAGAAAAAAATTCTGAAGCCACAAATGAGAAGATTATGTTTTGGATGGACAAAATCTCATAGACAAATGGCACTGTAAAGCTACCAGTAGAAAACACACATACAGGAAAAAACAGTAAGATTCGTGGTCATCATTTCTTGCTAACTACTCTTTTCTTAAGGTCTGGGAAAAGCACTGAAAAGGTCTGTCTTACAACTCCATCTCCTTGTAGTACTGATGGTTTGCTAGGTGGATCACTATTGCTCTGCCCTTCCAGAGCAGCAACTTTCTGTCTTTAGGCTAGGTGATTCTTCAAAAGGTTAGCTCCTTCCTGCTGTTCAGTGGGATCCTTGACCACGAATAGAGAGATGAGAATGAGATGAAAGGTCCAGAGAAATAAGTAGCAAGACTTGATAGATATAATGCAGAAATCACCCCTAAAATGAGGCACATTCGTTTCCTAACAGAGTGAGAAAGATCTAAATTAAATTAAGTAAATAAATAAAAATAAAAAACAACACCAAAAACGGACAGAAACTTGCTAAAACAAAATATTATCAGCCATTTATTTAGATAAGAGTGTGAAATGGGACCTCCCATGCCCCCAAACCAATTCATTCTACAAGTTTTATTTCACTAAGCTTTCAGTAGTTTGCTAACTCTCACAATTTCCCAGTAATGTGTGATGGATTATACTGAGAATCTCAGCTTCTGCTAAACCAAGTCAAACATGACTTTTCCAGAAATAACTTAAAGCTTACCTGTAAAAAACTCAGTGATTTAGCAGCATGAATATGACAGTAATAAGAAGAAAAATGTATCCCTTTTGGGCACTCTCTGTAATCTCTCTGGTAAAATCTACAGACTATCTAAAGGTGTAGATGAAAATATCTTTGTTTTATACTTAATTACATTAACCAGGCTGTTCTTAATTTTTTTTTAAATCCTTGTGGTATACTTTTCAGATCTAGTTGTTGAATTAATTGAATATCAGTGGTCCAAAAGGATCACTATAATTATAAAGATAAGCTTTTATTATATTTAATCTCTTCCTGATAGTAATCCCAAATACTCAAAATATATACCTATCGAATTTCACAAGTTCTTTAAGAGCAGGCAAATAGCCTTCTTCACTCCATTTAACCAGCTGTACTAGGAACTGAGATGTTACATTCCGTATAGAGAGTTTACAACAAAGCCTATGATTTTTTGAGTTCTGTGCTACTTGTAACATACAAAAGTGGTTTTTTTTTTTTTGTTTGTTTGTTTGTTTTAAATAACACATAAATACAGGCATTGTCTGCTAAGTAATCATACTTGTCAATAATAATATGTGTTTACTGTTTTTGAGGAAAAAAAACATTGGTTACATTTTAGTATTTTTGATTTTTTTAATTAGTTTTTAAAGTTGCTGTTTTGCTATGTATAGTCTGATTTATTTCATAGTCCTTAAAAATATCTACTATGGAATTAAGAATGGCATATAGCTTTTAGAGGAGTGAGCTCAGAAATGTCGTTGTTAACACATGGCAATATGATAGCAGGATTGAAAATTAGGCCATGCTGCTCTCACCATAGGAGAAGCTACCAGACTAGTTAGATTTTGGAGGGAAACTGTATTTTCCTTCTGAAGACAACAGCTTTCCTTTTGTTACGTATCTCTGTTTTGTTTCTTAAAGCCATGGCTTGATTATGCATTAAAATGTTGTGTCCTCTCAAAGCAGCAATATTCTTTCCACAATATTACTCTTTCTCCTCCTTCTTGGAGAAGGCAGGATAAAATGGTTACAAATGGCCAAAAGACCTTATCAACGTCAGGCAGTAGGAAAAGGATCTTCATGAGGAGATTCCCATAAAGATTCATGGCAACATCTTATCTGTAAGCAGCAAAACCAAGTCCTCTCCTGATAAAAGCTTTGTTCAGGCACTCTAACGTTAGTTCAAGAATACAATTTCATTGATTTCAAAAAAAAAAAAAAAAAAAGAAAGAAAAAAGACTAGAGACTTATAGACATATTTAAAGTAAGCAACAGATGACATTGTCAAGATCTTAGAGACCTAATTAAATACATCTCATCTCTTCTCTCTGCCCGTCAGGTGTTTCGTACCTGAACAGTTTACATTCAAATATTAATCCCAGATTCTCTAAGTTTAAAGAGAGCCATTCTTCTCTCACCATATTATTATTTTTTTATGCTTTCTTTAGCGTTTGGTTTAATGCTAAACGAGATGATTTGCTAGTCGGTTCATCAAAGAATCCCAAAACAGTAAAGACTGGGAAATCATTCCTGCCCACCACTCACTCATGCAAGCAGGTATAGTTTGTATTTCACTGTCTAGTTTAAGTAAGTCAAGTATCAGTGCTTTCATCCATCTCTCTTCAAGTCTGAATACACAGTTTAAAATTAACAAAACTAGGCCCTACTGTTCTAAAACAACTGAATGTTTCAGTTTGAAAAGCAGTTACTGTGCAAGCAGCCTGACTTTAAGAGAAAAATACAAGGAAATTCTGGATCCATAATTCACCCTCCACCTTCCGACCCCACCAACCGCCATATTAGTGTGCCCCCACCAAAATACCAGCTTGTGTTTACAGTTTCGTTTCTCCTGATGGTGGATGGGCGCGTGTACACGCACTCGCTCTATGTGCGCTCAATAGGATCATGATCTGGAGAGCTGAAAATGTAAACACAAGCTGGTATTGTGGTGTGACTAGCGGTTTGTGGTTTCTTTGTTTGAATATTTCAAAAATGGCACACTGGCCAGAACTAAAAAGGAGAAAAGCAGAGCTGCTATTTATTTGAAACTTTGATGGATCCAATATTCACATTTCAGGTAGATAAAAAATAGTGACAGAATTAGAAGCTGTTTATCAATACTTTATTTTTTTTTACATTGTCAACTACACTTCAGTGCAGGAATTTTGTTTTCAAGGATAGGTCATTTATGCTTTGCCCTTAATTCCACATAATGAAGAACTTCTTGCTCGTTTAGGTGCTCAACAAGCAATTTATTACTGATTAGGAAAGCCCTTTTCACCCAAAGGCATCTGTAATCATGTGACTAAAGTATTGAATATTGTTTAGCAGTCATGGGATTGTCTCATTTTAGGTGACTATCAACTCACCCTATTTTCGTAATGAATTTACTGGCTCATGTAGCTGCCTAATTTCTGTATTCAAACCCTAGCATGGATTCACATGTGGACAAAACACCCCAAGCATAGCTCCAAAATGACATATCCATTCAGATACAAGGGTGCAAGCTTAAATCCCTATAATATCAGAAACAATTTATTTCTTTTTGCTTCACTGAAAGTAAATGAGACAGAATGACTCAATGAAAAGATCGTGAGTCCAATACCTTGTCCTTTATTTTCTGGGTATATTAGTCAGTCTTAATAAAATGAATGACCTCTTCATATCAACTTTGTTTTACTACAGTAACAGAGAGGGAGTGAGGGGGAAACTGAAATTCGGCTTGTAAAGTAATGGATTGTATCTGGTTATATTGTCATATTATAATTAAAAACTTTTTTTTAAATGTAGATATTTGAAGTATTCATTTTATTTTGTTTGACCATTTATTTTATGCAGAGTTGCAGAATGTTTCTAACAAATATTAAACCTATCATTCATGCTTATCACTGAAAATTTAATTTAAACAAGAGCTACAAGTATAATTTAAGAAAAGATTGGAAGAAGCAGAGTGGTCTTGTTGAAACTGTGAAAAAAGGTCTAGAAGACCTATTGATACTAGCACAACTCTGTATTCAAGAAAGAGGGACAGTTCTGCAACATCAACGTTCCATGTAAGAACAACAGTGTTATTCTTTTAGTAACTCATAGCTCATGAAAAGAGCATCTACTTGATAAATACTTATAGTTCCCATTTAGTTGAGGCATATCTGTTACATAAAAAGCAGGAAATTCCTTCTAAAAGTATGCAGTATTACCTTAAACACAATCTTCCTGCTCAAAAAACTTTCCATATGTATTTTAGAAACATTTGATTGCTTTACACAAACTGCACAACTGCAATGCCATCATAAGGTAGAACATCTTGCTTCTTTTTAATACATTACTCTATATAAGAACCCTCACAAAGACAGCTTGTGAGCATTTCACAAATTATAATAATGGAACCACCTACATGTATATCAGTGCTGACAGATCTGGATCATCTTATTTTCACCTGCAGTAAGTTCAGACTCAGCTGAAAACTAAATTATACAATGAACAGCTTTGTTGTAGGAATATGCATGGCCTTATTTTCCACCAACATTTGCAGAATAAATGCATGCAGCTTGGATAGATATTTAATATCAATGGTAATAAATAATAATGGTCTTGCAATCTAACTTTTTCATCTGAATCAACTATTAACTTCGTCTTTTTTTTTATATACTACACTGCAGAGGAATTATTTTGTCTGTCTGAGATACAGCTGTTCAATAGCCATTACATGTGATAATTTAATGTACAAAATGTAAAATATTGGATCCAAAAAGATTTTCTTGCTGTTAGTAGATCATAGTATTGGGGTTCTCATTGAATGCCATATCATTAATTAGGTAAAGAATTAAGTAAACGAGAATTTATCATTCAGCTATTATACAGAATACCATTGAGTTTTGATTACCATTTCTAGTCAAGACCTCTGCTACAAGCTGTTCTTAAAGGTAGTGGCGGTTCTGGTCTGAAACAAGAGGACTGTCAACTGAGCTGATAATGTCACTCTGTAATTTCTGAGCTTTAAAGACCAATATAGAATAAATATAGCCAATATATAGCCAAATACTGGTCTTAGTCTGTGGACATTTTAGAAGATTTTATGACAGGATGGCTTGAGTCATATAGAATATGTTTGTAATTCTTACAAGGGAATGACAGTACATTCACAGTATTTCCTTGTGTTTGACGACCTATCTTAACCATTTTTTTTCTAAAGAAATATAAATATATACTCTATGCAAAGATTAAATAAATTTATGCAACGCTACATAATAATACATGCCTTCCCCTCCTACTGGCATCAGTCACTGTAAAATTAAATAAAAGCAGCGTTCTTTAGCAAGCCTCATGAAATAGCATATTTAGCATTCCTAGCTTCTTCTACAAAAAAAAAAAAAAAAGGAAAAAAAAAAAAAAAGGAAAGAAAAAAAAGCCCAACACCCTTCTTATTCAACTGGCAAAATGACAAATACCTCAAAAGGCAATAGATGCTGTATGCCCAAATTTAGGCAGAGTGGATTCTTCCTCCTTAAAAATACCACTTCATTCAAAATATGTGAGGGATAGCTGCTTCCTCTGTCATAAGAAAAACTTGATATTATCATTTTTTTTTTCTCCAATTTGTATAGTAAAATACAATTCTAGAAGCAACAAGGAACAAAATTTACCTATATTATAACATAGCATAAACAAGAAAAACCTAACTCCTTTCATGACATTAATATAATCCACATCAGTCTTTTTTATAAATACATGTCTGGAGCTAATTTTAAATTAGTATCAAGATTAGCTAGAATTTTACTGGTAAGCAATGAAGAAAATAAATGTTCAGGAAATGAAAGAAAGAGATGGAATAGTTGAGGAAGAATGGAAAGAACTACTATTCAAACCAAATGACCTAAACCACATTAATATTGTAAATAGCTCACCAACTTTACATCTAGCGGCTGTTTGAAAACTAACTGCAATATCAAGTACTTTCAAATAATTGGAAGCATGATTATTTATCACACGGCAGCAGTCTACTCTTATCTTTCAAGACAGTAAAGATGGTTTGCATTTATAAAATTCTTTGTTACTTAAGTATTTGTGAATATAACAATATCTTTTACACAACATACAGATCTAGATTAGACAACGCTTACTGTCAGCTAGATGCAAGCTTATGACAGCTTCATATAGCCTTTTCAATAACTGAAACTTGAAAACATTTATTTAAAAATGTCTCTCCTGCAGAGGGTCAGAAGACTTGGTTTCTACACTCAATTTTGATAGTTGTTTAAAAAGATATTTTGGTAGTTTACATGTGATGGTTGGTACTAGGGATCATTTTTCTCTTACACACTTGAGAAACAAACCCAAAATAATGTATGGAGAAAATCTGAATGAGCTGGCTTTGACATTTCTTGTACCATTAAGAATACATTTTGGTGTCTTTCATGAAAATAAAAAAAAAAAAAAAAAAAAAAGAGCTAATTTAATGACCACTCATTTGAAGAATAACAGCTATTTCTGTATTACTTCTATCACAAAATCCTAGATTACCAGGAACAAACAAAGTCAATAGGTATAGTAGAGCACAAAATTTGACCTCTAAAAATATTTGTAAAGTTTCCCTATTTTTCACAGAGATAGCCATATTTTGCTGAGTTAATGAATTCAGATAGTGAGCATTTGACCTGGGTTTTTGAAAGTAATTAGCAGCTCCAGTTACCTGAAAGATGGAGCTAAGATGAGCAGGTAATTTTAAATCAGTGCATTTCTAATTAAAAATGATGTTATTTACAGCCAGTCAATAGGAGCTGTAAGCATCTGTGCCCATAAAGATACACGCGACAATGGATTGGTGATTATTTAGAGGCTATCCACCGTTGCTGAAAACATGGAGTGAAGGGTATTGAACACAAAGGGTAATTGTTAGCTAGATTATTGCTCTTGCTTGAATTTATTTTTCAGGTACCTTGGAAATCTGTCATTTAACTTATTTCTACATCCTCATTGTGTGGAGAAGGGAAACTTTATTACTGAGTATAAAACTAAAATGAAAAGAGCAAATAATTATATTAGTTTGTCGGAAAAATGCTGAGAAAGGCCAAAGCACTGGGAGTTTTAAATACACAAACACTACTCAAAACCCCAAAGTTCCTAAAATACACAAAAATACAATTATAAGGCTTTGATGCCATAGGGCAGTTTCTAAGGAGTATAATTACTGTAAGGAAAAGATTTTTCAGACTAACAATTGCATTTATACCACCAAAATCCCCTGTTGCACATAGGCCATATGGATTATCATGCTATATATCAATTACTTTGAACATTGCAATTCCATGACCTGTACATGAAAACTACTCAAAGACTCCAAAGCATTTTAAAATCACTGATCCAAATTTGTGATCTGCAGGCTAAGCATAGAAGTGCCTGTAAGACTAATTCTCAGTCCTCAGGCAGGACTTCTAAAGCAGTCTGTATAAGGCAATTAAGAACAGCAAGTTCATAGATGTCAGTATCAATGTCAGTCAAGCAACAACATATATCGAGGAGTTCATTGCATTTTTTCAAGACTCCACAAGTCAAAACAGGTTAAAAGGTACTGCCTTAAACTGATATAAATAGTTTGCTGAACCAAAACAGGAGCCAAAGATGAATTTTAACAAAACCAGACAGGAGATACAGAAGTCCTTTCTTGAACTTCAATAACTAGTCCTTTACAGCTAACCATGAAGTTCGCTGGGCTACTCCACAAATTACATTGGTTTAACCAGGCAGAAAGACAAGCTGGTAGACGCAACAAAATTTAAGACATTTTCATACAATGTTAATTCAAATACATTGTCTTTAAAAGTCTCAAAAATATATTTAACATATTTACAAGTATGTAAACTGTCTTCATTACAGTTTAGGCTGTGCTTTATATTGCAATACATTTTTACAACCATGTATGTCAGATACCAGCAATATAATAATTTAAAAAATGTAATGAATCTTTGCATTTAATGATTTGGTATCGGTATCTTTATTTAATTAGAACAAAGCTTTCATATTTACTTTCACTTCAAACATTCTGATTATCTGTGTGATATTGCACTTATCTGGATTTAGTTTCACTTTTATCAGTTAAACAAAATAAAATAATCTAGGCAGTACTGTCACGGTTAACACCTCAACAGAAAAAATAAACAAGGGAGTTGTGTTTACTCTGTTTAGCAGAATAACTAAATTTGAAATAAAATACAATTTAAACTGAATTTAAATTAACTTTTTTTCAACATAAACTATTCACCAAACAGATCAAAGTTGCCTGATATACCTGATACTGAGAGCTGTATCATTAGTCCTTGGGAAACCAAAAGACAGATAAGCAAATCTTTGTATAAAAATTTACTATGTACAAATATAATATTTACATCTACCTTCTTTGCAGAGCATAAAAATATCTTACAGTTTGTTCATTTTAGCAATAAATATCTGAAATAGATTAAAAAATCCATGTCCTACCTTTGGAGAGAAAAGGCTTAGGTTCAATTGGTGCTTGGACTGCGCTCCAGACCTGGAAGAAGATATTACAAAAATGTGTTTAGTAATTCAATCTAAAACAAAACAAAACAAAACAATAAATAAATAAATAAATAAATACAAACAAACAAACAAACAAAAAGTGCTTCCTAAAAGCAGAAGAAAATCTGGAGGCATATGAATTAAAAAGAAAGAAAAAAAAGGGTCAAAATTAGAAATCTAGGCAGTAGTAAGAGAGCTTCTTCAGATCACTTCTACAATGGAGATTCAAACTTCCACCACATGGTTCCAAATATTTAGGTCTCCAAATACCAACTGTTACAACTTATAATTAAAGTCAGTTTATAGCCTTTAATCAACAGAATCAAGATAGCTAGTGAGATAAATTGCTACTGTATTTGTTTATGGCAGACAGCCAGTATAACTAAAATAAACATATTGCCTTACCTGAATAGTTTATTGTCAGTTGTAATCTGTCTATCCAAATTACATTTCTAACAATGCTTGTAAGGAGTTTGCCTAATCGGCAAAATAAAATCCTGAAAAATCTTATTTCTGCCAATTCATGTATGACAAGAAAGAATGACACAAGCCATTTCTACACATTTTTAGGGTATTTCTTATGATCGACACATCAAAGACATGATGACAACAGTACAAGTTGTGCTTAGTCAAGAAACAATTGTGTTATTTACCTTTTCCTTCTGCCAGTGACTCATACTACAAAAAGCTGAACTGGCTGAGGTGTGATGTATACATTTAACCAATAAAAGGATTATTTGCTAAACGAAATAAGAAGGAGAAATACTGGTGTTTATCTAGCTAGCTATTCATAATTTTAATTTCCTCAGAAAATTTCCAAACACAATAAAGAGTCCCATAAAGAGGACAAAGAAGAAAGAGCCAGGGCAACAAATGAGAAAAAATGCTATCAGGTATATCTCGGGATACTGCAAGTTAGCTGAAACCATCCTAAAGAGAAAAGATTAACATCATCTCATCAATAACTTCTCATCAATAACTCTGAAGATGAAAACTATTAGGCAATCAAGAGTTTCATGTATAAGTCAGATACACTATTTTGATCCAATTAATATTTATTTATTTCTAATATTTATTTATTTCTATTTAGAAACACATGTTCATTCACTTCCTAAGTAAAAACGTAAATCACAAACAAACAGAACCTTATTCTGTACAGGCATCAAGACTGCAACTACCTTATTCTCTGCTACACCACTGTGATTATTAGTGCAATCTCCACAGATTTAATTAATTTACAGAGAGCACTGTGGAGTGAACCTATGTAAAAATTTTTTATTACTGTTGTATCATCAGATAATTTCCAAAATCTATAAATTGCATCTGTGTTTGTTATGCAGTTTCAAAGGAAAAAGTTCTGGCTGAGCAGAAAATCTATTTGTATAGAACAGCACCATCCCTACCATCCCTTTAATAAAGCGTTATAGCTACTTTCACTGTTGTCACCATTGTTGTTTTCCAGCAGCACAATCTTGAACAGCTTTTCTGTAGCGTATCTTCACAAGTTGAGTTGAGAGCAATCTATTTTCTGCAAAATGGCTGCTTTCATTGTATACAGGACACTGAACCTCTTGTGCGGGACCTTTTCACCATGTTGTGATTGATTTTACATTTATTGAAAACAAGTCTGGTCTCTGCCATTTGTTTACCCTTGTATTTTCTCTTTATGCTTTGGTATGCATTTTTAATTAGATGCACTCCGGTTCCTTCACCACTAGCTAACACTTTTATTTGGGAAGCAGTCTTTACTAGCCCTGCAAATATCCGCTGTTCTTTGCAATGTCAAGTCCTTTTCTCACCTTGCTTTGACTTGGTTATCACTTATATCACAAGTAATTCATCCATCTGTTAACTGCTCCAATTCACATTACTTGGCTTTATTTAAAGATCTTAACAATGGTCAATGGTCTCATCTGGCAGCTGGTTCCTTGTAAAAAATGTGCCTTTCCCAAGTGACATTCTTGTGAGGATCAAAATATTCACTGAATGGGTTTTATCTAGCAGTTTACAGGTCCCTCAGGCTCTCCATAGAACATATTGTATATACGCAGTGCTTTGGGCATGCCATGAGTAGTAATGTGGAGGACCTCACCTTCTTCAATCTCATTTCACTCTTCTCCAGCTTTCTGACATTTTCATATTGTGGGTTAAGTTTTGCCACAAAGAAAAAAAAAATAAAAATAAAAAAAAAAAAAGAAAAAGAAAAAGAAAAAAGATAAAGATGACATGCATCTAGTGATGCATGTTTAAGTTTAGATGAGGAGCATGCTTTTAAAGCAAAATTCTCTGTTATCCCCGCTTGGGGGCTTTGGTTTGCCCCATGCTCTTAGCACACTGGAACTGAATTCTTTCATATGACAAACTGCAGAGCAGGAACATGCCTAACACAATTCAGCTGCAAATACTCGTTCAATCCATGGGCCTAAACTGGAGCTATCCAAGGTGGGGGGGGGGGTGAATCTGACAAAAACATTGTGTTGCCTGTTTAGGCCTCCCAGTTTGTTCCTACCATTCTGTGCTACTTCCTAACACAGCCATAGCCACCCAAGTGACAGAAATAGTCAATTTCTGAGCTCCTGCTGCCTGCGACTGGTAAAAAGCATTGTGCCAGTTACATAGCATTTTGTAAAGGAATGTTTCAGTTCAACTACAAGATTATCTAAAGTACTAAATGAAATATAAAATGTATTTTTATTGTGTCACAAACAAGTGGAAAAACTCCCACTGAATAAAGAAAAAAATAAGAAATGGGTTGAACATTGTTCCATCCCACAGCAATCTAGAATAAAAAACACAACACAGTATGTCCACTTTACATACCACCTTTCTCTTAATTTTCAGTCTTCAATTTACAGTCTTCTACACAGTTATTTAAATAATCTGTCTCTCACAGAGTAGCACCTTTGCAATTGCCAGGGACACAAACCCACTTCTCTGTTGCCTCATAAAAATTTTCCATAGACACCCCCAACACAAGCATTTCCAGCAAGACTGATTTTTTCTTGGCCTTATCTTCTCCAGATGGTTTGTAGATAGTTCTCACAACTCAGCCATCACTTTAAATAGACATAAAAAGACAAAAGTCCACTTTCCTGTAGGACTGCATATGAAGTGTGTATTGACTGCTGAATACTGAAACTTTCAATATAAACAGCACCTTTTGGCTCCAGTTTTTTGGGGGAGTTAGGCACACAGTAGGAAATGTTTGCTTTCTTAATACTCTTTACCTTCTAAACTGGGATGGATTATATCCAAATACCTTGCTACCATTCTTCTCACCCCAAATGATGCTGGGTTTATACTTGTCATGATTTAATGGGCAGGTCTACGTTCTGGGAGAGATGAAAATAGTTTTGTTTGCAGGTTTTCATTAATCATACGCTTCATGATTAATGAAGCCTCTTTCAAACCTCTAACAGCCTTCTGCAGCTGATTGTGAAATGTTGAGTGTACTGAAAAAAGTAATCTCAATCTTATTTACTGTCTTTAACCCATATTCTTGTAAAATTGTATGCATTGTGACAAGGCCACTTATTAGTCTGTATGCAGCAAAGAGTTGTGCAGGCATTTCACAAGCTGTTGTGGATGTCACAGAGGTCATTCTAAGCACTTCTAACCATTTTGAGTGTTCACCAAATATGACAGAAGAAACCATTTCCCTGTATACAGGTCTGCCAAGTCCTTATGTACAGAGCTTCAGTCCAGGGTAAAAGGCTGCAGTTTAAAAAACTACCATTCCTCTATTATTTTTTAAATGTTTGACTACCAAACATAGTTCAAAGCTAAACAAACAAAAAAAAACCAACCAGACAAGTGTGCTGCTTCTGACTCTGTTATTCCCTTACAAGGATGAAGTCAGCTCTTGTACACCCCAGTGTACATGCATTCCCTGTGCTGGTTTATATGCCTAAATGTAGATGTGGATGTCCAGAACTCTAACACGCCATCTGATCCTACCGTACACATAGTATTCTAAAGCCAGACTTACAAAATTTCTTTATATATAATCATAATAAAGTCCTGGAGACTTCCTCCTGCCCTTGCACAAATAGCATTCTGTTTGTTTATGTACATGATTTGCAAGAAAACCCTGGCCAATTTCAGTGTATTCCTCACGTTCTGTAGTCAACTCTTCAATTTCATCATGCAGATCTGTAAAATTAAGCTCATTAACTGCACAGCTGCAGAAATATTGCTGCTTTAACTAAATCATAAACAGACTTGGGTGAAAATCACAATTCAACTAAACAGGAAGTTAGGAAAAAATAGTTTGATCTCTTAGCAAGCCTGATTCCTGTTGATCACTTTGCTACAAACAAGGAAAATTCGATATGAAGAAAAGTGGAAGAATGTAAGGGTTCAATCAAAATAAGTTTTCATCATTTTTCAACAGCCATGCTAGTAATATTAAAAAAAAAAAAAAAAAAAAAAAAAAAAAAAAAAAGAACAGATCTTGAACATCTTAATTCAGTGCTTCATTACAGCAAAATAATAAATACAAATCTTCTATGGATTACTGCTGGTTAGACGAAAACAATGAGGGATTCAGTAGCATGCAAGAGAGTGCCCTTCAGATTAAATAACAATTTGGAAGTGTTTAACAACATATGGTCTCTTTTCTTTGACATATACGATTAAGAATATATCTTTTTTATATCAAAATATAAAATACCATCTGTTGTAAGTACCAACTATGATACTCGCTCTATGTATCCAATTAATTCACTATACTTTCTAATGTAAATATTTCTCCTATTTTCTTCTTTTTTCTTCTTCTGTAACTATATTATTTATAAAATTTCAATAAATGTATATATTAAAAAAGTCAATAGTATGACTTGAAATGTAATTAGGAATAACAATGAAAGTCTGTTTCACTTTGTATTTAGAAGAAGGGCCAAATCTTCAGATGGTTTGAAATGACAAAGCTCATTAAAGTCAGTGGATACAGGTAAATTACAAAAATCTATGTTGCTTTTCCTTGTCATACACATTAACTTGGGAGAATGCTACATTTTCATCATTTTCATAAATATTTTTGTAGGTTGTTTGTTTTTTTTTCTTTTTCCTCTAGAACTGCTGAGTTCCAAAAGGATGCAAGACTGCAGAGTAAAAATCAAAATGTAATAAGTATTCCTCACTAAGGTGTCAGAATTCCAGTGAACAGAGAGGAATAAAAGGAGTACTCTCAAAAACACAGTACAAATTAAGAACATGTATAATGCATTTCAATAAATTTATACTTTACCTTATTAATGTTTTTTGTTTGTTTGTTCGTTTGTTTTAGAACAGCGAACATTAAAATACTCAGATGTCTCAAAATATTAATGACAAGACTGTCACAGCTAAAGTTTAGCCAGGTTAAAAAAGAAAGAATGTAACTGCCACTTGGAAGCAGGGTTCAAATTTTCTTTTGTATGAGACAAACCTACACTGATATACACATTTTTTTTTTTTTTTTTCTGAATAATTTGGCTGTTGTTGCAGTGATAAAATGCACTAATAGGTTTTGCCTTAATAACATGAAATAGAAATGACAGTCATCATATAAATTAAATTTTAGTCCTTTAGCATTTTAAGAATCTTCTGAGAATTAGCTCTAGCGATTCTCTCAGCCTAGTAAAGATCTGAAAAGGCACGGGGGAGACAATTATGGGAATATTGTTTTTCAGAAGGATTACCCCTCTTAAAAGGCAGAATGTATCACATTAATTGAGTTTTCTTTTTTTTTTTTTTTTTTTTTTTTTTTTTTTTTTTTTTTTTTTTTTTGATTCATTTTACTCATCACAGTATAAAAACCCTAAGACTTCCAATACTGCCAAAGTGTCATGGAAGGGGTGGTTGTATGTGGCTATGGTTATGGTTACATGTGGTACATGTGTATGGTTATGTCAGTGTGATTTACAACACAGTACATTTTTACTTACTTCAAGTAGTTGTTTGTGAGCATAGGTGCTGATCATCTTCTAATTTCACATTCTCAGTCCTTGAAGGGGGTCTCAAAACCAAACCGTAATGCTGTTCTTGGACACTCATTATGGAAACCTAAAATGTTGCTTTTTAGGTTCTTAAGCTGCTCAATGCCTTCTAAAATATTTGTAATGTTTTGGTAACTAGATATATATTCACTCGTATTGTTTCAGCCATACAAAGTTCCTGAGGCACTCAGTTCCTGAACAGTCACATAGTGTCTGAAAAATTATTTCCTCAGCCTCATGTTCTCCAATTTTCTCCAATGTTCTCCAATACATATGACCCGCATATTACTCTTCTCTAAATCCTCTTAATTCCTGTAACGCCACTTCTGAGGTGATTACATGTGGCACTGTTCCAATTCATCATTCTTTTACCGACTTGATGACACACCCTTTGGTTCCTCAGCCACCCTATTGCGTAGTTATGAGGCACAGGGGCCATGCAGCCACAACGTGACCCTGCGCTACGGCCAAACTGAAGGTGCGGGACTTCACAAAAAAGCAGTTTCAGCGACTCAGACCAGATTCCAGTCAGTTTCAACCAGATTCCAGTCAGCTTCAGACCAGATTCCAGTCAGCTTCAGACCGGATCCAAGTTTCA
>CM021771.1:22250811-22303278 GCA_011076525.1 Nettapus auritus | reverse complement strand
AAGTTTCAGACCAGATTCCAGTCAGTTTCAGACCAGATTCCAGTCAGTTTCAGACCGGATCCAAGTTTCAGACCAGATTCCAGTCAGTTTCAGACCAGGTTCCAGTCAGCTTCAGACCAGATTCCAGTCAGCTTCAGACCGGATCCAAGTTTCAGACCAGATTCCAGTCAGCTTCAGACCAGATTCCAGTTTCAGATCAGATTTCAATCAGTTTCAGACCAGATTCCAGTCAGTTTCAGACCAGATCAGTCAGCACCACTTAAAGGCGCTCCCACGAGCTCCAGGTGCCCTTGTGACAGGCGGGGGCGTGCAGGAGCACGAGCACCACGGGTGCCACTGAGGCTCCCTGGCTGCCTCACAGCTCGCCCTGACCCCTACGGGCCGCCACGGCCCGGTCAGCGGGAGTCCTGCTCGCTCCGCCTCCCTCAGCAGCCCAACGGCCGGGGCCGCGAGCCGGTGGCACGCCCTAACGGCCCTAACGGCTCTAACGGCCGCACCCGCTCGTGGGCACGTGCACCGAGCGCGGCCCCCCCCGCGGCACGCGCCGTTGCCAGGCGGGCCTTGTTGCCATGGTAACCGCCTCCCCTTCCTCCCTTTCCCTCCCAGCCCGCCCCGTTCCGGGCCCGGAAGGCCCGCCGCGTGCCCTTTGAACCGGGAAGCGCTCGGCGGCAGGCCTGGGCGCCCGGGGTTTGAATGAGATCCGGCTGATTCACCGCGGCCCGGCCCCGCGTACAGGTGAGGGCCCGGCGGGGCCGCCCCCGCCCCGCGGCAGGCATCGGCGGACCGGGGGGGGCTCTGCGGACCGGGGGAGGGCCCGCGGGGTGGGGGTTCGTCCCGGGGGGGCCGCGGCGCGGTGGCGAGGCCGAGCCGGGCCTCGGGCTCACGGCCCCGGCAGCAGCCTCGGCGGAGTTTGGTCAGGGGTAGGGGCAGGGGGCGGCCCGCCGGGGGTGGCGGTGAGAAGGGGAAGGGGTCTGCGGGGGGCGAGGCGGGCTGCAGGGGGGAAAGGGGCTGTGAGCGGCAGGCCCGGGCGGGGAGGGAGCCAAGTTGGGCGGCGGAGCGAGGCTGTAAACAGCTGGCGGCCCGGGAGTGCGCGGATGTCAGCCTTCAGAGGGCTGTGTGCTTCCGGTACGGCCTGCAAGGCCCGGGCAACAACAGCGACCGAGGGAGGCGCTTGGTTTCCTTTTTTTTTTTTTTTTTAGTTGTTATGCCAATATAACGGAAAGCTATATACAGCTGAAAGGGTATTAGGTGAGCTGAGAAGTCCTAAAGGTTTGTATTGATCTTGCACCACCCCACCCCCACGAGTCTATGGCGAACCGCGCCTCAAAACAGGGAGCGAACTGGTAAGGAGCTTCTGAGAGGAGCGCTGTCGGTGAGCGGCTGCTAGGAAGCAAGGAAAAGGTCTATAGAGGCTGCAGTTATTTCTCCTCTTCTGGGGTGAGACAGCATCTAGGGCGGTGGGAAAGGACAGGTGTTTTGTATACATTGAGCGATAGAAAAACTGCGTGGTGTTGGCTTGGCGGGGAGGAGCAGTGGTGTGCCTGCCAGCCCTATGGTGGAGTTTAGGGGAGCTCGCTATGTACGTGCTGCATAAAGTTAGAAAGCACATTCTGGGGCTTTGTACGGTGGCGTGATCTGTTAAGGAATCTTCCCTTACCTGGTAGCTTGATTTGGATGTACTTGGGTAGCGTTAGAGAAGTCAGTCTGGGTTACTTCAGTAACTTCAGCTGAGCAGTGACTGTAGTTGAATTAGACGTGTTTGTTTGCTGTACTTCTAAAAATCATAAAGCAAAAACAGGACCTAATGTGTGTGCCTTCTAGTCCAGCTCATGTTTAATGAAGTCCAGGTCTGTACAGTCCAAAAATGACTGGCCTCCAAAGGTGAACACTTCATGGAACCTAAATAGTCACGTAGCTCTGGACTCGTACTCCATTTGTTCATTATATGGTTAATTTTTAGCCTTAATAAACAAATAATGGAGGATTATCTATAATAGATTTTTTTTTTTTCTTTCACTTTTCATACAAAATACATAAGAAGCCTTTTTTTCTTCCCCTGCTGTCACATGAGATCCCTGTTCTGGTTTAAATTTTGCTTTCAGTCCATGTTTGATGACTTTACTTGCATTGAGTTTTTGATCTTTTCTATGTGAAATGGTGCTTCTCCACAAGATACAGTTCCTTAACTATTTTACCTTCATAGCAATTTCTTGGAATTGTATTACACTTGCAGTAGAAACCTTAAACCACTTTATTAACAGCAATTTTTTTTTTATTTTTATTTTTTTTAAGTCTGCTACGTTGAGCTTCTCACCAGGAGATCTAAGCTTTATCTGAGCACTTCCAGTATTGTTGTCCCCATGCAACAGGTGGAGAAACTGGGTTACTGGAGGTGAAATGGTTTGCATGAAGTCACACGGTGTACAAATTGCACAAACTATGGAGTAAGTTCCTGTCACCTGAGCTAGCATGGTGTTCTTTCCATTATTAGCGCAGTCTGGTAGCCAGTTTTCCTCCATGTCTGTGGAAGCTAATTTTGATACTGTTTTTTTGACTGTAACTCGAGCTGTCAACCCAGTAGAATTCTCTTATGCTGGGGGGTTACACCGTGGTTTGTTAATAACAGATTAAAAAATAGTGCGCAGTAGGATGAAACTGCGGAGATGCAGTAATTTAAGACTTTCAAGTTGATTTCAAAATATGGGCTGGAAGATGCCAAACACATGCACAGCAACTGCGGGTTTATACCTAATGTGTGCATGCATATTGTGTGCAATGCATTATATTATTTCTTCCCTACGTTGCTTCAGGAAAAATATTTTCATTACTGAAAGTTGGTATTTAAGTCAACATTTATAAAGTGACCAGAAAACCATAATCAACAACTAAATGGTGAGCCAAAGCACTCCAATCTGACAACTCTTGTGACTTAGTTATCTAATAGTACTATTATCAACAAGTCTTAGGCATAGGTGTTTTAAAATTTCTGGTTTGATATCAATTCAGAGATGCTTTGTGTATACTCCCAGTGCACTGTTAATATCCATAGATGTTACCCTTAGAGGCCAGGGCAACTGAAAGAGAAGACTGTGATAGTAGAGGTCTGTTTTTTTGTTGTTCTGTTTTGTTCTTTAAATACCAGACAGTGAACAAGATCTTCTAACTCGGATGTTTCAGTCATGGACCTATACAAGCAGAGAAACTGCTTAACTTTTTTTTTTTTTTTTGAGATCAGTGTGGTTGCTGATAGCTTCAGTGATGAATGTATGTCATTCAAATCATGCCGTGAACCAAAATGCAAGTTTATGATGATTATAACTGGCCTCTACCAACTTTTTGATATGGAACTATTGATATGTGGATTCGCTTACTTAAAGCTTCACTTTAAACAGAGACTGTAAACCCTTCCTAGCAGACAAAAGGAAACGCTACCAAAGTACCCTCTGCTGACTTTGGAAAGAAAGGGCCTGAAGTTTGCTGTGAGTGTTCTTTACTTTTCTCTGTTTCATATGTAATACTAAAATAAATGAATAAAAGCAGGTATGTGTGTAATCAACACTAGCCTTTTGCACTTCCCAGCAAAGAGAGGAAAAACTTCCAGATGTACGTTACCACGTTGTGTGTGTCCAGCAGGGAAGAAGTGAGAGGACAGAGCGGACAGTTGGTATTGGAGCAGAAGTATCAGCTGGATTCTTGTGTAACTAAGCTGGATGCCTATTACATTTAATATTCTAAAGTTTTCTTTAAAGTGCAAGGTCTAATTTAAATATTTACTTCAGATTTGAAGTGACATCTGTACATTTGAAGGTCCAAATTAAGATAAATTACAGTAGTATTCTGTGACAGGAACTGCCCATAAAGCAGCTTATGAACGTAACGTCATTAGTTTGTTCTACCCTAAATATCTCAGTTTTTTATACAAAGATGATCTCATTTTAATTCTGCTTCTGATTCACTTATTTTTGGCTTGCTTTTTTAAAACAGTCTTCGGTAATTATGTTTGATGGTTTGAGGCTTACCAAGCTGTGGTTCCATTTCACTCTTCTGTCAGTGCTGAACTTGCTGTGACTGCAGGTTTATCCTCCACTCCGGCCCCTCAGGACTGTTGCCTCCTCTGACCCAACAGCTTGGTTGGCTGTTGATAACAGTGGCTGTATTGTTGCACTTTACAGTCTAACGTTAAATCAAATCAGTGAACTGTGTCTCTGATATCCCCATGGGGAGTGCAAGACCCCTGGGTGGGCAGCTAGCTAAAAGTGAACTGGGTTGTAGATGAAGCCAGCTTCTGGGCTGGTTGCAGTTCTCTTGCAGCCTGTGCTGGTACAGCTGCTGCCTCTTGTGGGCCTGGCTCATCAGAGCTCTCCTGGACCCCTTCCTTGTGCAAAGCTGACAGAAACCTAATGCCTCTTCGTGTGACTTGTCAGTGGAATTGCACCCCAGCCTGTCAGCGCTGAGAAACTCCGACTTGTTCTTTCTGCTCTGACTTCCCACAAAGATTAACACCTCCTTTGTTCTGGTACCTCTTTCAGATGAGGTTCAGAACTGACTCTTGTTAAGTGACCTCATTCCTCCGGGGAGGGGGGGAAGACAGCCAGAGACATTCTTTGGGCAGCTTTAGCTCCAAGAACGGTTCGACATAAATTTCTTCTGGAGTCTGGGTTAGCTTTAGAGCAGTCAGCTCTTCCAAGACCTCTCTTTCTGTTATGCCAAGACAACTGTTTCTGGGATGTAGTGTGAATCCTATCAGGAAAATGAACAGGGTTAAAAACAACATTTTTGTTAGCCTATCAGTTTACTGCAAGGCTGCACAAATGGCTGTCCTGGCAGTACTGAGAAAGCAGCATCAAGTTGGTAAGCAGCAGCAGCAGCTTCCCCACTGCTCCTTATGTTAACAGTGACATTGAAAAAAATGTCTATCAAATCATGGCCGCAGATCACTTCACAGATCTGTTGCAAACGCTGCACTGTAAGTGATTGAGTGGAGGCAATTAGTGGGCAATGTTATCTGTGGAAACGAGAACACAACTTTTAACTCCTGAACTGAATGTAAAGCAGCCTTTCTCAACTTGAATTCAGGCAAACCTGCTGCCCTCAGTGACTTTTCTAGTCATGCTGTTAGGAACAGCAGCAAAACAAATGCTCCCTGTGCCTACAGGCCGCTGTTTACCTTTGTGCTTAGGTCATCTCAGCTGTGGCAGAGTTCTCCTAAAATAGTAACAACAGACCACAGTTTCAGTCTAGTGGCACTAGAAATTATTGATTAGCTTTAAATTGCTGAATCACACTTGGTAGGGTTTGTGAAGGTAATATGGAAATGTATTTGGAAGTCAGTTTTTTCACTCTCCTAAAATGCAGCATGTGGCTTCACTTTCAGGAAGTTAATGATGTTACACATAACCTCTTATTCCTGAGGGTTATTTTTTCTGCTCTCATAGTAAAAATAAAAATTGTTTTATTGGTGAGGAAAACTGCTTTTAATATCAAGAGTACTTAAAAAAAAAAAAAAAAAGTGTATTTGAATGTTCACTTAAACTGTGTTCCTGTTTTTCTTGGACTGCATAGTCTGGATTGGTGTAAATGCAGTGAACTGCAGAAAGCTTGACCACTAGATCTTCTGTTCTATCTGTAAAAGGCCATCTCTATCTAGAAGATGCCTTAATCACTAGAAATACATGTCAGGTAGACGCTGAATGATGATGTGATACTCAAAATTTAAATCATGAGGTAATTTAGTCCTGCCTTAATCTGTATGTCATCTGAAGTCGCTGAGGCCTCTGAAAATCCTAGCTGACCGATGAAAGAGCAGAAATTCTTCCTTTCTGAAGAACGTCTAGTGCTAAAGCAGGAATAGATCCAAGACTTAGTGACTGTGTTTAAAAAAGGGGCTATTAAAATGCCTTACAACCTTTCTTTTACTTTTGAGAAACTTAAATTTCTTCCTGTGTTACAGGTACTTGGGCTACACACTTAGTGTAACGTTTCTTATTATGCATGTTAATTACTGTTTCTAAATTTTGTTTTCTTCCCCTCCCTCTCCTTCATTTTTCCTTCTCTAGGAGAGACTTACTGATTGCATCTTTATAGCCTGAAAGTGGGAGTTGCTGCCGGGGTTGTTCTGCGATCACCTCTTGCTGAGTACCAGGTTAGAAATGCAGAGATGCTTTGTTTTTAATTGCCAAAGTAATCTTAGTTATGGTCTAAAATTTTACTTCAGTTGTTTTCAAAAACATTGTTTCTTAAACTGAAGCTATTGATGAAATAATATTTGGGCACAGTGGGTTGACAAAAAATAAAATTGTTTTTAATTTGGATAGCTAACCTAAAATCTTGAGATGTTTACACAGAGTAAACAAATATGTTTAAATATATGTATGAAAGTCTAAATATACTCTAACCTACTAAAACAACTTCAACTACAAATAAGAATGTAAAATACTAGTTGCCAAAACTCTAACCTGAGTCAAGCTGTGGAGCTAGTGAAGTAATTTGCATTCCATCTAGAATTGGTTTGTGGAGATTGTCTCTCTCTGGTGTTGCCTTGAGAATCTGAACATCTTCAGTGACTAGTCTGTGATAGCAACATTGGAAATGTTATATCCCTTCAGTTCTGAAAGAAAATGAGACTCTTGTTCTTCTAAAACCTGGGAAGATATGCTGACAAATAAAAATTTTCTGTAACTAATGAGTCTAATCCAATTTTAATGATTAAAAAATGACGTACGTGCGTAATTTCTACTTAAACATTTACAGTCTTGGGTTAGACTAGAATAAATGATTTAAATAAAATATTAATGAGCTAGTAATAAATATTGCTTATCGCTTGCTAAAGTGAAATGTGAAAAGGCATATTTTTTTTTGATATTTCTTAAATTAACGTAGGTAAGATACCTCATTGGCTTATGGAAGTTGCAGTAGTGTAGGAAAAACTACCAATGTGTTTTATGGTAACCCATTGTGGAGACTAAGAATTTCCCAAAATAAGCATACAGTCATGAGTGGTTAAAATCGTAGGTTTAGTAGCTTAAGCCTACTTCTCAGCTACCTACTCCTCAGCCCTTGTTAGTGTCATGGAAGATGAATCATCTTGTGTTTCAATGGAGGGGTGTCTACCCTGGAAAATGAGACTTAAATGGCTTTAATCTGTGCTTCTGACTCTTTCACCTAAGTAATTTACCCTGTGCTTACACAACAGCTTTACCTTTCCATGGAAATTCTGCAACGGGATTTCAAGTTTGTTACTTACTGGTAGCTGAGGCTGCAGTTGTAAGGTTTGCATGTGTTAGAAACATTTTACAAAATAAAAGAAGAGAATCAAATGAAGCTAGTAGCTTGGTAGTGCATTAAAATTGTGAGTGAAATTCACAAATTAAAAATGTAGAGTGAAATTATCAAATAGTGTTATTGATCCATGTGTCATAGATATTGTTGCTTGAAATGGATGATATTTGTATATCATTAAAGTAAGAGTTAAATAATAATGTCTTGTAGATTCTAATGGTTCCTTTTTGTTACTGAGAAGCTTAAAATATTTGTTTTAAACTTAAACTGATATAAATCCTACTAGTATTTAGTCAGTAAAACCACTAATTTCACAAAATGAGTATCATCATTCCTTCAACATGAAAAATTTATCTTTCATATGCAAAGCCAATTTTTTTAAGATAAGCTATTTTTTGCATATTAAAACTTAAAGTTCTTGATCTGGTATCATTATTGCAGTCTGAGATTATGTATAACTCTGTTATGTGTAATGTAACATCTATTTTGAAGATGAGTGTATTTTGGAAATACCATTACTTGCTGTTCTTAATTACTCTTATATTGCACGAACAGGCTTTTTTGTATTATACTGAAACTTGTAGAGTTGATAGTTTCTGGTATTTCACTTTGTACTTCCTATTTCATAATGAAAATAAGCCAATAGAGCTTACTAATTTCTATAAGACTTGGAAATATGAAGTCTTGATTTGCTGAAAGCAGCTGCTTAAGAATTTTCATTTTTTTTTTTTTATTTTATTAACAGATTTTATTGTGTAAATTCAAGAAACTGCGAAGTCAAGTAAGCAAGTAAAAGAACTATTACACCTGGGACAAAACCCTTACTTAGGTAGCTAGAATTAAATATTAGATTGGTTTTCAACAATGTAAAGTGAATAAACTGCAGAATAATGAGCGTTTGTTTAATTCTTCAGTTGGGTACCTTAACATTTCCTATTCCTGGAGATCAGTACTTTAAAAAGTACAAGATAGAAAACCTCAATTTTTCTGTCCAAGAAAGTAACGAGTTAGCTGCGTTGATTGGAATAATCTTGCACTAACGCAATGCCTCATGCAACAGTGGAAATATATTAAATGACTGTACTATCACTAGCGTTCTAACTATATACACATTAAATGTTTACTTTACAGTATTTCTTTTAGTATAATGAGTTCATTAAAAAAAAGCTTTTGATGCTAATTCAGAGATCCATAATCTGCTCAGTGTCTTTCACATGTAGTTTTGATGATAACTGACAAGCTGTAAGTTAATTAGCGCAGAACTTACTAATGAGGATGCTAAAATCCATACTTTCACATTTTTATTGATGCTTTTTGAACAAATTGGAGTAAACTTGACTGTATATCTAAGTTTTAAGCACTTCCTGGATGTAGGTGCTGTTCTCAAGCAACAAAACTCCCCCAATTAATTGAATGATGGGAAAGTTTTGAAAAGTTTGACAAGAGTACTCATCTTCAGAAATGGGGATAACCCAAAACCAAAGCAATAAAACAAGGTCTGTTAATTAGTATGGAAGACAGCTTCTTGAATTAATATGTGGTGTTAATTAACAGGAAGTCTGATGTTGTGTTGTAATTACCACCAATATTTTTGACATACTGAGTGACTGAAGGTGAATTATATAGATAGCAATTTAGTAAACACTTCAGAGCCTGGGGACATTTTTTCCTTTGTTTTTCTTTTTTTTTTTTTTTTTTTTAGAAATATGGATAGACTTCTACGACTTGGAGGAGGTATGCCCGGGCTGGGACAGGTTAGTACATAGTTTGTCATTATCTTTTCTTTTTAATATTAATCAAATACTGGAATATGCCTTTAATTATGTTTAAAACACCACCACCCCTCACAAAAAAAAAAAGCCAACTGCAGAATTCATAGTAATAATCCCTGACTCTAGAGATGCTATATAAGTGTATGCAAATCATTGTTACAGCCTGACTGTTTTTCTTGTCAGTATGAACACTTGTGTTGGCACTGTGATTTTACAGAATGTTTATAAACCTTTAATATGGTGTCTGAACGGTTTAAGTTTGGATTCAAAAGCAGTGAAAATGGAGATTAAAACTCAAAAATCAATTTTCTATAATAGTGATTTTCAGAGCAGTAGTATTGTTCAAAATGGCTGAGCATACCAATTTGCTATTTCAATATATCTCTTAATCTTATCTTATAGCTTTTAAGATATGTTTCAGTACCTATAATGCCCATCACAACAGCACTGAAGATACTGAGGTATATGTAAATTTCCGGGTGATGATTTCAACACTTGTGGGTTGCTGTAGCCACTTGTATGTGTTTTACTCTGTTTTATGTTGTTTGCTGTTGTCCTTGCTGCTGTAATGCTGCTCACATCAAAAAGGCCCCTGTGGCAACTGCCCTGTTCCAGTGCAAAGCCCACACACATCGTGTGGCCCCTCCTACCACCAGCACAAGTCTTCCTTCCTTTTTTTTTTCTGGGCTGGTTGATGTGGCCAGCAGTCTTCAAAAATAAAACCTAGCTGAACTTATTACATTGTGGTGCCAGATTTATTCCTGGCTACTGTCAATTCAGGGGTTAAAAAAGAAGAAAAAAAAAAAAGGAACTCTGAAGCTACTAGCAAGAATTATTTCTTTAAGGAAAAGACAGGTCTTAGTGGAATTTCCTTTTAGTCTTTTGGTCTCAGCTGGACACGGTAGCTGGCCTCTTTCTTTTCTCCTGATCTGCCTCAGGAGCTCTGTTCTAAGTCTGGAATCCAGGCTGTCATTCTTCTGGAGGAATCAGTTCTGCTTATCTTGGACTTCGTGATGTGTGTGTTAGGTTTTTTCTGAAGTGACTGAAACCCACAGCTTCTTTGGATTCTGTGTTGTGTCCGGTTTAATTAGGAAATGAGTGGTTTAATACTGAAGCATTTGGTGGTATATTCTGAACTGATTTCCAGCCTCTAGGTGTTTTGCCAAATAAGCTGTAACTTCTTGTGCATATTTTTTTTTTCCTTTTTATAGCTAAAATTCTATTCACGCTCTCTTAGTGAATCTTCAAGCAGCTCTCAGTTATTTTTAGTTTCACTTTCTTAAACATTTATTTCTCTTGTTCCTCTGAGCTGCCAGCCTGCTTCATGACTCTTCATTTTTTTTTAACATCTGCGCAGTCTAATCACTCAAGCTTTCACTTCTTGGTCCTCTCTGAACTTGACGCATATCAAAGCTGTTTTTCAAATTTACAGTTAACTCTCTCGGCTGCTTTCTGAATTTCTCAGCTTTAACTTGAGGCTTGATAGAAAATTGAGGCAGACAATAGAATATGATACTCAAAAGAAGCTTGATGAACTCCTCTGGCAGCTTTGGCCTGCAAAGCTGCGCTGTTTGTTTAAATATGGAGTTGTCTCTTAAATGAATTGATGAGTATGTGTTGGATTAAAAAAAAAAAAAAAAAAGGTGGAAAACTGAATTGCTCTTTATGCAAGTTGCTGCTTGCATTGAATCTCTCTGCTACTTTCATAGTCTTTTGGTTTACTCAAACAGCAGGAAGGCTATTCAAAAAGAATAATCCTTCGTCCTTAAGATACGCTGTTTCATTGGATCTTCAAAGATTGCTTCCGTTTTGAATGTTGATTGATTGAGACAGTTTAGAGTGAATCAGATAACTGAAGTGGAAGAGAGAAATTGGGAAAATTTCTTGGAAGTGCTTTGTCCTGCTGTAAAATAAACAAAGTTATTACCATTAGGTTGCCCTAGAGTGTTCTCAACAATTGTATGTAACTTTTTTTCTTACTGCTGTGTCACAGTTACCTTTGAAGGTTCTTCACTTCAGGCTGAACATAGTGATGAATTGTGGGAAAGACATAAGATTTGTCTGTTTGTAGAGACTTGTAGGAAAAGAAACACTTTCAAATGAATATTATGTAATGCAATTCAGGGATTTTTTTTTTTTTTTTTAGCTAGGGGTTTGGTTGATAAGAGGACTATCACATCAGGCTGGATAGTAGTGCATTGGATTTGCTTTGTAACTAATGTTCAAGTAGCAGCAAGTGCTTGGTAAGCACGGTTTGATCTCGACTGTGGACTTCTTTCTCATTGACTTGCCTTAGGTTCTTCAGCAGTGCTTGTCTTTTTCCCCTTGCTAATACAACCTGTTGTGTTTATTATTCTGTAATTTTTCTTTTTTCCCATTATTTCTGAACTACAATGTGCTGTTCCTGCAGCTAGTTGGATTTGTTTTTACAACTTTATTTTCAAAAATCCTTTGTCTCGTATTTTACTTGGGAACTGCTTTCAGTAAATCCATTTTTCTTCTCTTTTTACTGTTTGCTCTATCAACATATTATTGGGAACTGTCCAGAGATGGTCAGTGCTAAATTCCATTGACTCTAAGCCTATCTTCATATGACTGATAAATGTCTGATGAAGACAATATACATGCTATCATTCCTGAAGAGATATTTCAACAATAAGTTTTCCCTCCAGTGACTTGTGGCTCAGAAATTTTATGGACCATTTCCTCTTTATTAGTCTTAGATGGATGAAGGGCTGCCATTTTGGGGTGGGGAAAAGAGGAAGATAACCTGATAGCTTTTGGCATCACATAAGCAATCCATGGTCTTTCCTGGCAGTAAACTTAGCCATTAACCTCATGTTCGTTGAATTAGAAGATACCTACCTGTGTTAGTTTTGTACATGGTGCCATAAATAAGACCTTCTTTGCAATGGTTCTTTGTGCATAAATTGATTGTCTTAGATGCTTGATATTGTAGGCGTCTGAATTTCTACTTTCATGATATGCATATAAGTGAGTTTTTTTTTTTTAAAAAAAAAAAAAGTTAGGGAACACACAAAGCAATGTGATGTCTTAAACAAAACATCTATTAGTCCTTTCATTTCCCTTCTGTTGTTCATGGGAGTTTAGATTTTGGAAGTTCCTTCTCTTGTATGGTCTGTTCTCTTCCTGACTCTGCTTCTTGTCGTGTTGGGTTTTTTACTTACCTCCCCTTTCCTGTTTCCTTCTTTTCTGTTTCATATCAGGTTCATATCCCCATGAAGCACTGCTTACCACGGAATTTCACTGGTGATTTAGTACTTGGTTTTTGCATTGTACATTTGCTGCAGACAAATGAACAGGCTTTGTGGGGTATGTGAAAGCATTCTTCTTATGCAGCCGGCAGGAATTTGGAGCAACACTCCTCTTCATTTTGTATGCTGAACTATTGTTTGCTAGTGGAATCAGTTCCACATATGCCTCTATTAGGCAATCCTACTGGATGCTGTTTCAGAGTGTGAATAAATGAAGAGAGCAGAGCTCTTTCCCTGACACTTTGAGAACAATAACCCAAGCTATACAAGTTCTTGTCCATGCAAATGCATCCTGTCACTTTTTCTCAGTCCAGGTGTGAGAGGAAGCAGTGAAATAATGATATTTTTTTAAATTTAATCTTCATTTCTCAAATTATTTTTTTTTGAAAATAGCTTACATTGCTCTGTCAGTGCAGACGTTCTACTGCAATATATGGAAAATAAAATTGTTCCTCTACTTCTGCGTTAACATACTTGACGGCAGGGGGAAGGGGAAAATATCCAAATGGGAAGGAAGGGAGCGAAGTGACCTGTGTCTTACAAGGAGTGTTTACACCTTGACTTGGAATATAGAAAATAGAAGTGCAGATAGCTATTTTATTTGAATAATGGACTTGCCAATTAGCCATCAAGTGCTTCCATCTGTGAAATAGTTGATCAGATGGGTTAGCTGGGATGTTTCCAGATTAGGGCATTGTAAATGGCACTTGAAAACTGTCACTTTGATTATGAGGTTTCAAGCATTGCACTGCTTGATGCTGTGGAACCTTTTCCCTCATATTATCATGGTTTTTTAGAACATACTGATCCCATTTAGTAAATCTATGGCACCGTGGGAACTTGGGAGACCTGCCACTGATTTAAAGTTCTGTTTCATCTGCTAATCTAGCCAGGATGGTTAGTAGAAAAGAGCACTACTACTGGTCTGGTTTTCTGAGAGGCTTCAGAATACAAGTTTATGATCTGGCAGGCAAAGGAGGGTCAGTACCTCATTCCCAATTATCAATTAAATGCAGGTTTCCTTGAATTAGGTCATGGGAGTAAACTGATGTATATTGAAGTAAATGGCATGTTCTGGTTGGCTAATCTTCATGCTAAAATTCCCTTGTGTAATAAAACACCTTATTGAAAATTGGTTAATTGCTTCTTGAAACAACTTGTTCTTAGTTTGGAGGATACAGGTGTGTTTATTGAATCCTGTTGCCTTTTAACATCAGGAACAGTTTTTTTTTTCTTTTGGAAAGATGTGCAGTATTTCTTGTAGTTCTTGGTATCTGTTGCACCTTCATGACTTGATTATTCCTATGTCTCCTGGGTGTGTACACTTTGTGTCGCCTGAATTGTGATGATGCACAGCTCTCTGCTTCCCATGTGTTTCCAGCTTCAGATACTCCTTTTGAGAATGCTCTGCAAGAGCAGTAAGTCTGAAATATATGTCTTGAAATTCTGCATTGTTACTGTGCCATCACTTTGGTGTTTTCCACCACAAATTCCAGGTGCTCAGAATGCTGCTGGTATTGCTAAAGTATCCCATGTACATCCCAGCTGAAGAAGTTAGGTATACAACATGGGTGGCTGACTCCAGTTCTACCTTTTTCCCCAGAAGCTGTCAACCCATTTAAAGAGTAAGAAGTTTTAAAACTTTCTCAGTGACAAACATTACTCACCCACTGGAAACCATCTAACATCAACTCCCATGAAAAGTTCAAAGAACTTAATTGCCTGTGTGATCTCCTATAGAAAGTCTCAGTTAAATCACAGAGTGATTAAAACTGGAAGAGGTCTGTGGAGGCTGTCTGGTCCATCCCTCTGCTCAAGCAGGTATTCTTGCTTGACATATATATATGTTTTTTGTATATGATTATGTTTTCAGGGAGTGGAAAAAGCACCTAAGCTATAGTAAACTGTTCTGTTTTACTTTGACAGAGATGAGTAGCTCATTGCATCAGTTGGTTGAACAGCCTTGTATTAAAATGCTAGAATTTGCAAATCAAATTGAGGGTACCAGTGTGGCCCAGGCCTGCTTACACTGGAGATGACAGCTCTGTGGATAGTGTAGGCTTATCTGAAAGTTGTTGGGCATTGCTAAAGGCTGGGTATATTTTTCCCACGTTTCAAGTATGGTTCGGTAATTGTAATGTTATTTATATCCAACAGTGCTAATGGGGGCAGGAGTATGGGGACATGCTAGAATCACATTAGGAACTGTCATACAATTGTCTGAGCTGATGGGTACTTACATACAGTGTGTACTTTTTCATCGTGTAAAAGATGCCTTAAAGTGTGATGGGCCATGCTACAGTCATGCCTTACTAAAAATAACAAAGCTAGTGGGTTGTGCCTGAGCATTATCAGCTTCCTGTGATCTACTGTTTTCCTGTAAACTCTAGAGACCATTTTTAGCTGTCTACTCTTGGCCTCAGATTTTAAACTTCTTTATTTCTAATAATTAGGCAATTAGCTTCTCTTTCCTCAACTTAATTGCCAGTGTAGTCCAGCTGACTTTCCCCAGAAGAGACAAAGGAACTTGGACAAGGAAATGAATGTAGTCATAATGAGAAAATAGTAAAAAAGACTAAACAAGAGCAGTCATCCTTGTGCCTCTTGTGTTATACCCGTTCACCTGTAACGTTACATTCTGTAAGCAGAGAACAGCTCCTGTACAGTGATCTAAATTGCTGCTTCTTTCTGAAAACCCATGCTATTGAATGTTGCAATGCTACTGTCCAGCACCTTTGAACAAGGGAATGCTTTCTTCTGTGGTGTAGAAGATTCCTCCTCAGGTTTTCCTGGAACCATATGTTAGTGTTCTTCGTGTATTAATGTCAGTAGGTGGTTTTTTTAAGTATTAAAATAACTAACCTTCCTTCTGAGTTTCTCAGTTAATCTGCTTGTAGACTGAGTACCAGCTCTTTACAACAGCAAGCCCAAATGTGTAGAACGAAACACTTTCTAAGTCTAGGTAAACCCTATTTAACTGCCGTGCTCCCCAAAGTGTGCTTTAGGGTGACCTCAGACAGCACACACTGAGGGCTACCTTGCTGCTTGGTGGAATTGTTTAGAATAAGATAGTGAAAAGTCTAGACTAGAGCACAACTTTCTGAAGGCAGGCAAAATTACAAATCCTGATTAGTTATCTGCCTTGAGGCTCTCGTTTCTAAACCTCAATAGCTGCTGTAATTATAGGAATAGATGACAGATTAGTTTTGGTTTTATTCTGGAGTGAAACCAACCTTTAGTATTTTTTCCCCAAGTAGTCTGAGGCTGTGAAGAGCAGTACTTTTCAAAGATGTGTACAACACTATTTGTGTCCCTGTTTTTATTGCTTTTTGGTAACAATAACTGTGGTAATAAGGGATGTTAACTGCATTGGTAATGCATGCATTCCCTTGATTTTTCTGGCTTTTCTTGATTTTTTTTTTTTTTTCCTCTTTTATCTCAGTAAATTTTGATTGATAAACTTAAGTGGCAACTTCATGCAACAGTTGCCTTAGGAAGGTAACAGAAAAGTCTGAGTATTGAAAAATTGCATCAGTGGTGTATGCCAATCACTATATTGTGACTACATTTTAATATTGGGTTAATACTTACGTACTTCTAACAAACCATCAGACTGACTAGAGTGAGTCTCTCAAGTACCATGTAGCATAACTAAGCTTATATCAAAACTCAACAAGCATCCAATCATTGCTAAATCCTGTTACATTTTCTCTTAGTTAGCTGTAAGCCTTAGTCTTAAATTATATTATCTATGGGAACACTGGAAAACAGGAATGCTATTTTTTTGTGGAAGACACTTAAAATAAATTTTATGCCTGTCATTTTAGGGAATTGGGTAAGCAAAATAAATTGGATACTAAAGGTATATGGGAAATCCTGGGTGTGCCCATGTAGATGAATTATTGTACCTCTTTCATGAAACTATAAGGCATGCAAGAGAGATTACTGGCAGGAGGAATTTTTTCTTCTCAAAGATTTGAATGGACAGGCTAGAAATGTAAGCTGTTTTTTCATGCTTCTATTGTTGATTTTTTTTTTTTTTTTTAACTAAAATTCTGACCAGATTCTCTGTGGAGTATCTCACTGAGCTAGTGATTATTTTTGTTTGAAGTTCTGTTTAATTTAAAACAAACAAGCAAAATAGGTAGTAAAGCTTTGGCTCTGCTGAAGAGGTGTTTGTAAACTGATGATCCCAACCCATTTAGCCAACTGCTCAGAGCTATACAAAGTTCCGTGTTCTGTAATTTTGGCTTTTGAAGAGGAGGGAGATGGAAAATGTTGTATGTTTCGAGTCCATCTATATTGCTGTTGTTGAGTTCTGCTGTAAACATGAACCTGGATTAACCTTTTTTCCTTTTTTTAGGAGGCAGGATTTTGTAAAATATACAGAGGCAGTTTTTTCTTTAATACAGCCTGTTAAGGCTTTCACAAAGATATTTTTAATTTAAAGTAGCAATTGATGTCATAGTATTTCCCTAGTATCCCTTCTCCATTTTGGAGCATGAGACTGTCTGAGACTAAACATATTACTGAAATTTTTATTTCATCTGACATATGGTGTAACAAGACAATGTGATCCTTTCAGAAATCTAGGCTGTTTGTTGAGGCTTATGGTATTTTGTGGTCTGTTATGTATGCTTGATTATAATTGGTACAAAATGGGCCTAAACATACAAACTGTTTAGACATAATGCTTGCTTCAAAATATAATCCTGTTGATGTGGAGCTAACTGTAAAATTGTGTGTGCGCTAGCTGGAAAACTGCAATAAAATTTCAAATTTCAACTAATTAGCGTGTGATTCACAGTGCAAACTAATATATTTTTATGAACTTTTTAGGATTTTTCACTCCTTATGAATTAGATCGTTTGCTCCAGTGTTTATCATGACAGTGTTATTAGAACTGTTGAGTTATGGGAATGTAGCTTATTCCCTTTTGCCACTTCCACTGACTGACTTAATATTTTCAAGGGTATTGTCTCAGTACAGAAACACTGCTCCACTAATCACAACTTAGATAAGGTTTCTAGATTTAGCAATGGGTAAAAAGTACTATGCAGTACTATGCTCTTCCAAGAACATCCTTGTGAATTCATCATTATACCACTTCTCTACAAAGGGTAAGTAGAGAGGAGTACTTAGGTGACTTCTTAGTCTTTTTTCATCACTCGTACTTCTGTCTACTTTGCATATTTGCTTGAATTTGTGTCATTTTTGCATGTAATATTCTGTGCTTTTTTTCCTTCCCCTTTCCAAACTATTCGCTATTGGATTTAACTATAAAAATGGGAGCTTCAAGCTCACTTTAAGCACCTAATCTTTCCACATATCTTTTAACATGCTAAATTATTTTATTGTGGCTGTCATTGCTTTTATACCCTGGATCCCCTTCTCTTCCTTACTTCATAATAAATGTGATGATTATCTGGAAAACATACGGTGGAGGTGGTTCAGTAGGGAAATAAAGGAAAAAGGGGGTAGTGAATACTTTTTTTTTTAAGATTTTTTTTTTATTTATTTCAAAAGTACGGCAAGTTTTTATTTGTCTTTTTAGTTAATCTTTCTCAATTGTCTTCAGATATAACGGCTGAAAATATGTACTGAAGGGGTTAAGTCGGCATGAAAGAATTCATTTCCACTTTAATGACCTAGCCTTGCTGGGTTAGGACGATGGGGAACATGCTTCTGACTTGTACTCCTATTGCCAATTAACACCTCCTATAACAGGTTGCCTCAGCTAGTCATTGAAGCAGAGGCAGTAGAAATAGTTTACATGCAGCTTGTTTTTCACACTAGTTGTTTAATACTCACAGAATTAAACTATTAAAAGGTTCTTTCTTGCCTTACTGGGAAAGAAATAAACACTATAGCGGTCAGTGTTCGCTTGCATGGCCTATGTTCATGTTCAAATTGTTCCAATTGCAAGAAAGAAGTCATAATTGCAATGGTTCTTATATTTTACACAGCAATATGTTATTTGATGCAATAAAGCTAAGATTTGATCTACAACACTTTGCTGCCTTTTTTTTTATTACAGCTGCCCCCGTAAAACCGGCTTTCTTTGTTTAAACTGCTCTGCTGTATTTCAACATCATCTTTTGTTCTATTAGCGTGACACTAGAACAGTATTTAAGATCCATTTAGACAATAGGAAGTGTCTCTATTTGTGGAGTATTTCTCACTATTGATAGTGTAATTAATCGAGTCCACTTCTTATACCAATTTGAATAAATGTGAAATACTACAAATAAAGAGCAGTGCTCTATAATGACACTTTAGTTCACATTTAATCAGCAGGTATTTTAATAACATAATAAAATTGGCTAAATAATTGATACCAGTTCACACTAAGAGAAAGGTGGAGTAATATACCTAAAAGTGTTAACAAATTTGCTAAAAGGCCTGAGTAGATAACACTTCAAGGCGTTAGTTTTTATCCTGTTAGAATGGCAAACGCCTTTAACACTTCGTCAACAAGGCCTGCCCAAGTAAAGGGCTGCTTTTTATACTGGATCATCTTTTTAACTGTTTGAAACAAAAATTGTCTAGGGAGTAATTTTAATACCTCACCGTAATCCTCTGTTCTAATCTGAATGCAATTCTTTTTCCATTATAAGTCTTACTGGGAACACCTTGAAGCAAACATAAAATGCGTTGTAATAGTGCTAACGTTACTGGTTGTCAATGAAATTGGGGTTCAGCTACTTCAAAACAACACCAGAATTTGGTTAGATTGTTCACAATGACTGGCCTTCAGGCAGCCATTCACTGGAGTGATGTATATAGCTGATTTTGAATAAAAAACCTGTTTCAATAAATAGCACTATAACACTGTTCTTTAAGATTCTTTTAAGAGCAGTCTTCAAATTTTAGTAATTACTGTATAATTCAGTTTATACAGGAATGATTAGGAAAAAGATTATTCTCCTTGCTCTTTCTAAATCCCATTTTTCTCCAGTTCCCCAAGAAATTATTCAATAAAGCTGTGGGCGGGCAGAAAGAAAGCAGCTTTTTTTTTTTTTTTTTTTTTTTTTTTTTTGCAGTGAGATGGACAGTCACAGAACTGTAGTGGGAGAACTGCATGACCTTTGAGTACCATAATGAAACCAAAAATACCAGCAGATCTTCTGCACTACAGATAAAAACGCTTTCTTGTTTAGGTTTCTGACACCAGTTAATTTAATTTAGTACTCTGCTTGATGAAGATGGTGCTCCTTTGTTAAAGTTGGCAGGCAGTGAAGTTTATGAACAGTGATAATAGCACATGCTGTGGAGGGTCAGCGTAAAATAGTTTGCCACCATGTAGAGATTAGCTAATAGTCTCTCTCCCCCCCCCCCCCTTTTCGTGATGAAATAAATGAACATGTCTGTGGAAGACGAGCAGAAACAGGCCCAAGAACTCTCCAGACGTGTAATGTCCGTGGCCGCCACGTGCTGTGTAACTAGCTTACAGCAGCTACAGCTCTCACTGCGGCGCCATCTTAGAACATCCTTAGAACATCGGCCCTTTCTGGAGGAGGAAGAGGTCAGAGTGGAAGTAAACCAATTCCTGTTCCAAATGCCCTTTTTTTTTTTTTTTTTTAATTGCATAATTCAAAGCAAGCTATTTGGAAGACCCAAGATATATTCTGTTGGTTTTGTCAGTTAGATCTTTAAAAGTTTCATGTTAAAAATCTTTAAAGAATGTTGGCCGTATAATTTTCTGTAGAAGTATAAGTGTGTACCTGTACTATTTTGTGTGCCGTCTTACCTTTAATAGGAAAATAAAAGAGAATTCAATCTATTGTGAAGGTAAATCATGGACAACTTTTAACCTATAGATAAGAGTCTTCCTCAAAATTCCAGATTCAGTACATCTGAATCAGCTCAGAACTCTGAGTAGTTATTTTAATCTATAACCAGAACAAAGAATGGAATATTAATGTGAGAATAAATACATACGATTGGTACACTGCAACAAGTTATTGTATTTTCTCATAAAAGTAATTAAAGTAGTAAATAAGTTAGTAATTAAAATCTAAAGGGAGAACAGAGTAGCCTGAAAGGGAAATCCTGAGATCTTCACAAACAAGCAGCTAGTTAATATACACTATATTATATGAACCTGATAACTAATAAATCAAAGCTATCCAGTGTAGATTACAATTAGGTAATTTTTAAGTTTAAGTATATTAATTGAACTGGATGAGAAGAGCTGGAGCTTAAATATTTTTATAATCTAGGGCATGTGCTTAAAGTGAAACAGTAAAGTTTTCAGTTGCTGTCTACTAATGGTGTAGTCATTTTATTTGTGTATATGTATAGTTAAACCACACGTAGTGTGAAAAACTACATTTTTACATGCATAGTTGTAATTAAACTACATGTGAAAAATCATAGAAGTGAATGCTATGGCTTAAAAAAGAAAACGCTAGGCAAAGTTGATTTATACCAGTGGAGTGTTCCCTTATGCATAAGTGACACTCCCTTTGCTGAAAATGAGTTGCCGGCTATTGGTGCTGGCAGGAGAACTTTACCATAAAGTAGTTTCTCTGTCTAAAACTTTGTAGAATGCCAAAAGGATCAATAGCAAGTATAATATTTAATACTTCTTGTGGACCATCGCTACCGCAAACAAAAATTTCAAAGCTCTAACAAGTACAGAAATAATGAAAGATTAGGAAGGAGCACAGTAGGCTAATGCCCAGATTTTCTTGCTATCCTTGCTTAAGTTAACAGGATTTTAGCTGCCTTGTTACAGAAACAAAATGTAATAATATTTGTCTTTGTCTTCTCGCTCTAAGTGTTGACTCCACTGACTGATTTTAAATAGATTCTAAAATGGGAAAAGTTTGGAAGAATAATTAAACTCTTACAAGTTGTGAACACAGGTGTCTGTGTAGGGGACAGAGACATGATTAATGCCTCAGCTGTAGGAAGGGTGTCAGTGTGATCTGCCATATTAACAGACATTAGAGAGTATATGCAGGAGAGCCAATTTAAATGTCATAATCTGTGGAATAAACTTCAGTTAAGTTCCTGAGTTTTGAGAAGCCAATCTCAAGCATGAACATTAGTTTTCCAGAAATCACAGCTTTTCAGTTTAAAAAATAGCGAATGTTGAAATGCAGTGCTTGCCTGCAGAGAAAATCTAGAAAGAAAAGAAAAAAAAAAAAAGAAAATCTAGGAGAGAAATGTAGCATATTTATATGGTGGTATCATGTATATGATATACAATGTAGAATATATATGTGGTCATCTCACAGTGTTAATGTTATGGTTCTTCCTGATACAGAGCCAAGGTTACTTGATTTGTACTTCTGCAATCACTTCAGACCTTCTCTGGTGTAAAAGCTGGTAGAAAACTGGAAAAGAGCTTTATACAGGTGGAAAGGAGTTGTTATGAAACTAATGCTTTTTTTTTTTTTTTTTAATTACAAAAAATAAAGTACCCTTATCTGTGTTTTCTTCTTAGCTGGGATTAAATGGAAATACAAGTCTTCATGCTTTACAAATATTAAGCGAAAAGAAGAAAATTTAGAATAAACTTTAACTGAAGCGGGAAAAATACACTTAAAAATGTAAAATTACATCTTTGGATGAAAAAAAAAAAACAAAACACGATTCCAGAAAACCATTAGGCATTTGAAGCTAAATCAGCCAAGCACTTTGGTTGTAGTAGATTTGGACTGTTTTGGTGCCCCGTGCATCTGGGTCTGTGAAATGTTCTAATGAACTCCTTGTATATTTTTCACTGTAAGTGTTATACTGCATATAACTGCAGAATCCAAGTTCTAATCTAACTATGCATAATGGCACTATTTCCTTTTCTTCTTCAATTTAAGGGGGAGTATCTTTCTTTCCCCATACTCCGTGGTTGCTTTGTAGCCATTACAAGTTTGTTCTGCGTCACTTAGTGCAGAGATAACCTTTTGTCTTTTCATTGGAAATTTGCTGTACACAATTTGTTAACAAAGTAATGAATGTACTGCTAATTGGCTGTAATGAGGTAAGCTGATACGGAATTCTGTATGTAAGAGCAATATGTCTCGTGCACTTCAAGAAGGGGACAGTTAAACTGCTGCCTCCTGTGTTCTTCATTTTCAGCAGTACAGAGAACCTGTTTCAACCAATCATTCACACCTGGGACAGTTGTGCTAATTTTTAAATAACTACTCGTAAGGCAAAGAGCAAAGTATTTTGTTCACAGCTTTTCCACCTAGGGATCGGAGGTCCGTTTTTTCTCTCACTGTACCAGTGCATCTGCAAAGTACTCCCATAGCCTTTATCTGCAAGTCCTCTTTAGCTGAAAGCTGATGAAGCAAAGGGAAATTGCTGTTTGTGTTGGTGCCAGTTAATCATGCTAGCCCAGCAGCATTTACATTCACACCACTGTAAGAAACACATAGTTAATTGGAGAACTGGCCATATTTTACAGCTGACGAAGGTTAGCTTTGCGGCAAAGCTGACTAATGGAAACTTAATCCAACTGTTAGCCTGTATGTCTTGTAACAGGTTTGTACCCAGTGCAATACTTGCCAGTTTTTTACGTGACTGACTCTGACAAGATTGCTGTTTAGGCTGGTATTGTTCTAGGGATGGGGGAGACGGGATGGAGGCTAAGTGGGTTTTTTATTGCAAAATAGGTTAGTGTAGGAAGGCGCTGTAAAGAAGCATTTGTGGCTTGCGTGTGCTTTTTTTTGTTTGTAAAAACTGTATCCAGCACACAAATTCCAATCGTACATGCATTTTTCTTTAAGTTTCATAATGTGGAACACTAAAGGAAATGTTTAGGAATGGCTGTAACAACTGTGGAGAAAATACTTGATTATTTATTCTTTTCATAGGGGCCACCAACAGATGCTCCTGCGGTCGATACAGCGGAACAGGTTTATATCTCTTCCCTTGCGCTGCTGAAAGTAAGTGTCTTGTGTGTGCTACAGCTGTGTGTGGTGCTGAGGCTGAGTACCTGGCACCTACCCAGACTTTAGGGACTTGTGCTCTTTAGATGCTGGTCAGACTAATTTTTACAGTGCATTGAATACTGAATGGAACTTTCAAAATAAGAAAGTTATTTCTCTTTTTGTGGCTTAATTTTTACTGACTTATAATGCCTTACAGTTTCCAAAAGTGCTGCAAGCTGCAAATTATCAATACAGAAGCAAAGGCTGGAAGAACTATCCCAGGTCAAACTTGAACCTCCTGTTAAACATGTATAGTTAAACAATGTCATTTGGTCTGAATTCCAGATGTTGAAACACGGTCGTGCTGGTGTCCCTATGGAAGTTATGGGTCTGATGCTTGGGGAATTTGTTGATGATTACACTGTGAGAGTGATTGATGTTTTTGCTATGCCACAGTCTGGAACGGTGAGTTCTTGCAGCTAGACTTTTTTTTTTTTTTTTTTTTTTTTTTTTTTTTTCTTTCCACATAGTAAATAATTTGTAAAAGCTTTTCCTTCCGTACCTATGTATTCAATCTTATTTAAGCTGTCTATACCTACTGGATATCATCTGAACATGTCTAATTCACATATCAATACCATAAGTTTATGCTTAGATAGTGTTTGATTGTTTGTATTTTAAGGATTTCAATTAAAAAAAAAAGCAAAAACTTATTTTCTGAAGCAAAGACTAGTACGTATAGTGTACTGTACACCAGTGTATATCACTAGAGATCTGTTGTGTTTTTATGTGTAAATTATATTGGTATAGCACCACTTACAAGACTTATGAATTGATAACTTTAAGAATTCATATACTAGCGAAGGGAAGGATTCAAAAATGTAAAGGTTTGAGTAGAAGTGTATCACGTCCTTAATTGTGATGATGCTATAGATACAATTCAAACTCTCTTTGACAGATCTAATAGTGGCATATCTCTTAAATGGTATTTTTCATGGTGTGTAAAAATTAAGCATTTTAATTTTGAGTAAGAATATTAACTTTATGAAAAAATATTTTAAAGAGATGATGAACCAGTATTTATAATTGAAATTGATGGTACTTTTTTGTTTAACAAATAAAATACTGCTCTTAAAAAAGTAGAGATCCCTTTGTAACTCCGAGCTCCACGACAATGAAGTATTTAAATTCTTTTGTCCTGACTTTGTATGTATTCCTACATAGTATATGTAGAATTAGCAAAAAGCTGTTATTTCTCTTGAACAAAATCTATTGATCTGAACTTGTGAGAAACAACAGGCCAGAGTTTACAGAACAAAAAGGAGGTAGAAAAGAGGAATCATAGTAGAAATGACTTAAATGACAGTTCAAAATCTTTTTTAGAATTTTAAAACATTCATTGATATACATTTATAAAAAGTATTTTACGTTTAAGGGTGTTCTAAAGTAATCGTGTTTCCTTTTTTGACAGATGCTTGTGACATTGTGTTTAAATTTTTGTTTGTGAAAAGTAACAAGTAAAAAGATTTGAAGTATTTCTTCATGTACAATTACCGTGATTTGTTTCTTTTTACATCAGGGTGTCAGTGTGGAGGCAGTTGATCCTGTATTTCAAGCAAAAATGTTGGATATGCTGAAACAGACAGGAAGGTAAGTCACCGGAGGAGACCTGAGAATAACAAATACTCCCTGCATGTTGTTTAGAAGAAACAGCTGGCTCTCTGCAAAACTTGTCAAGTAGGAGCTGCGATTAAGTTTTAAAAAGAAATAATTGGTCCAGAAAACGGGTGAGTAACGTAGCATGTAATTCAGTCCACCTCATGCCTTTCAGTTGTCAGGAGGTTGTCAGTTATGTTAAACCTACATCTTTGATTATTGCACAGAAAGATTAGAATGCTGCTCAATTTAGTAAAAGATTGATTTTTTTTCAATTAAGATTAAAAAAAATTACAAAGTTTTAGCTTATTTATGAGCAATTTTAATAAAAATAAAGGAGAAGTTATTTGCTAAAAGATTCTAGGATTTAAACAAATTTTTATTTCACTCCTACCTCTCAACAGTTGTCGTCTGCTTGCTCAAATTCTTTTACTGTGGGAAAAACTTCAAAATTAATGTTAGCAAAAGGCTCAGCAGCTGAACAGAACAGTGCAAATTGCTTTTTGACTGAGTTCCTAGTTCTACTGCTGGTTTAATTGATATTTAATCCTTTCCCACCGTTAGTTCCCGTTGTCCATGTCTGAAATGGACTTTCTGCCGTGAAAATTCAACCCTCGACGCCAAGGAGTTAAAGAGTAGATATTTACTCAAGTGCTGAAAGGGTAAAAACTGGTTCAGGGAAGGTGTGGTAACGGTGAAAAACCGAAAGCATGATCTTCTACTGCTAATGTGCATCCCTTAATGATAGCCCCCTTTTGTCGCATTTATTCATATCCATGTTTTCACCATAATATGGAGAGTAATTTAAATATTTCCAATGCTGTTTTTTTCACAGATCATCTTAATTTATGCCCTGGTGTTTTATTATTTCTTCTTGTGTTGTGTGTTTTTAGTTTTAAAGAATCTCGGTGTTCTCTTTGTTTCAGACCTGAGATGGTAGTTGGTTGGTATCATAGTCACCCTGGCTTTGGCTGTTGGTTGTCTGGTGTAGATATCAATACTCAGCAGAGCTTTGAAGCCTTATCGGAAAGAGCTGTTGCTGTGGTGGTGGATCCCATTCAAAGTGTAAAAGGAAAGGTATAGTAGCCTTTTTATTTTTGTTTAAGGTACTTCAGTAAGAATTAGTATGGAGGCACTGTATATATGTGTAAGTTCTTGATTTTTGGAGGCCCATTCTCCCTTAAAAATAAATAAATAAATAATCTCACTGTAAATGAAAACATCCTTATCCACTTATTTTGCACCTTACATCAGTAGTCCTAAACGAGCTGGAACTCTGATATTATCAGTGCACATAACCGGTCATAATCCTCACTTCATATTTTGCTTTTCAGGTGTGACTCAACATTTTTGCAACTATTAATCCAAGTGTACATTGTTTCAGAGATTTCATTTTACCCACAAAATCTAAGATCAGTTATTAGCTGATCAGAATAGATTTAGCCCCTTAATGTGGGTACCTATAAGGCATTGATTTATAGGCATTACATATGATGGCTCTTAATAGCCTTCCTATTCCAAATGCTTTTGGCAATAAAACTTTAGAGAAGACTCGGTATCAAGCATTCAAGATTTTCAGAAAGTGTGCAGATAAATGATTAAGTATGTTCAATGATTATGAAAAGAGATTAACTTGCAAAGCATATTGGGTTATAGTTGTCCTTTGTTGAAATCTCTTTTGTTCTTGTTTAGTTCTCTTTTTATTTCTTTCTAGCCCCATATGCCATTTTCCTATTTCCTGCCTCATGACAGCAGGGAGCAGCTCTATTATCACCTTCACAGAGCTGTCTGCAAATGTGAGAGGCAATTCGATTTTGCTCAACCACAGGGAGAGTGGATTAGAAAAACTACAGAACGTACAGAAATTGGCTAGGTGGTTTACTGCTTTAAAATACTGCTGAGGTGTTTTGTTTGAGCATGCACTCCCATTGTATTGTAGAATAATTATTGAAATGCATCATGGTATATATGGATGATATTAATGTAAATTTATAAATATTATAAAAGTAAGTATTCATTTTCTGTAAAGCTGTAGTATGTTTCCTGTGAGAGATTATACAAAAGCTACCGAACAATTCCACGAAGGTTTCCTTTAATTTCATAGTAGAATATTGTGAATCTATGGTTTCACTTAAAGGTTTTTGTTTGTTTGTTTGTTTCTTAGTTCTGATTCATATTTGTTTATGTAAATACAGGAAATTGAAAAAAATGAATAGCTTTGTTTGGTAGCTATTAGATGTCTGAAACAATTTTGCTGTTTCTTAAATTGCATAAAGAGTGGAAGAATATTTTGGTAGTTCTTGTGGGAAAAAATAGTGCAGTAGAATATTTGATTAGTGCTGACTTTTTTCTGTAAGTTTTGCTTTATGCTTACTTTTATTCTCTCAATCAAGTATGAATGTTGAAACAAAATTATTTTGTCAAAATATAATTGGGGTGGGGGGAACTATACTAAAAATTTAGAGCTCTCTACCTATTAAATCCATTAAGGGGAAAAACCTCCCAGTAAGTCACATTACTGTTATACCACACTTCCACACTTGCTCACTAAGTGGTGTTTTTTTCTTTTTTTTTTTTTTTTTTGCCAGTGTTGTTTGACACAAATGTCATCTTAAATAAGGGTCTTTGTTCTCCTCATGTAAAAAATATTTGGCATTTTTATTTTGAATTTTTGTCTATCTAAACATTTGTCAATTACATCTTTTCTTAAGGCATTGCTGCCAGTACTTGAGATCACAAGAAGTCTTGTCATGTTTGTTTCTAATGTGTCTAGATACTACAATAAGATTAAATTACATTCTTAGGTTTCACATATTAAAAAAAAAAAAAAAATGTTTCTGGGAAGTGCGTCCCCAAAGTTTAGAAATAGAAAGAATACCCCAAATTATGAATAGTACTTCAAATTAATTTCTTGATTTTAGGGGTTGAGATTGGGATGTATATGATTTTTATATCTTTGGTTGGCAAGTTCACTTGCATTGAAATGTATTTTGATTTTAGATAAACTGTAAGAACAGATTTATTAGAGTTGGGGAGATTTTTTAGGTCAGTTTTGACTGTTTTGTTTGTGTGGCTTCCTTAATGTGCTATCTAGTGCCCCTTAGTATCATAGACAATTTGAGTTAAGCCTGTTTCAGGGAAGTACCTGTGTTTTTCTCAGCGCCAGCAAAAGAATAAATGCTTGTAGAGGTAATTTTGTTGCTGTAGTAGCCACTGTACTGGTGGGCTTTTAGCATGTAGCTGCCCGAGTCCAAGATCATTACTCATTATACCTTTTACCAGCATAACTGTCTGGCAAAAACTATAGTGAACATGTGGCATAGAAGATTTAATGTGGTGTATTTTGACTGAGATTAGAAGTATTTAAAAACAAAGTCCAAAATAACACACTAGCTAATTTTAAACCTGCCTGAGGTCCATGCCCAGATAAATTGCTATGGCTTGTAGTCAGTGAAGCAGTACTGGTGGTGCTAGTGAGGGATAAAGCGGGGCACAGGTTATTTTAATGTGTCAGGAAGTTGAAATGAATTCTGGTGAGGAGCCTCAGGTTCACCTCATCTAACCAAAGCATTAGAAAGCGGTTTGCCTCTGTCACTGGTAGAAAGCTAAAACTTGTTAACTTCTTTGTTAGCTCTCCTAATCTGGGCACACATCTTCAGATTCCAAGCATCTACTGGGACTGCGTTTTGGGACTGCAATTCAAAGATAAGAAGGCATAATTCTCATCTGTTTAAAAAAGGCATTTCTTGTCTTGTTAAAGCCCTGGAACAGAATATGAAATCCACATATAAAAAGAAAATCCTCATACAGGCCTGTGGATTAATGCCACCTGCTTTAATGACCATTGTAGGACTGAGGTATTTTTACATAAATATTGTAGGACACAAGAAAGTCAGGTAACTCTAATACTGATCTTGTAACTTTACACATATATATTCTTACACAAGCAGTATTCTTTTCCATGACTATGTACCATATATTTCAATATTTAGGCTAATAAAGTTCCAGGTGCTTGTAAAAACTCGTATGTTATTTTATATATATATATTATATATATATATATATATAATTTTAACTCAAGTCAGTGTTAGCAGGACCCAGAGAGAAAAACCTTTATGTTTTGGTGCCTTTTTTTTTTTTTTTTTGTAATTGATTTTTGTGAATAAATTCAAAGTAAGCATGGTAAAATGTGGAGAGTGGAGCAACCTGTCTAGCTGTTGCTTTATCTTGTACTTATTGCAAGTTTTTTTTTTTTGTTTTTTTTTTTTTTACAAAACCCTCCAGTTTTCCAGTCTGTGAAATGGGAGTTTTAATACATATTCAGAATATTCCACAGAAGTAATTTCATTAAAGATCTGGATTAAAGCTAAATATTGACATTTTATATTTCGTTCCAATATACATTTTGAAATCTCTGTACAGAGAACTATATACCTTTGCCAAACGTTAAAAATAAATTTTTTTGGACCTTAACTTAGCAGCTGTTCCTCACCTCTTAAGGAAAATATAACTACATTAAATCCACTGTAATGTAATTTCTTTCACTCTACAAACATTATCTATATGTTAACACTCAAATGTTAAATATAGTGGTGTTTTCTTTTAAAACTATTTTAAATTTAGACTTCATTTTAGTTATTTAACTATATTAGAAACCGTTATTTAGAAAAAAGTCACCACTTAAAATGGTTTGCTTTTCTGAGAGGTAGTTCATTGGTTTCCCTTGATTAATAATTGCTGACAGAAAGTTTTGTGAAATACCCAAAGTGGTCAGGAGTCTGTTTTGTACATCTGAGAAGTTTGTTGGCACTTGTTGGTGTTTAGTATGGTACGTAACAAGATCTCTTGTTCTTACAGCAAAATTTCATGTCTGTTGCACTGTTATCTTTCCGAGCAAAGCACTGTCAGAAATACTGGTGGGAAGACCCCTTGTTTCATGGCAAAAATCTATTTATAAAAATATCTGTTTTCTGACGAAGACTTGTCTTTGATAATTTTTTATAAATTGTACTTTGCATGTTTGTCACCTCCTGACAGATAAAAACAAACATGCTGTGCGCCTTAATCCTATGCACGGACTGTGTCCTGCCACCTCCATAAAAGAGGTTTTTGCTGTGGTGTTGTATTGTTATCTTAATCTAATTCAGAGAATGCAAGGAGAAAAAAAAAATGGGTAGCCAGATAACAGAAATCATTCCGGTCAGAAGTAATCTCTGATCATCTAGTCCAGCTTTGTGTGCAACAAAGGCTCCATGTTGAGTTCAGACCCAAATCACTTAGGGTTTTGTCCTCTTGAGTCTTGAGACGCCACAGTCTTAAGGGGTATCTGTTCCAATGCTTTATTAGTCTAGAAGTGGCTTTTTTGTGTATGTGTGTTTGTTTTCTGGTGGTTATTTTTGTCTCTGAATATAGTCAGCAGCTCCCCATTTCAGTTTATGACTGCTGTCTCTTTCTCCTTCCACATCAGTGAAGAACCTGGTTCTGTGATCTCAGTAGCCTCCTCTTCTGGAATTGCAAGGTCTGATGCTTCAAACAGAAGCCAGAATGTGAGCATTAGACCAAAACCATTTTGTTTGAGTTTTTTTTGTTTGTTTGTTTTTTCCAGTGAGACCTCTGAATTTCTTTCCTTGGTTCAATTTATGAAATCTTTATAATTTTATTCTAAAATTAGTCTAACAAATGTGATGAACAGTTATCATTTATTCTTTTATTTGTTTTTAAAATGTGAAATAAAAATATCCTTTTTGTGCTCCTAGTCCCAAAGAGGTACTGTTTTACTGTATGTATATATATATATATATATATATATATATGTATGTATGATTTGTCCTGAAATAGCAAATTTCTGGAGAGCTTAGCTGAGTTGCTGCTGGAGGTCTATAGCAAAACTGAGTCTGTCTGAAGCCAAGGTCATCTTTAGCAAGGGCAAGACGTTAAAATCCTTTTGAACTGGTAATGGACAAAAATAGTGCCTTTTAAATAAGTATGGTGGCTCAAATAATTTACTTTAGAATTTTGTACTATTCCAGTCTATTTTGAATTTTATTTTGCATTTTTGAAATAGACAAAATTTAAATAGGCATAGGATGAAAGACTAGAATGCCACTAAAAAACTGATATATCATACGGTTGAACAGAGGCTTGTTCTGTTTGCTGAATGACCTGTTTGGGTGCTATATTCCATAAAGCCCCCCCACCTTGGTGCTTCTGTTAATTCTAGATCTAGGTGTCAACTTGCGTATCAGTGATATGGTTTTGTCAATACCTGTTAGAAGGACTTTTTGTTCAATGATGAACATAACAATAGTGGTTTTGTTTGTGATTTGATAAAAAGTAGTCTAAAAGTAGAAGCCAAAAGCAGGCAGAGAATGAACGATAACTCTTCTGAATGCTGGAATTGCCATCTGTCCTCAAAAAAATTCTTCAGCTGAACGTAAGTTTTACACTAGTTTTCTAATAGTTTGCATGCTTTCAGGCCTCCACTCTTCTCTACTACTATTATTTTCCCTTTGTACTTTTCCTTTTCCCTTTTTTCTTTAGAGGAGATAGTGGCTGCTTTTAAGGAGGCAGAAAAAAGCAATCAGTAAAATGGGATGTGTGGAGAGACTAGTATAATACCTGAAATTTGACATTGAAAATGGCCCATTAAGAATTAAGGTTGTGAGAACTTTGAGTAAGCACACAGGTGTCACCTATGAAGTTTTTTTATAGGCACAATTTTCCCTCCCCAGTTCATGTATTTGTCTTAATAGTCGTTACCTTAATAAATCTTCCTGAGAAACAAGGCAAATTCAATTCATTAGCAGCTTGAAATTGTTAATTAAAAATTAAATGAAACCAAACTATATTGTCACTACTGCTTTGAGACATGGCTGCTTTGAATTATTATTCAGATAATATTTTTCAATAAAATATCTTCTAAAACATGTAATACCTACAATTTTATGTCAGAATATTTTACACCTGAAACAGACCTTTTCAGAATTGCACTTGATAATATTATTTTTTGTTGTATATGAAAAATTCTAAAATACAGAAGGGAGCTTTATGTTGTGTAATTTTGATTACAGTTGTTTGAGATCAAGGATTATATTGTCCTGTACATTTTGTACAACATTTAGTACATTGAGATACTCTTACAGTATGTATAAAAATTTTCATCCTTGAGTATTGGATCATTACTTGTCATTGGCGTATTAGTTATTTGTGGATTTTGAAATTAAAGAAATACAATAGCAGAGAAATAGCAGTGGAGCACAAAGCTTTGATACTTTTCATTATCACAATTTGCATTGTATTAATGCAAAAGAAAGAAAGGAAACGTCACAATTATTGTCATAAATAATTACAGGAACACAATATTATGCATTTGTAATGTGATAGTAGCCTTTTAGTTGCCAAAACTTGAAAACAAAGTCTGCAGTTAACTCTTAGATAAAGCTTTTATGGCAACGTTGTGTCTTTTTGCCTATATACTTTTCCATTTATATTTGTCACTAAACCTGGTCAACAAAAGTGTCAGCTGACAATGGCATCCTGTGGTACAGAAGGCAATCATCCTTGGCAAGAGTGGGATTACCTCTTCCATGTAACAAACAGCCAAGTAACCTACCAGTAACTGTGGAACTCATCCATGGCATTTCGTAATTATCGTGTGGTGCATTTGGTGTAGTAGCCTGCATAACAGGGACTGAAACTTCCTCCTTGGATCTAGGCAAGAACTGAGACAGATTTGTAGAATAAGGAGGTAGACAACATTTGTGTTGGTTTTGGTTTACTACTCATTCAATAAAGACTGACGTTTTTTTCCTGAAGAATCATTTTTAAGAGATGAGTTGCACCTGCACTACTGTGTAGGATACTTGGTGTTCATCTGTGCATTTCAGTTCAGGATAGGATTTTTCTAAACCTAGGCATAAATGACTAAGTATTGAACTGCCTTATTACTGCTGCTATACCACTCGTTTTCTACTGTTTTGTTTGAAAGCCAGCATTTTAATTGTCATTGCATGTACTCAGAATAACATGTTTTACATATGTTAATTCCTATTTTTTTTTAGTGGGATGCTAAAACTGTTAATATCAATGCTGGTGTTCTAAATGCTGGTGTTTGTTATGCAACATCCTTTGGATTTGCTGTGTTTAAATTAGCAACGTATGCTTACCTACTAAACCATTTACATAGGTTACTTCAGTTCATGCCCTTCCCTAAAACAAAAAAAGTTCCAAGAAGACTTTTTGTTGAAAAGTATTAAATGTTTAATTTCCTTTTGCCATCGTGGATGTAGGATAGTCCATTTATCTTCATTAAGGCATATAGCTTTAAAACTTGTGGCTTTGCTACTTGTGAGTTATGGATGCATGCCCTCGCTTGTCAAGATAAATGTATTATACTGTAATTCTCTCCCCTCCCAGTATGGATGTTCAAGTTGTACAGCAGATTTGACCACAAATAAGCAATTCTCTAAGGATGGAAAAGGAAAATGCACAGACTCCTAGGAATATATTTTCCAGAGCTAAAATTGACATTTTATAAATAATTTCCATGTTGCAAACTTCAAACTCACAATCACAGCAATTCAGTGATATGCATTTGGCATGAGTCAGTTTCAGTTCTTAGTGCTTTTCATTGGAAATGGCATAAAAAGTAAGATTTCTTTGAATTTTTTATGTTGTGGGCTTACAGGGGACAGAAGATGTTCTTCACTTGTAGCTGTCTAACAGTGCATGGCAGCATAAATAACGAAATGGTCATAAACCCGAGCTGCACTTCTCAAGTCACATGTTCTGTTTCATTTTTAAAGAATCTAGAAACAAACTAAGCAGTTGATAACAGGTCAGTTGCAGGTGATAAAAGATATTTTAGATGGGACATTACTTCTTTTTCCACACCTTGCATAACCACTTTTGTATCTTTTGCATAGTTTTCTTTAAGCATTAGTATGTTTGTTCATAAACATATGGCATAAACAATGCAGTGCTATTTGAATTCCAAGGAAACAATACATTTTTAAAGATAGTCACCATATGTGATACATTCTTCACTGGAAAAAATACTGATGCTAAATTTTTTTTTAATTCAAAAAGGATGGCTTACTTCTAACTGAACCTTATCATTATAATGTAGTAGACCTTGCAAAACAAGAGTGTTTCTTTAAATATTATTTGTATATGTATTTGCAATTTGGACTAATTTAATAGTATCAAGTATGTAAAGTATTCTTGAAATTGTCTTGAATTTTTTTCATGCACAAAGTTATGAAGACTTTTTTAGAAAAAGTGGTAATCTACATGGCACACTGTCAGAAGAAGCTAAAATAAGTCTGGTTATTAAACATTCTAAATTTTAATCACACCGTTATTTTTAATAACCATGTTCACTATAAAAGGCCAGATTTTTATCTAGTTACCAATCGAGGAATCCAGCACTTGTGAATAACCATGAATCATATTAATTATAGCTATCCTCAAATTTATAAAATAAACTGAAGATAATTGTAAATTGTGTTTCTAAAAATCCATTATGCAAGTTCTATTTTGGGTTGGTGACCCCTGGGAAATGCTTGAAAAATGCAGTATAGTTATTGTTTTTTAGATTATTATGCTTTTTTGAAGCTAAGACAGATGTACAAAAAGATGCAGTTTTTATTTTGTATTGGCAGCTTCCAAATATTTAGTATCTATTTCCAAGAGCTGCAATTAGTAAAGCATCCATGGTACTGAAATCCACACATCCCACAAGCTAATTATATTTGCAAGGTCAGATTGAATACATATTTTCAGAAAAATAAAGGGTTATATAAATGTGTCTTCTACTTGGCTGTTATATCACAGTTTGTTGATCTGGAGTATAATGTGTACAATTCACAAATTTGTCTGATAACAGAAAGTGGTGTGTGATTGTGTTTATTTTACTAACCAGTATATTCACAGCAATCACTTCCAAATATCTCTCCAGTAAAGATGTGTTAATTACAAAACAGACAAGGTCTTCTATTATATTAAAGCTACTAACAAGAAGACAGCAGGAATCACACATGTAAATAGCATCATCAACCCCTATTTTAGTCCTCTGTTTTGATCTGTGAGTTGCGCATAGACCAAAGGTGCTATTAAAGACTCAGTATATGAAATAGGCAGCATTATATGAACAAAATTTATTCAACAAGAAAACAGACCTTTAACATGAATTTAACAAGCCTGAGAAATTATAAACTCTCATATGCTGCAGATTCATGCAGTGATAATAAACAAAAAAGGAAAGTAAGAGGTTTCCTTAAGCTAGCCAAACTGCTAATGGTTTTGTTATAAGCTGTCTGCTGTTGAAATGACCTCTGAAAAGTCTGAAGACACTTGTACTCGGAGAAATTAAATGGTCAGAGTGGTGAAAGAGTTGCACTGCGGAAGTGCATTTGAAAAAAAAATCCTACCTTCTTATTTCTGGAAAATATCCCAATGCCACAGACTTTTGTTTAACTTTTTATGTCTACAGAAAGAGAATTTAGCATGAAGCTTGGAAACTAGTTTTTACTAACATATCACAGGATGCATCAGATAATTTAAGTGTAATGACAACTTACATTTTTTGGATGAGAAATACCAACTTCTTAGCAAAATTCTAAGTAACCAAGTAGGCTGTTTTTTTCTTTCTTTTTTTCTTTTCTTTTTTTTTTTTTTTTGCTTTATCTAAAGTTTCCATCATAAAGTACAGGGTGACCATGTTGCTGTCATCTGATTGCATCATGCTGTATCAAGATACGCAAACATACAGAGCAGACTTCAGCTTGTGTGCACCTACAAGTTCTTACTGGGGTGTTTTTCTTGAATCTTAGTGTGGCATAATTAACACCTAGTTCACCCATTGCTCATTAGTAAACTGGACATTAATGAGTCTATTTATATAATCCTCTAAAGGAGGAACTGATTTGTTCTCACCATGAAAAAAGCAATTACCTTTGGTAGAAGCCAATATGTAGGAATTGTTGTTGTATTTATGCTTTTATTGCGTATTAGGTCTAAATTTAGCCTCCAGGTTGTTGAGCATGTTAGTTTCTTTAAGATGGTTGCTATAGCGATAGCAGCAAATTCCTTTAATCTTAGTGTAGTTAAAATATTTAGTTACCATTGGTCGTCATAGTGCAACTAAGATGAGAAATACCATCCACCTGCGTACTCATGGTGCCCTTCTGAGATTGTAGGAGTTACAGTTTTACCTCAGTAGTTCATACCACTTTCTGTTAGTGTGACCTGCCCAGCTGAGGCGATGTAGTACTTGAGGCCTCACGCGCAGGTGGAACCTGAGGCCTACCAGAAACCACCTGTGGTCAGAGGGAAGACACTAGCTCAGTAGTCACTATCATTCGCAAATATTTTAGCAGCTAGTTCTCATATTTTCGTGTGAAATTTAACTGAACATAACCTTGAGAACACTGACTAAAATGTTGAATTTATTATCAAAACCAAGTTTAATCTGATGTCGTTATTGTTACTTTTTTCTTCTTGTTTCAAATGGCTCAAGAACCAAACCAAATCCATAGTTTAGGAAGCTATTCATTTTTGGATAAAATCAACACTTTTTAGTGAATTTCTCATTTCAACTCAGATCAAGGAGCATGGCCACTAAGAACTCAAGTTATAAAGCAGCTCCTCATGATTTTGGGCTAGTGCCATGCAGATGTTTCTTGCTCTTCAGGGTAAATTTTTATTTGCTGGATTTTTTTCCCCTTGTCTAGCTTGTCTCTGGGGACCTAAAGTGTGGATTTTTTTTTTCTTTGCTTGACTTTTTAATTTATACTGCCCGTTTGTTATGGTTGTGCATTTCCAGGTGTTCATAAATTGGAGCATCTGGTTAAAAGGGAACATGGAGAGATAAATACAATAGCTTGTCACAGGCGTTCTGAGTTAGAGAAAAATCTGTTAGTAATAAAAAGGGAAAAATACAATTTTTTTATATCTTTCAACAAGGAACGTATAGGTATATAGAAACTATTTAAGGTCATTTTGAGAATTATTATTTCTTAATTATTCCCTTGAGTAGCATTAACATAAGATGGCATTTTTTATTTACTGCGTATTAAAAGTAATTTGTTTTTCTTATTTTTCAGAAAGGGATTGCCACTGTTAACTGACATTAATTGCGTCACTATCTAATATTTTTAATAGAAACATGTTTTGTACACCTTCTACAGGCTTTTTAAAGACATGATATATGCAGAATATTTATATCATGACATATATTGGGGCAGACACAGCTGGCAAGGTAGCTGAGAGTCTGCCTAGTAGGTCATAGTGGTACTGAGTCACTCAACATAGATGAAATAGTTTGGTCTAAAAAAATAATGGTGATGGGTTACTAGTCTTTTTGAGTTTAGAGTTGGATAAAAATTTATTTTGTTTAAATACCCGCCTAATCAATTAACTTGCATTAATTTTATTTGCACATGAATAATCTCAGTGACCTCAATAACTCTATTGTAGTCTTAATCAAATTGCATATGTATTTAGTTAACATTGCTGTAAATCAAGAAGAAAATGTTAGAATAACGTGGGAGACCTGATGTCACTTTCTCTGCAGACTTTTGGTAGCAAACCGTGTTTGTTCAACACAAAAGATTTGATTCAGCTCTAATTCCTCAGAATATCAGACCAGTTGTATAAATGTATTTGTTTTTGGTCATCCCATAGTATGGACAGAATAAAAACGAGTGTAGTAAAAGATGTTAAAAGAACTCGGATAACTCCTCGAAGCTAGACAGAAAAAACGTCTGCAAGTATGGCGAGAGCTATTTGTGGGGCTGCATGTGGCTGTGTATGACCACAAGTCTGGCGAAAAGACCAGGGCCCAAACAAGAAAGGTCAGCTAGTGGTTAATCTGTAATGGTGAGTACCCAGCAAGAGTAGCTTCGCGTGTGTTGCTGGTACGTTCTCAGCTCCATCACACCTGACATAGACGTTGGATAGGTGATTGGGTTCTATCCTATGGGCCATGTAACACTATTTCGAACTATCTTAATAGACAAATTCAGCACAGGACAGAAAAAAAAATCAGTGATGGTTTTCCTTTATTTGCAAAGAAATTGCACTGAATACTACCTACTGTGTACCTTTAAATCATAAATGACCTTGGTTTTCTTTTACTCTATTTTTTATTCCTGAGCATGACACTGACAAGGACTTTTTAATCCATCAGACAGTTTATAGACCCTTTTGTAGTCACAAGAAGTAAAAAGCATCTGACTAGAAGGGAATACATGGGGCAAGTTTCTTGCTGGCTATAATTTTGTTGTCATTTCAAGTATTGTGGTAGTATAATTGATGTGACAGGACTGGGCTTTAGACTCGGTCCCTTAGCTTGTGCTCACTTTCAGTTTTAGTCTCTCTCTGTCATTCATTTTGATTGGCTAAGATTTAGGTGACAAACATATGCATACCTTTGAAGCTTAGAGTAAGCATACATAAAAATTCAATGTTATCTGATTATATCATGTATATAAAACTTAAAGCTCCACGGAAATGGTAGTAATTGGTGTCACCTTACAATACAAGATAGTGTAGTGTGCTGATAGCATAGCCAGCAGGAGGCTCTTTTTTATTAATATTATAATTAAATGATTTTCTGGATAAAGGCCAAAAACAGATGAGAGTTGATTGTGCCTTGTCCACTGTTGCTGGGCACTATTAGTTGCATTTTCTAAAAAGAATTGACTTGACATCTTGTTTTTACAGGTTGTTATTGATGCCTTCAGATTGATCAATGCTAATATGATGGTCTTGGGACATGAACCAAGACAAACAACTTCAAATCTGGGTCACTTAAACAAGCCGTCTATTCAGGTAAACTCAGTGTTGATAGTCCTGTGAATTGCAGGATCTTTTCAGCAATTTTGGGGGAAGGTACCTAAAACCAGTAAGCTATACATTTGTTTATTGTTCTCTCTTTAGCATTTTTCTGCATGCATTTGAAGTTGATGTGATTCATCAATAGAGTTATATATATGAAGAGTTTAAAGTTGAGCCCTAAATTAGCTAACTGAGCGTGAATGCCTGTATAATTAAATATTGCAAAGGTTAAACTACTGATTTATCAAAATGCAAATTTTTAATGTAACAATTGATGTCATACTTTGTGACACAAGATAGGTAAAAGATTATCCATTTTCAGTACTGTAATTTTAATAATTCCTTATTAGCATGTCCAAACTTTCTTAAATATAAATTATTCTGAAGCAAATTATGTTAAAAGTTTCTTCAGTATTAATGGTGTTGCCTTTCTGCTGTACGCATATGAAGTTTCTTGCTTAATCTAGATTTAATCTAGATTTAACATTGTATCGTGTCTTAAAATCATTTGAGATTATACAGTAATTTGGTGAAAAAATGGTGGAGTAGGAGATTCAGTAGATTGTTTGGTTGTTTCAGCTGTAATGCTTCCTTTGAGAATATTGTCTTGTATTTCTCTGCAAGCATTTGTGAAATTCAGTATTCAAAGTTTGATTTCTAAAGTTGACGGTTTGACTAGTGACACAAAAATGTTGGTCTTCAATGAAGCAAACTTTTGTTTCAAGAAATAGCTTCTGATCTGAAGGAAGTATTCCCGAGAGTGATTAATGCTTTCATCTGTGTCATTCTTCTGCCTCAATGTCTTTTTCTTTTTTCTCCCCAGAAAACCTTTTCCCCTTGCTATTCCCATGCATTCTAAAAGGCATGTGTTCTGGCACCCATGGATCCAAATTCATAGAATCAGAGAATCGTTCCTTCTCTTCTGATCTATTACTTAAACAGTCAAAGCAATACCTGCTAGACAAACATACTAGGCAAAAGACAGTATGTTACTCATGATAGTAACTCATGGTAGGAATGACACAGGGGCTAAACTTCTGCTGTGAGAAATGTCCTCTGGGAGACTCGATCGCTATACCCCTAGCTTTCAAAATACCGGTTTCTTTTTATTATTTACACATTGAAACCCTTTTTAAAAATAACACTAGTAAAATCCAATAGCTAAACAGTGTTTACTTCAGAAGATTGTTTTACTTCTGATTTTTGAATTAGTAAAAATTCAATTGTATTGGTAGTATTGTTCAGCTTCATTATTTTAAGATCATTGTCACTATAGCATGGCATACTTTGGCCACGGAAGTTTTGAGTTTCTCTTGTTAGAGTGTTTTTTTTGTTTGTTTTTTTAATTTCCAGATTGGTAGTGAGCTGTTGCAATGTCATTGTTAGGCTAAATTTGTGGCTTAAAATGAGACTGTTCTTAAGCCCCCCTCCCTTTTCTTTTCCTCTAAGGACTCAGTGTAGTTTTGATTTTGTTCCAAGGTCATGAGTACAGTTCTGACATAGTTGAGCTCAGCAGCAAACTTAACAGAGATTTCAGCTAGGCTAAAATTTCTGTTTCTTTCTCTACCTGTAGTTTTAAGGTGTTTCTTAACATCTTAGAAATAAATATCTCCTTTTGTATCCCTTCATCCTTTTTTTTTTTTTTGGTCTTTATTCTTGTTGTCCTTTATCAACAGCTTTTTACTTGCATTTTGTCTGGGCATCCGATTTGTAAGTCATGTTGGAATGATGGTTTCCATTTGAAACAAAATGCACGAAGAGCAAGGTTTACTTTAAAATGTAGAGCAAGTGTTTATTTTATGGGCTTCAATTTATCCTGTTGCAGTTGCCAAAATACAACTTCTGTTCAGGGTTGAAGTGGAATGATTGTTTACCTTTTACATTTGTCAACTCTTTAAAAGAGTGATTTGGGAAGAGGGGAGGAAAGAGACAGGACAGTTGGAGAAAGTAAGGACAAATTTGCAAAGCTGAAAATTGGCTGAAGCTGCTCTCTTTGTACTGTAGCTCAGAATATAAATGTGGAAAGGTTGGCAGTGGTTGTAAATAAAAGCACTCAGCATTCTTTTCTTTGTAACAGAAAGATACTTTTATTTTAGTAGATGTGATAGCCAAATTTATTGAGAGAGGTAAGATTTGAAATACCTGTGCATATGTATCAGTCAAAAGTTTTGCAGGCAGTTAATCACTTGTTCCAATTATGGTTGTTACTTGTGGAATGAGTCCGTGCTTTAGAAACAGAAAGTATAACTGCCAGTTGACAGACATTGGAAGATAGAAATAGGAACAATACGAACAGGTATATTTACCTGATATGTACCTATAGTCTGTGTTGTGCTTTTTTGTTTGCCTTTTTTTTTTTCTCCTAAGTGATCTTTGAAGGTGGCTGTATTTAAATGAATTCTTCCTTTTGTTTCAATGGTGAGTAGCTTTTATACAAACTGTCTCTGAATTTTACAGGCACTAATTCATGGACTAAATAGACATTATTATTCCATCACTATCAACTACAGGAAGAATGAACTAGAACAGAAGGTAATTGTTTTAGCTTTTATTCAGAGGACAAAGAATGCTGCTCAAACTACTTAAGAATTGTGGTAATATTCTAATTTAATTGCTGATACTTTCGGTAGTTGTTTTAATCCTCCTGTATTTTATGGGTTTTCTTCCATAAGAAACACTTAGATGTGTGGTAATGATGATGAACCCTTTCAAAAATACATTCTAATATTCGTGTAAGTAGTTTGACAGCATTTTTCCCCACATGTTTTATGGGAAGTTCTCATACTGTTCTCTATGCTTAACAGGTTTGTGCAATGTTTAATTTTCAGTGATTTAGGCTGAAAAACATACCAGCACCCTTAGGTTCTCACAGGATGGAATTCCAGAAGACTGAAGATTGTATTTTCTGAAATGGATTTGTATAACCGAGGAGTCTCAGGTGTTTTATTGGCTATAATCACTTCAACAGTGCTTCTGGCTCGTATGAATAGAGCTCTCGAAGGCTACACTGAGCATCAGGAAGCAGTGATGTCCTGCTTAACTCACAGGACACATTTTTTACTTTACACAAACCTTACACGTTTACAGAAAAAATATTGTTTAGTAACTGACAAAAACTAGTTTCTTTTGTATCAGACTTCCTCAGTCACAAGTAAAATCCTCTAGCTTGACAGTCTCAACCAGGAAAAAAAGTTTGTAGTTTACAGAGGGTAGTTCTTGAAAAGCCAGATAATGTCCTCAGTTATGACTATGCATGTTCATGGCTTTGTTACAGTTTTAAGTTAATCACAGAGTTGGAATTCATGATGCAATTGTCAGAATGGTTTCCTTACTTAATTTTTACATTTAGAGGGCTAAGAATAATAAAAAGAAAATCAATTTTGAATAATGGAAGAATAATCTTGTAAATCAGGGAGCTGAAAGGAGTTTGTGAATTAGATAACCCTTTTAAAGACAGTATTCTAGCTTCCAGACAATTGTTTACATTAAAATACGACAGTGTAGCTCATCCGGTCTTATCTGAAGTTCCAAGTGTGTTAGTGGTTTAATGGTTTACATGTGTAAATGCAAGTAAGAGAATGATCTTGTCCAAGTTAAGGAAACTGCAATTTGTGAGGCAGCACGTTATCTGTACACGTCTCACTTAAGGTAGATTGAGATCTCAAAAATCCCTTCATGGTGATGGTTACCTCTCTCTGTAGAAAGAAAAGTATATGCTTCACGTATTGGATGAGAAGCCCATCACACAAAACCATGCTTTAAAACCCATAGAGCCAAGCTAATCTATCCTTATGCAGTTTGCCTACAACTCTTTCTGCCAGTAAATAAGATTTTGATGAAACCATGTATGACACTTTCAACTCAGTTCATATGTTCCATAGCCCGTTTTCTTTGGAAGCAGCACATAGGATGAAATACCTGCTTTCATTCAGGTAGTAGGAATTGCAGGGTTTATAGGTTCTCAAAGATTTCTGTAGTAAATGTTTGCAAATTGAAGGCAACCTGAAACTGTTTGCTGAAAGAATCTTCTCTACAGTCCTTGAGTGTGCAGAAAATCTGCAAAATAGGCTTTCCTTATGCATGAAAATCAGGAAATTACCTTTGTAGTTATTTCTTCGCTTTTTCAAGACTGTCAGAATGTCATCAGAGAGCCAAGTACATTTCAGATATTTCTAATAGTCCCTGTGCTTATCACCATCAAAAATCTGTTTCATTTTTATCATGTGGTTTTTAGGGCTCTTTACTTTGTAGGAGGACAAACACAAGTCATTCTTTGGTTGCTTTTGAAGTTCACTTCTTCACAGCTGTGGCAGCTGCTTGCATACAGTTCAGGATAATAAGAAAAGCCTAAATAAATACCTCATACATTTAATCAAAGCATTAAAAAATTTTTCAAGTTCATCAGAGGCCAGATCCTTCAACCATTCCTTATGTGGTAGCTAAAATATTCACCTTCCTGCTACCTCTACAGCAATACAATTGTGCGTTCTCAACCTCCAGCAAAAATACTAAATTACAAAAGAAAGGCGTTCCTGTCAGAATAAATATGACCCTGGTTTATATGCCACATTTTCATATTTAGAGTTCAAGAAGTTTGGTCTTTAAAAATGTAAAAAAAGCCTATTGTCTGCTTTGGCAGAATATTTGATTACTGTAGTTACTTAAACATTGCACAATCAATAATTTTTGTTTTACTACTATAAATTAGACATCTGTGTAGTATTTTGAATGTCTTTTATGATGCATGCTCTAAACAGGTTTTATTTTGCAGATGTTGCTAAATTTGCATAAGAAGAGTTGGATGGAAGGCTTGACACTTCAGGACTACAGTGAACACTGCAAACTCAATGAAACAGTAGTGAAGGAGATGTTAGAGTTAGCCAAGAATTATAACAAGGTATTCATATCCCATAATGATATAATTCTAACTGTTTATGAAATAAATAAAGTTATTACTTAATTTCAGAAGCAAAGATAATTATCGCAGCCTTACTCAAAATGACTTGTAAAAGACTAGACTGTAAGAACAAAACAATCATTGCAGAACTCTTTTGAACCTTGGGGGTTAGTCTGAGTTGTATGGTCTGCTTTCTGCAAAGAGCTTCTTGGGATTTGTTTAAATTAGGCACAAGCATGGCTTTAATGGCCTTGTGAAGATTGTTTCCCCCATTTATTAATCAACTATGTGAAGTTGCCTATTAACTTTTTTTAAAATACTATGGTAGCTCTTCAGGCGTTTTCACCAAGGTTTTGCCCTAAACTAGCAAAATGTTTAATTACGTGTTTTACTTAGTAATGGGAGTAATCACATTAATTCTGTAGTTGTATTTGGTGAAGAGAATTTCAGATTCCCGCAGCTCAAGATTGATTGTATTATTCATTCTTCAGTCAAGGACTACTTGACCAGACTTCAGTATAACAGAATAAGGTTGCTTATTGGTATTATTCCAGTAGGTAGGTGGGTAGTAAATATTTAGAACTCATTCTGATGCCTAACTTAATGTTCTTTTTAAATAAAGAAATTATTATTGATGTCAGAAAGAAGGATCACAGTTATTTGTGGTGTTTTAATACTGGCATTTACACTTAGAAATATTGTTTATAAATCATAGATATCTGCAACTTTTCAATAAGTAATAAGCTTGTCAGTCATTCTTGATAAATGGTATTTTTTTTAACTTCCAAGAAGTCCTTAAAAATAAAATTCAGTATTACATCCATTAGGTAAAGTTAGTGGACGTACATAATACAGACTGTGTTTAAAAACAACAGGACATTATAAAAATATATTGACTAAACAGTGTAAAATGTACTAGTGATCAAACCTCCAAGAGTTGAAACAATGTAGGTGACATTGTTTTTATTTTTTTATTTTTGCTGTACTAGTTTAATTGTCTTCAATTATCTTTACTATCAATACTCCTTACGTAGAATTTTTTGCTTAAAAGTTTTGTGAATACATCTTGCTTATCTGACAATAAAACCATTCATGAGTATTTACCTTCATCTTTTGTGCTAACACTTAGTAATTAAAACCATGTCTGCTGAAAAGCTGAAGTACCTTTCCTTTTGACTTTCTAAAATGTGTTGCTGTTTGATTTTTCCTTTTTCTCCTTTTTTTTTTTTTTGTGTTAAAGAGAATTATATTTGAGAATCTTGTGGTTGGGGGAAGAAGTAAATGAAATCTGAAACACTGACCTTTTCTGTGTTTCGTTCACAGGCTGTTGAAGAAGAAGATAAGATGACACCTGAACAGCTGGCAATAAAAAATGTTGGCAAGCAGGTGAGGTGCGATGAATTAGAGTGAGGTGGAATGATACACTTCGTTCATTCTAAATATTAATTTTCTTATATGTGTGTAGGTGATTTTAGTTCTACATGCAAGATATTCTCAACTCTCTAAATAATGAATTTATTTTTGCTGAAGATTGTTGTGTAAGGAACAAGGCTTTTGACCTTAGGTAATCTGCAGTCTATGTGCAAGTCATGTTCTGCATGTGTTTATATTAGATGCAGAGGAGTAGTGTTGAGATTTCTTCCATTTTTTTCCCTTTCCAAGGAGATACATAAAGATATCCTGGTCTGTTGTATTGTCAGAGAGGCCAAAACCATGAGGACTTTAAAAAATAGTACTACTGAAAAAAGATGGGGGTGTAGTTTCATACATTATCGGGGCTAAAGAGCTGGCTCACCCCTGTCCTTGGTTCACGAAGACACTGTCAGTGCATAGCTCCAATATGCACATATGCAAGCAGGCTGCATTGCTTTGTATTGCTGTTGAAGCAAAACACTTTAGGACCATAGCTGAAACTGAAAACACCTAGTCAATTCATTCTATCCCTTTGCAAAGTGAGGATGTAGAGGACTTGACAGAAAACCATTTCTACATATCATTTTAACTTAAAGGTTGAGGAAATGTGCTTTGGTGGAGGAGAGGAGAACAAAACAGGTTGGTAAAAGGTTGTGTTCAAAATTCAGGAGGGGCAATGGAAACAAAAAAATGGCTTTAAAAATACTAAGCATGTCATTGAAAAAACAGTATATATTGTATTGTTAGTGCCAGCAGAAGAATTTAAAGGCTTCTGGATTGCTCTTGTGTCAGCTTCTAGCAGCTATGTCATAACACATCTGCACTATTGTTCAGTCACTCGTGTATCTCTGTAGCATTCAGAACAATAAAGTTTCTGCACACCTACACATACATAAATATATATAATTAAACATTGTAACAAGGATTGTATTTTAAGAGTTTTGATGTCATCTCAAACATAACTCAAGTTTCATTCGTCTTTTAAATAATTACACGTACGTGGGGGGAAAATATCTATTTTGATGCAGTTCTTTATAAAGAAAAGCCATTTTTTTCCTGATGAAATTACTAAGTAATTTCTGTGTTTTTTTCTCTGCAACGTATATAGAAAATTTTGTAAACAGACAGCTGCTCCCAATAGGTATATTATGTTATTAGGATGCATTTGCTAAGAACAGGGTATATTGGAGAACTACATGATCTTTGAAAATGAGTTATTTAAGAAAGCTTATATTTTATGGTGTTCCTCACACGCTGATTTTCCAGCTCACTTTTACGTAAACTCAAATGAGTTCATTAGATTTTGACAATAATTCTTTTAAAGTAGTAGATAATATTCCCATATTATTGCCTTCTATGTTTTCTTTACAAACAAGCATGCTACAACAATGCAGCAGTAAAATTTAGAGATGTTTTTTAAATGTGCCTGATAATTTTGCAGTATATTCATATTAATTACTTAATCTTGATTCTGCAAGTTATTTTAACCATTTATGAATATAGTTAAGTTTTCAACCAGAAAGAATGTAATTATTCTATGTGAATGCCCACAAGTGCGCACTCACTTGAGTAATAGTATGTGGGAATGTGTATTTTCAGAATGCTGTTCAGGTTTAGCATTCTATTTGTCAGAACATTTGAACATCTCATTGTGCATTTTCTTGATAGGTATAAATATGTTAATTTTCTCAGTCGAAACAACTATTCAAAGACTGTGTTAGATCATGCTTGAGGCTTTACAGGATTAGAATACATATTTGTACAAAGATCTGAAAACAAATTGCAGTGTACCAGAACTGAGATTAAAATGTTGGACCTAGTGAGATGCATAGTGAATTCCACGTGTTGTTTTTTGTCCTTAAAACTCACAGCTGTCATGGTTACTCTTCAGATACTGGATAGAAATTTACTTCCTAAACCTATCCTCTGCTTCTTTGAGTGATAGTATGAACTAATCGTTTGGCAGTTTAGTCATTTGCTAGGTCTTGTGAGAAAGGAAAATCTGGGAGCTTCACCGACCTCTCTTCCTTAAGTCACAGCCTTCTTACATAGAAATAGAATAACTGAAATCCTTCACAGAGATGTGTTTTATTCATTTCTCACATGTTATCCTTTATATTTCAGGACCCCAAACGTCATTTAGAAGAGCATGTGGATGTGCTGATGACTTCAAACATTGTCCAGTGTTTAGCTGCTATGTTGGATACAGTTGTATTTAAATAACCGATTTACTGTTTGTGATGCTTTCTGTGTATATTTGTTTATTGTTTCTAATACTCACAAAACAGAGACTGCTGAGGCTATATTTGATCAAACAGAGACATCTGACTTCATTTGCAGTCTTAAGTGCAGCTCAATAACACCTTTCAGTCTCTAATTGTGCAGTTGCTTCAGTTTTTTTATGTCAGGGTCTTTACAGACTCCAAAGCAATTCAAGAACACGATGTGGGCAAAAATGTATTACATTTTCATTTAATATTTTGGGAAAAAAATCAGTAGTACATATATATTTTGATTGTTGCAACATAATAAAAGTACATTTACAAGCCTGTCTTAAGTTCTGGAAGGCCTTTTTTTTTTGTGAGAGTGGGGGGAATCAATGGTGTAGGAAAAGTGCTGGTAAAACAGATTTCTATCCACTGTAGAACTACTGAGATGTTAGTTGCTAGGACAGCAAAAAATCTCTAATGAAATTTGGCTTTCATTGATTGCCAAATACTCTTTTTAAGATTTTATATATATATATATACACACATATATATATAAAAGCACTGAATCCCAAGGATATACAAAAAACAAGTGCTGAAAATTACGATGACAGCTCCCTTTCAATATTATTCAAGCTGTAATATCCACAGAAGACAATTGACCTTAAGAAAATGAATTCAGTTATGCTGATAACTGAATCACACAACTCTCACCAGCGGTGTCATAAATAGCACTATTCTGAGAATAAACATTAAAGTGATGGGGGCTGCTGTAGGGTTGTATGAACCCTCCCTCCTGTGAAAGAGGAGGTACATAAGATACAGATATATGGAAGGAGTCCCAACTGGAATGTGACATTTTAAACCCTTTCCATGGACTAGAAATGCTTACGGAAGGGCAGGTGGGTTGGCTGCTTGGTTTTAAGCAGACAAAGCCAAGTAACTGTGTTTTTGGAGTGACTCTGGCTTTTGGGCTGGGGGGGGGGGGGGGGGAGTTGTGTGCATTTTAAGTATTGGAGGTGCTTAGGTTGATTTGATTCTTTTGTCTGGGTGGAAGTGCTCTTTCTGTATCACTCATTAACAATATTTTAGCTGCTGGCTTTTTTTTTTTTTTAACAGCAACAGTTGTGACAGATAAATAGTTTAGAACTCATCTTTGTGTTAAAGATTTTAAGTTATTTGACTTATTTGCATCATAAACAAAAGGAACATAAATTTATCTCTTATTTTCCACATTGTGCCCAGTTCTTTCCTATTTATTTGTTCATTAACATTCAAACATTTTTCTTTTGTTTGGAATTTCTTATTTAGGCCTTCTACCATTTTAAAATAACTCTCTCTCAAAGTATATTTAGTGTGCATTTACTTCAGAGGGGAACATGCAGATTTTTGCAGCTGCCCTCCTTATGGCCTTCCCTCTGCCCCCACAGTAGGCAGCAGAGTATCAGACAGGGAAAATGGAGACGTACCAAACAATGTTTGTCTGCCTGCAGTTAAGATAAGTGGAAATGTTTCTGGTGGTTTGCACTGAAAACCAGCGTGTCACTGGGGAAGGCTGTATTTGGGCCCTGCCATTGTGCAGTATGTGCTTTCCTGCTGCACCCTGCAGAAAGACGGGGCAGGAGCTGATGTGGGGGCATGCAGCGGGGCTCTGCATCCCTGCACCCCTGTATCATCTGGAGGGACACGGATATTTGGGGGGAGTCATAGGTAACGTGGCACTGTGGAACCGGCGAGGAGCTATCGCAGTGCTGCAGTGTGCACATGCGTGAAAGGCCAGTGCAAGCTGGGAGCCAAAACAGTAAGTCTTGCACATTTTTCTAAATTTATTTTAACAAATGTACATCTTACGGAGGGTAGCTGAAGGAAAGCTGCTGGAGATGTGTATCTCCTTAGTATGAGCTTGTGCTGTAATAGCCTGCTTTCTATCCAGCCCTTGGTTTGACTTGGAGGCACAATTTTCCACTTACTAAGATGCTTCATGAATAATCAAAAGGCTGGGTTTTGGGGCATCTTTCCTCATTTTTGTTCAGTCCTTTAGGAGCTACACAGAGGGATTTGGAAGCGTGCACGCATGCTGTAAGCTGAAAAGCAGCAGCCCATACACCATCCTGGAGGAAGAAAGGTTTTCAAGCAGCCACCTTCTGAGCCTCCAGCCGCAGCAGAGCAGACCTTCATTAGCAGCTTGACCCCTCATCACCTGTCAGCACGAAGGATGGGCATATTGTATTAGCAAACCTCCTTCTTTCCGCGACGATTCTGTAACACCACCTGCCATTGCATATCCCCCTATTATACCAGTTTAGGAGTTGTGCACTGAAGATTTTTGGCATATATTAACACTTCCATGTGATTGGCAGTACACCACTGAATTCATTGCAGCTCTGCATGTATATGGGTGTAGCAACATAATTCAGGGCAACGTTTCCCGGGGTTTAGCTGTGTTTCGACCCATCTCCCGCCCATGTATCTAAATCCATTACCTTTTTATCGGTTTCAAGCAGAGAAATGCAAGGGTGGGCATGCTGGTGAAACAAGTGTCAGAAACAGTAGTTAGGACTGATAGTGATAAAACTATTTTCTTAGCACTGAAAGGAGAAGGTATGGTATGGGAAGTTGCCTGTGCGAGCCAGCGAATAAGCTTACCTGCTCACTTTTTGCCTCACAAAGGATTTTATTAGAATAATTTGTAATACAGAGAAAGGGAGGCTGTGTATGACGGCCTCCCTGAAACACCACATAATTGAACTAGTGCACGGTTTTAAGCAACAGGAAAATTACTAAACGGCTGTGAGATTTGGGAGCGCTGAAATACGCATTCTGACAAGCCTGCTTCCTGCCTTCTCTGGATTTGAGTTTGCGAAGTTTTGGCCTGGCTTCAGCTCATTACATGTCGGTCTTGATTTTATTATAAGGTCGGGGCCGCACTAAGCATGAGCAAAATTGGAAGCCGGCTGCTGGGTGTCAAGTGGAAAGTGAGGTGTGCTCCGTGACATACCTCAGGTCCACACCGCTAAGGGGAAAACACTATGAAAAATGAAACGAGAGAGCTCCTCCCGGAGAAAACAAACAGAAAAAGAGAGAGAAAAAAAGGGTGATCCTGGAAACTCAGCAGCTCGCCTGGGAACGGGCACGGGGAGCGACGCTGAGGCGGCGGGGAGGCGGGCGGCCGAGTGCCGGGCGCGGGGCTCGCTGCGGGCCGCGCCGGGGCTCCCCCCGCTGAGGGACGGCACTCGCCGCCCCCCGGAGCTCCGGGACCTCGCCCCCGGCCTCTCCGCCCCGAGGGCTCGGCTCGGCCCTTGCGGGGCTGCCTCCGGGCCCCGGGACTGCTCCCGCCGCTGGGCTCGGTCGCCTCGCCGAGGGAGGGCCGTGGCGGCGCTGCTGCCGCGAGGCGAGGCAGCCGGTGACAAATGTATTACAAAAGCGCTCTCCCCTCCCAGCGCTGTCTGTGGGACTGAGTCACGGAGGGAAAGCAGGCACCGAGTGGAAAGCGATCCGGAGCCGCATGGACGCCTTCTCCGCTGTTCTGCTGACGGTGTGCGGCGTTACGGCGCCCTGCTAAGGCATTGACTCCCTAGAGCCCCGCAGACACCGCGCCAGGGCAGCGCGGCCGATGGTTAACGCGGAACTTCAAAGGGGAGACCCGCGGCCGCCGCGGCGGGCTCGGGAGGGGCGGGGGGCGCTCGCACGGACGGGGGCTCCCCCCGAGGGGCTCCCGGTGCCGGTCCCCGGTCGCCCCCGGCAGCGGGGCCGAGCGCGGCGCCGCCCGGGTGAGCCGAGGGCAACGGCGCCCGGCCTCGCCGGCGGCCCCCGGAGCCCCCCAGCCCCCGGCACCCAGAGGCGGGGGACAGGCGCGCAAGTGCTTGGAGAAACGCGGGGCTTTTGGTTTATTTTGCAGCCGTAGTCAAAAATAAATAAATTTTAAAAAAATGAAAAATAAAAATTATAAAAAAATGCTGGAAAGGTCACATAATAATGAGCTCTTACAGCAAACACACTCTTCCCTTCCCCCTTCGCCTTCCTTCTATCTCACAATAAAATCATCTCCTTCAATTTGCCATGATCGTCGCGACCAGGAGCCAGGTGATTATCCTAATTAATGTCTATCTAATTAAATTACTGTCAGCGGTTAACCAATGGCAGAAGCCGTTTCATCCTCTCCGCAAGCAGCGAGATCAAAAGTGAGTCTTTCCTGATTGCTGCATAGTGTCAATTGGCCAATCTCTTCTCCCAGGGAAAGAAAAAAAAAAAAAAAAAATAAAAAAAAAAATAAAAAAAGTAAATCAAACGTTTGGGAAGCATTTGGTGGATGAAGTGCTTTCTGTCTAGTGAGGGTCCCAGGATGTCTAGCTTCTGATACTGAGGAGCCCTTTCAGATCCAGGGACTGAAGGGTTATTACTGTGGTGCTAGAGCTATGCAGCTGGAGCATTGTCTTTCTCCCTCTATCATGCTCTCCAAGAAATTTCTCAATGTGAGCAGCAGTTACCCACATGCAGGCGGATCTGAGCTTGCCTTGCATGATCATCCCATTATCTCGACCACTGACAACCTGGAGAGAAGTTCACCTTTGAAAAAAATTACCAGGGGGATGACGAATCAGTCAGATACAGACAATTTTCCTGACTCCAAGGACACACCAGGGGACGTCCAGAGAAATAAACTCTCTCCCGTCTTGGACGGGGTCTCTGAGCTTCGTCACAGTTTCGATGGATCTGCTGCAGATCGCTATCTGCTCTCTCAGTCCAGCCAGCCCCAGTCTGCTGCCTCTGCTCCTAGTACCATGTTCCCTTACCCCGGCCAGCACGGACCTGCTCACCCAGCCTTCTCCATCGCCAGCCCCAGCCGCTACATGGCTCACCATCCTGTGATCACCAACGGAGCTTATAACAGCCTCCTGTCCAACTCTTCGCCGCAAGGCTACCCCACGGCGGGCTACCCTTACCCCCAGCAGTACGGCCATTCCTACCAAGGGGCGCCTTTCTACCAGTTCTCCTCCGCCCAGCCGGGGCTCGTCCCCGGCAAGGCTCAGGTCTACCTGTGCAACAGGCCGCTCTGGCTGAAATTCCACCGGCACCAGACGGAGATGATCATCACGAAGCAGGGGAGGTAAGCCGCCGCGCGGACCCTCTCCGTGCTCCGGGGCCGCTCGGCCGGGGGAGCCGCCCGCCGCCGCCGCCGCCCCGGGGGAGCCGCCCGCCGCCGGGGCCGGTGGTCGCCGGGGCCGGTCCCCGCCGGGGCTGCCCCCC
>CM021771.1:22000556-22250711 GCA_011076525.1 Nettapus auritus | reverse complement strand
TTGTGGATGTAATTTTGGCGGATCCCAACCACTGGAGATTTCAGGGAGGCAAATGGGTTCCTTGCGGCAAGGCGGACACCAATGTACAAGGCAAGTTCCTCCAATTAACACTTTTCCCGACACATATGTAGGTGAGAATGATTAATTAAAGCCTTTGTGGACTGGCTCTAGCGGCTTCTTAAACGAGAAAGGGCCAACGACGTTTTTTAGAAAAAGAAAGGGAGGGTGGTGGAGAAAGTAAGAGGTGGTCGAAAAACGCCGCTTTAATCCCGCTCGGTTCAACGAAGGCGGTTTCGGCAGCAAAATAGCGCTAACTTTAACGGGGTCCTTCGGCCCCGCGCGCCGCTGCAGAGGCAGCACCCGGCTACGTGCGAGACCCGTGATGTGGTGTTTCTTGTTGTTCCGCTTAGGAAACCGGGTGTACATGCACCCCGACTCCCCCAACACGGGAGCCCACTGGATGCGCCAGGAAATCTCCTTTGGGAAACTAAAACTTACAAACAATAAAGGAGCATCAAACAACAACGGGCAGGTCAGTGGGGGAACCGCAAAAGCTCCGCTAGGCTTTTTTCTTTCTTTCTTTTTCTTTTTTCTTTTTGGCGTTGCTGCTTCAGGCAGAATCCTGCACTCTCCAGTCGGACGTGTACGTGCATTATATATGTAGTCCTTATTTCTAAAGACCGCGTCCCCAAGCGAGGATAAAGGGGCGGCGGGGAGGGGAGAGCCCTCGCGTCCTTTGCCGCGGGCATCGCCGCCCCGTTCTGCTGCTCTAACCCAGCGGCCCCCTCCCTCCTCTTCCTCTGCCCGACAGATGGTGGTTCTGCAGTCCCTCCACAAGTACCAGCCCCGCCTGCACGTGGTGGAGGTGAACGAAGACGGGACGGAGGACACCAACCAGCCGGGCAGAGTGCAGACCTTCACCTTCCCCGAGACCCAGTTCATAGCGGTCACCGCCTACCAGAACACCGATGTAAAGAGCTCCCCGCTCCGGCCCCTTCGCGCTCCCCCACAGCCCGGCCGCTGCTCCCGCTCCCCCGGGGCTCCGGCACCGGGAGACCGAGGCCTCCCCCCGCTCCCTTCCCGTTTTGCCTCCGCGGCCGGGATCCCGCCGGGAAGCTCCCGCTCGGCGGAGATCCATTGGCGAGGCATCGATCGGCCCGGGCCGACGGAGCAGCTACCTCGAATTAAAGCCTCGGTACCTCCTTGGCCGCGTTTCGGCGTGGCCGGGTGCTGGTGCCCCCCTTCCCTGTGACATGTTCGGGCCGCGGCCCCGGGGTAATTGCTTGGCTCGCCGCGAGCCTCAACCCTCAGCTCCAGCGCTGCGGGGCGTTCCGCCTCGGTCCTGGCTTTCCATAGATCCACGGCCATGCGCTACGCGTAATTACACTTCTGAAAACATGGGGTTAAACGCGAATTTTTAGCGTGATTTTTAGAATAAAGGGAATCTTAAAATTCGATTTTGGCTATCTAGTGGCGTGCCGCAGCTTCGTTTTTCGCGTTTCAAAGGCAATCGGGTCGACTAGAGCGAAGCTCGGCGCTGCTAAAGGCGCGGTGGCTGCGGCAGGGTGCATTCTTCGTGCTTTTCACACCGTGCGCTCTGCTCCTCTGTTTCCCTAGATCACACAGCTGAAAATAGACCACAACCCTTTCGCCAAGGGCTTCCGAGACAATTACGACACGTAAGTAAAGCCGCATTTTTCTTTCCCTTCTGCCGGCTGCGGGCACCCGTCAAGGGGAGAGGCTGGGGGGCGCGGGCAGCCTCCTCGCCACGCCGCCCCGGGCGAAGCCCGCGCCCGAGCCCGCTGCGCTCTCCTCTGTGCTGCGGGCACACAGGGGCTGCCCCGTGTTGGGCTCCGCACCCCCTGGGGGTCCCCGCGCCCGGCCCCTTTCTTTGCGCCCCTTTCAAGTTCTCGTTGAGTTGCGCGCAAGGGTCCCGCGCAAGGCGCGCCGTGCGCCCCCCGGGTTTGAATAAGCCCGGGCTCCGCAATCCCTGTGTCCAGAGGGATTTTTTTTCCCGTCTCGTTTTGTTCTCCTCTGGGGTTGGAGTGTTTTTTTTTTTTTTTTTTTTTTTTTTTTTTTTTTTTTTCCTTCCTTGCATCTGGGTGGAGCTAAAGGCTGCGAAGTTTTTAATCGCGGTTTGTCCCCGCGCTGCCTCCCCCGCTCGCAGAGCCGTCCGGGGGCTGCTGCCAGGGTCTGGCCGGGGGGAGGCCGCCGGGAGCCGAACGGGGCCAACCGGGCCCGGCTGTAGCAGCGCTGGAGGCTGCGGCTCGCCCCGGCCCAGGGCACGGCCGGCGGGCACCCCCTGCCCGCCACCTGCACAGGGCGGCTCAGAGCCCCGAGGGGGGGGGGCGGCCCTGGAGCTGCCTGGCCTCGCTGCAAGCCCCGGGGCCGCAGGACAGGGCCGAGTCCCTGAGTTCCTGCGGGAGGAAGGAAACCTCCTCGTCCCTCTGGGTTGGGGGGACCCCCTCGTCCCTCTGGAGGCTGCAGCCGGGAGCGGGCTCAGGCCGCGCGTAGCACCCGCGCCTGCTGAGGCCTCTCGCAGCGCTCCAGCTCCTCCCGGCAGCGGCGTTTGGCTCCCAAGGGGGAAGCGACGCCGAGGCCTGAAGCAGCTCCGGAGGGGTCCGGGGCCGAGCAGCGGCTGTCCCCGGGGGGACCGCCCCGTCGGGCGGCCGCTGCGAGCCGCGAGGGGCCGGGCGCCTTGAGGGCAGCCCCGGGCCGCCGCTGTCGCTTCTTGTGCGGGCTCTGCGAAACCCGCGGCCTTCAGAGAGGCTTCGTGGCCTTCGCCCCCAGCCTCAAGTGCTTTTCCCTTTTTCAGAGGGGAGAAAACTTTATAGGGCGTCACTTGAAAGGAGACGGGGGGAGGGGGAAGCTTCAATGTTGTCTAGCACGTTGGATTTGTTTAAGGGCCAAGTTTATTTTGGATAAGAAATTCCAGGAGGCGTGGAGGGTTAATTAAAGCACAGTTTTAGCCTGAATTAAATACATATAGTAGTTATTCATCCATTAAAGTTTTTATTATCGCAAATTGCAGCCCAGCATGGGAGAATTATATATAGGCCACGCAGGGAACACTAGATGCGTCTGGTTCTGCATTTCCTACAGTAGGTGTTCAAAGATTAGCCTAATTTAAACCCAATAAAATGTTGATGGTTCGTCTGCGACTCCCAGTAATAAGCGTTAAACAGGCGCTGTACCGCCGCTGCTCGCAGCACACGCCCGGGTTGCCTGTGGCGCACACGGCGGGGCCGGTCGGCGTGTGGCCGAGCGGGGATTTCAGGCCCCGGGCTGAGAGCAGGAGCCCCCCGGGCTAAGAGCCAGCACCCCCCGGTCCCAAAGAGCGGCTTGCCGTGCCGTCCCCGGCTAGGGCCCCGTCTCCCGGCCCCACCGAGGGCGGCGGCGCCCGCCCGTGCCCTCGACGGCGGCGCCCACCCAGCCCTGTCCCCTTCTCTCCGGCAGGATCTACACGGGCTGCGACATGGACCGGCTGACGCCCTCCCCCAACGACTCGCCCCGCTCGCAGATCGTGCCCGGGGCCCGCTACGCCATGGCCGGCTCCTTCCTCCAGGACCAGTTCGTGAGTAACTACGCCAAGTCCCGCTTCCACCCCGGGGCAGGAGCCGGCCCGGGGCCCGGCGCCGACCGCAGCGTGCCCCACACCAACGGGCTGCTCTCCCCACAGCAAGCCGAGGACCCGGGGGCCCCGTCGCCGCAGCGCTGGTTCGTCGCCCCCGCCAACAACCGCCTCGACTTCGCCGCCTCCGCCTACGACACGGCCACCGACTTCGCCGGCAACGCGGCCACGCTGCTCTCCTACGCGGCGGCCGGCGTCAAGGCGCTGCCGCTGCAGGCGGCCGGCTGCGCGGGGCGGCCGCTGGGCTACTACGCCGACCCGTCGGGCTGGGGGGCGCGCAGCCCCCCGCAGTACTGCAGCAAGTCGGGCTCGGTGCTCTCCTGCTGGCCCAACAGCGCGGCGGCGGCGCGCATGGCCGCCGGCAACCCCTACCTGGGGGAGGAGGCGGAGAGCCTGGCCCCCGAGCGGTCCCCCTTGCCGGGCGCCGAGGACTCCAAGCCCAAAGATTTGTCCGACTCCAGCTGGATCGAGACGCCGTCGTCCATTAAGTCCATCGACTCCACCGATTCTGGGATTTACGAGCAGGCCAAAAGGCGGCGGATCTCCCCGTCGGACACCCCGGTGTCCGAGAGCTCCTCGCCCCTCAAGAGCGAGGTGCTCACCCAGCGGGACTGCGAAAAGACCTGCGCCAAGGACATCGGCTACTACGGCTTCTACTCGCACAGCTAGGCGCGGCCCGCCGCCGGCCCCGCCGTCCTTTTGCACAATAACTCCTCCGCGGTTAGCGCACTGACCCCCGCCCCTAGCTGCCCCCTCCGTTCCCCCGGCCCGGCCCGGCCCGGCGGGGAGGCGGGCAGGGAGGCAGGCAGGAGGCCGAGCCGCCCTCCCCGCCCGCCCCGCGAGGCCCGGCGGAGCCCCGGGGGCGCCCCCGTGCCCCGCGGGTCAGTAGGATGTGTAGACTCTCTCCAGCCGTACAGCGCTTCCTTCCTTGTACCACGGATGGATCCTAGGGGATGGTGTAGTAATAGTGGGGAAAAAGAGCCTGTGAAATGCCTGTACATAGGGTTCTAATTTATTACTTTCCTTTGGGTTCGTTTTCCTATTTGTTCGGATTTTTTCTTTCTCTTCACTTTGGTTTTCACTGTTAAGTCGCAGAACTTAGATCTTGTTTAAATCCCCTCACTCTGCCCCCGCCTCTCGTCCCCAGGTGAACACTTTCTAAACGCCCCTGGAGACGCTGAGCGCCCCGTGGCCGTACAGCGCGTAATGGGTTTCTCACTTTCCCCGCAATTCCTCGCATGAAATAATTACGCACTGCCCTGGGCTAACACAGCTACGGAATAGCTGAGCTTTCCCTTCAAAACACCAGAAATACGTCTCGTAGGAAAGTCGATTAAAGTAGCATGACGCCTTCCGAAAGCAAAATTAACCGCCTCTGTATTTTTTTCTTTAAAAGGAATAGCTCGACATCAGCAATATTATTATTTTTGTGGTATTCCTCCCCCCCCCCTCGCCCCCAAGTGCCAAATCCATTACCGGTCCCTGCAGGTGCCAAATATGCTGACAAACTCTTTTCAGATTTCTTTGCAGTTTTCCCCCTCTTTCTTTATATTGCTGTAAATCTTTGTAATGAATAATCTAAAAAAAAAAAAAAAAAGAAAAAAAAAGAAAAAAAAGATATAGACGACTGAATTGTTGGTAACCATAGTGTAGTCCAGTGAAGATGAATTGTGAGTTGTATATTTTACTGCATTTAGTTTTGGAATTGACTTTTTCATAAAGTAGCTAACCGAGATCTGACTTCCTGGGGAACAAAGTGCACACGGACAGTAAGAGCGCTCTTTCCTGTAAACCTCTGATCTGGCAGTGACGGAGAAGTAATATCCCTCCAGCTCTCCCCCCCCCGGCGAAGCAGAATAGTAAGTCTTCGAATTTTGAGTAGCAAATCTATACGATTAACGCATTTTTATATGAAACACAACTGCAAACTGAAATATGCATCGGGCTAAATATTCAGTCTAGGTTACACTCGACGGGGAAGTTTCCTAATAGAAATTCAGGGTCATAAACGTGTGTATATTTTTGACTCTTCTGTAAATCGAATGTTGTGATTTTTATATTTGTTCTGTTATGTCCGTGGAACTGAATAATTTATACAAGTACCTGCTCCATTGAGATATGTTTCGGTTTTTGCCCGTTTGTATCGTCTGTGTATAACAAGTAAAATAAACCTGGCAAAACGCTCACCTCGTCTCGGGACGCCGCTTGGCTGCGACGGCGCCGGGGCTCGCCCCCTCCCGTCCCGGCGCTGCCGGCCGGAGGAGGAGGAGGAGGAGGAGGAGGGAAGGCTCGGGAGGTGCGGGTCTCCCTGCCTGCAGGTTTAAAGCCCCGACAGCGCTCCGGAGCAGAGGTGAGGGGGCAGCCCTCCGCCGCTGCCCCCTCAGAGGGAGGCGGTGAGAGGGGCAGGGTGAGGCGCCTTCCTCCCTCGGCTGTGGGGTCTGGGACGTTAGGGCAGGTGTGACGGGTGACAGGGCGAGTTTGGGAAGCCGCAGCCAGGGCCTTTGGTGCCGGTATGGACCCGAGCGGCCCGGCCGCCCGCGCTGGGCTGCGGCTGAGGTGGTGGCGGCGGCCTCGTCGGGCAGGGCGGGAAGCGGCCGGGCCGTGAGGGAGGAGAGGGCCCACGGTGAAACGCTCCCCACTTACCCCCCCGCAACTGCTCCCAGCTCCCGGCGCCCCCTCGGCGTCGCGGCGAGGGGCCGTCCGAGGTGTAAAACACGAAAAAACCTCGTCCCTCTTTCCCCGCCGTCGCCCGCTACCCCGTCCGTCCCGTCACGCAGCCCCGAGGGGCGCCTTCGCCGTGAGCCCGCCGCCGCCGGGCCCGCAGGAGCCCCCCGCCGAGACCCTCAGCCCCTGAGGCGGGGGCTCGCTGCCTTCTGCCCGGCGGGTTTCATTCCCGCGGGTCCGGGGCGAGCCCCGACCGCCTGGAAGGTCTGAGCAAAACCCTGCCTGCGAGCCAGAGGTTAACGCTGTTCCGTAACTATCTCGACAGGACGCTATAAATCCCTAACTATTTCTGCGGGAGAGTGGAAGAGGTAAAGGCTGCAGAAGTAAAAAAGGCTATTTCCTGTCGGTAGGTCTGTTTATTATTACTTATTATTCTTATTATCATCATAACTAGAGCTTCAGGAGTGTATCTGCCATACATACGTTTACTAACACGTTAAAATACCTGCATAAACCTAGAATCAAAGCTGCTGTTTTTGACCCAGGGTATGTAAATGATAATATACTTGCAGTTTAGTTAAAGGAAAACCCCTCGTTTGAATTTGTGAGACCAGCAACTAATTGCATTAATTTTACATTAAGTATAATTTGTGTTATTATTCTAGCCGTGCTGAGCAGGTTTTTAATTTAATTATTCTGGAAAATAATCTACTCAACTGCACTTTCTTTGTGTTACCGAAATTACACAAAATCAAGCTCCGAGCAGGATGATCCGTAGAAAGTAATTCAAAGTTCCTATCGGTAATACTTTCCACGATATTTCCCATTAATACTGTATCAAATGTAATACGGTGAGTTACGCTCTGCAGATTTTGCACGGGTACTCTATGCATATTTGATGACACATTGCATATTTTAACAAGGTTTTTAATGACTGATTGAAATGTTTGCTAAGATATTTTTTAAGAGCTGGAGGAGAAATGGTTGCGGAAAATGTGTGTAATAGAATAGTGATAAGGATGGGAGGGTTTTGATTGACAGTATGAGGAAGCAGATGGATGACTAGGTAGGTCAGAGGTAAAGATGCCTTTGACAGCTTTTTAAGTTCCTTTGGCCATTTTGGTCCAATGAATCATGCAAAACATGTGTACATTACTAAACTGATGTCTCTGCATCGTTTACTGTTGGAATCCTTATCTCTTCAAACCCACCCTAACCTTCTTTCATCACCACTTGACGTGCTATGTCTAAACTAGATTGCAAGATCCTAAGAAGGCAAGAATCTGTCTTGTATTACTTGTCAGAGAAAAAAAAAAAAAAAAAAAAAAAAAAAGTCATGTAAACCTATGGAGCTAGAAGAACAACCGCGACAGATTGGCAGAATAGGCGTAAGGTGGGACACGTTCTTCTTAATTTTCGCTGTCTGGTCATCACTCCCCTCCCCTAGGTAGTGCTCGAGGGAGCTGTGGTGAACAATGATTTCCCCCCCCCCCAACTGGCATAAATCTGAATAAGTCTGATAAGAGACCTAATTGCATAATTTTACTTATAACATTATGCAGTGAGTTCTGTTGCTATAGTTAAAATGGTTTTCTTTGCAGTCTGTATTTTCAGGTGCTTTGTATGTCCCTCATAAATTACTTTGTCAACTGGAAATGCTGTGGTTTATCCCTGTGAAAGGTTACTGTTTTTGGAAGTCTTATTTAAATTACATAGGAGGATTTTAAAATCACTCAGACACAAAAATAGAATGTGTGTGTATTGGGAAAAGCAGAAAAAAGGATTTTGCATGCAAGTATGCTTTCCAGGTACTGCTTCTGTGCAAAATGTACACAAGGTTTCATTTTAAGTATTAAAACTTGTCATGAATGTGGTCTCCAGTGGGGAATGTGTGACTAGCTAAGATACGGGGACAAAGTCAAAGGAAAAAAAAAAATTGAAATAGTGGAGTGATAAGTAGATGGAAGGCAGCAGACTGTTCGCATTCAGTACCCTGTTCTTTTCAGCTAATATGTTTGTAGCAGGTCTAGAGAGCCATGCAGCTTAGTGATAGCATTTCATGGATTTATCAGAATGCATATTAATTTGGGAAAGCACAAAAAAAAAAACCCTCTTATTTCAGAGCACGATCACTTGAGAGCCTTCTATTTGTTCAGAGATGTATATCTGAAACATATATATCTCTTTGAAAAGCATACATGTCTATGTATCTAGAAATTTTAATCATAGGTAATATTTTCCTTCTTATAAAGGTAGAATAATCATTAATTCATAAAGATCCAAAGCTGCCGTTCCTGATTAGGTATAACTTTTGGCCTGATAAAATATATTACACAATAAAATCTCTGATGTTTTATTCATGTTACCACTGCAATTCCTCCGGGTTGCTGTGTTTCTAACACTAAGGGGCCGATACATGTATGAATGATCTTGTTGGTCCTAAGTTGACTTCTTTTTAGGTCAATTTATTTTATTTTATTTTTTTTTTCAAAATTGAAAGCAGAATGGATGAAGACTTCAGCTACATTCCTACATCTTTCTGTGTAAACTATAATATTAGACCGTATTAACAGGCATTTATTTCTTAAGCTTTAAATAAGAAACAGCTGGTAATGACTTTGAATCTGTTTTAAGAGACATTTTAGGTAAAATGTTGATAGCTTGTAAATGTGTATTCCTGCCTTAGTCTCTGATCGTGCATGCAAGTTCATATGTGTGAATAACTTAAAGTAAGAGGTCAGTCCTACAAAGACTATTCACTTGTCTAAAAATTCACAGACATAAATGTTTTCAGGATCAAGGCCTTTTTCAATAATTGTGATATTCGTGTACCTTGAAGTGACTGACTAATTTAGAATACACTTAATAATTTTATTTTTTTAAAATTTATTATTATTATTTTTTAATATAGTAGAAACAGCGTGTTGATGAGTTACCAAAGTGCATCAGACAAGCTTGCACTTCAGCCTTTTATCATACATTTTTGGGGGCTTGTTTGGGTATTTGTTAAAAATTAATTTTAATTTTCTAGTGCTACTCCTAATTTAAACTTCTTTTTAGAAGTCACATGTTAATTTCTATAGGCCATGCTACAGAATTCACTTTTGTAAGTAGGCTTCTTCCATGGAGTGTATTTAATCCCAAAGCAGATAATACTGGTCTGGGACTGAAACTTTGAGTTGAGAGAAAAATTTAGGTTGCTGAAAGGTGTCCTAGTTTAGATGGAGACACCCACCCACTGGGAATTAAACTGAAATCACAAATGTAAGTTAAGAAGCGCTTTTAGTGATTGATTAACACCCTGCTTAAAGCTTAATTACCTTTGTGGAAATGTTTGCTGAAGGGCAGATGTTGATTATTGGGGATAGACTACAACTGGACCATCAGATCTCCATCTTCTGCAGCTCTCCTGTTGGAGGAAATGTGGTGGTCACTCCTTGCATATGAGTAAAGCCGGGGCTCATCCACACATGCTGCGGTATCTCCTGGGAATCCCACCTCAGGGCTTTGCAGCAGCACTGCCCTTCTTGCCCGTTGTTCTGAGAGTGGTGTGCACATTTCATTAGGTCAGATCTTTGGTGTAGCACCACAGAGAAATACCTGCTCACCACGCCACGTCCCTTTTCAGCAAACCATTAAAGCATCTCCCCCTTCCTGGTGCTTCCACTACCTTATCTCTGTACTTCTAAAGCACCTTAAGCTTGCTGGAAGCTCCCTTCTGGTAGCTCAGTTTACTTTTCTGTTGTGTTAACAGAAGGGGGCATTTGACTTGGATGAGATGCAAGGTACTGAGTAAGAGGTGAAAGGTTTTGCTTTCTATTGACAGCTCATGAATCAAGCCATTGAAAACACCACGTGTAAGTGACAAGGAGTAGGGGCGTTTTTCAAAGTCACTGAATGTTTTAGTACCCTATGTTGAGAAATGCTGCACATTTCACCGAGAAACCTGCAGTGCTTCTGAGTTCGGAGTTATGCCCACCCTTTTGACAGTTTTAGTCTTGGACACCTTATGGAGCTGTTATTTCAGATATTAATTGAGGATTGGGGTTTGTTGCTGGGGCAGTTTGATGGAATGAACAGGGCCATGTGTTACTTTGATATAAGTATTTGATTCTCCTATATTAAAATAATTACAAAAAAGCACAACTGCTATCTTATTGTACTTGCATTTTTAATTATCTCTGTTTAGATTATAAGAATAATTGAACCTTTCTTTCTGCTTATTGTCAAAGTTGATTTTGATGCTTTAATTGTCTTCATAGATAGATCAAAACCTGTTTGGCTAGTGTATGTTATGCAAGGATTGGTCCCCTTTTTAGGGGCAATATTTATGCCAAGAGGATTCCTTTAGTACTAAAGAAATGTTCAGAAGCTGAGTGGAAGGAAATTAATCAGGTATTTTCAGTCCTTCTTATATCTGTCAAAAATTTTGTAATGTCCGTATCTCTTTTTCACACATTTTGCAGTCTTATCTAGAGTAGCTCTTTTTCTTTTCTCTTAAATAGGATAAGAAAACTGATATTAACATTCAGTGCTGTATTTTTAAACATTTCAGTATTTCAGTCAATGTATTTCCATATATTGTTCACTTACAATTTTTCTCTGATCACTGATATCAATTAATATTATTTAAAACCTGTTTTTTCTTATTGCAGTCTGATTCATTTTTATAGGTAGACCTAAACTTAAGTAGCATGAAGTCTAACAACAGAAATGGAAAGTGGGACTTGAAAAATCAGTATAAAATTTACTGGAAGAACATATGGATGAAAGATTGCTCCAGGATTTTACTTCCCTGTACGTCACTTAGATGGATCTAATTTGAAAGGCCCAAATCCACAGTAGTCCATTAGCAGTGTACGCTCATTTTCCAAATACATTATAACCGGAGAAACAACACAAATAGTCCTGTGGCAGTGTAAAGTTTAGCAGATACACGCACAGATGTCTTTGCAGGATGAGGACCTAAGTCTGTTTTGTTTTAACAGTATTATCTGCTGTGGGTTTTGGGGTGTTTCTTCCCCTCGGTAATGAAAATGCAGTTCTGTCACCATGGTCAGATTTCCCATTGACAGAGGGACAAGGGCAATGCCAGTGCTAAATACACACTCTGCTAAGCAGTAATTATATTTAATTTTGACTATAGCTTGATGTCTACAGCTGCCTCAGGGACAGTGTGCAGCTTTGCATACCCAACCCTTTCCCCGAGGTCGGGTCTGCTCAGCTCAGTGCCCCGAAGCTGCCTGGACGGGAATGGTGCTGTTGTGGGGGAAATAATGGTTGGTGGTGTGAAGGCAGGACTGCAGCAAGCCAGACGGTCCCTTTCGCAGGCAGTGGGTTGACCCATAACACAAAAACCACCCCCAGAGAATTGGTTAGGATGGTGCGTGCACTGCTGCACTCCTGAGCGATGAAGCAGGAGCTCTCCAAGCTGACATACATACACCAGCAGTCCCTTGGTAGCCTCTGCTCTCCTTCTCTGGAAGACCTTCAGAGCTTCGTGTGAGCTCCAGCCTCTGCCTTGCTCTCTTCTGCTATTTTCCTCGCTGTGGGCTGCCCACCCTGGAGCTGGTTTTGTTCAGGGCTTGAGCACATTGACAAGAGCTCTCTCCCTTAACTCCTTTTGAGGAGATGCTTCAACAGGGGTCTTTTCTTGCTCAGGACCAGTGAAAAGGAAGAGATTTGTGGAACGCTTCTTTCTTTTGTATCCAGATGTTTTTATTTACATGTACCTAGTTCCTTACAGTTGCAAAGGATTGAACTCAAAATACTTTTTCTATGAGGGTGTCAGTTTATGGGTTTAACCTCAATTAAAAAGGGTATCTGTTTATGAGTTTTCTCCTAACTGGCAAGTAACAGGTGAACTAGTTTTGTGGGTGTTGCATTGCAATTTATAGGGCCCCTGTTGATCTGAGATTGATTCTTTACACCTTATGTATTATTTTTACATTTTTAACATAATTAAAAAAAATAAATTACCAGACAGAGGATATTTTAATAATCTATTTTAATCTTTTATTTTTTTTGTATAAAAATATTCAAACTTTCAAGAAATTCTAGTCTATTCTGTAATTGAAAGAATACATGTCATTTTTATTCAATACATGTTTTATTTATAGGATTAAATGCTTACCTTTTACAATATCTATTAATGTTATTTCTGAATACTAGCAGAATATTCTAGAAGCAACATGCATTTTCTTTTCTGGGTTACACAAACATTCTGTTTTGCCTGAGAAACATTTTTTTTTTTTTTTTTTCCATTTTATTTATTTATTTTCCCACTGAGAAGCAGCCAGTACAATGCAGCTTTAGTACATCTTTTGCATTTTTCCATGTCTTGGTGTCCTCCTGTTTTTCATCGGAGGTTTAGGTGCAGCTCAGCTAGGGTTTTATTCTATGTCATTACATTTCTCTTCATTTTCTTCTGCAAGGTTGGGTATGTGTTGTGCAGACAGATGAGCATTGTTGTTATATTTGCAATATCTTTTGCAAAGTTTTATCTTGTGTTACAATGCTTGCAGTGACAAACCACAGCTGGTCGGAGTCTGGGAAGATTTTTCTTGAGCATCTCCACCATGAGAGCATGGGGTGTGTATGTCAGTTCTGCTGAAAGCTTGGATGGGTTATCAGTTATCACTGAATCTCATCTAGATTTATATTCTGCTGTAAATCACTCGGCTGTTTGAAGAATAGCCTCTGCAGTCTAGGAGATGCCTCCTCTAGATTCTTTCTCGGGGCTGTTACTAGTGGCTTTGTTTCTGACAGCTTCTAATTTTCTGTATACAGTACAATCAATTATTTTGCACATATATGCTAAAGCTAGAGGCTGTTTTTTGACTGTGCATGCTACAATTAGTTATGTAAATAGCAGCATATGCTTCAAGTTTCCAGTGATCGCCCTGCCTTCATAGGAGTGTTGGCTCAGGCTCTGCTTTGAAGTTAGCTGGCAGAGGTGGTTGGTGCTTCGTGGCACAGACTCTGAAGACAGTGCTTTCTTCACCAGTTCCCTCCCGTGCTCAGTGTTTTAGTCTATAGCAGTTGTTTATACACCAAAGCCAATACATGACTCCCAATGTGCTAGGGATTTTGGTAGTCAGACTCCTGTGCTTCCCAACATCTGTTTTGATTCATGTATAGAGGTATGCTGGCAACTGCAGGTGTATTGTTGGACACCTCCCATCTGCATTCGTTATTCCATTCCCCCCAATCCATTTAGGTTACTTCTTTAAGTTTGAACTTTTGTTTCTCCTTAATGAATTCTAAACCAACTCTTTACAGAGATTTTTTTTTTTTTTTTTTTTTTGGGGTGTGTGTGTGTGTGTGTGTGTGTGTTATATAATTAAATTACATGATTAGTTATTTCCATATGAAAACCTTTTTATTGTAATCTCTTCAGTATCATCAAATATTCCCATGTCTTTTTTTTTGCAAAATGCTTCAGCTGCAGAGTATAATCTAAATGGTAGGCTGGCAAAGCAGTAAATTCCAAATGGTGCTTTAGAAGTGCTCACATACAAATTGTTGTTTTTTTATTTTTCCCTAAAAGATTCTGCTGGAGCCGTGATGAAGCATCCAGAGTGGTGCAGCTTTTGGCACTTAGTTTGTCAGTAGGACTTCTGAGTCTTAAACCACAAGCTAGAGAAACTAGACAGGCTTGCTAAACCTTGCTATCAAGTACCTTTGTGGTAGCTCTCTGTTCGGGAGAACATTATTTAATGATAATTTTGGTTTGTAGTATTTTATGTTGTGGCACCTGCCAATACAGGGTATTTGTTGGATATAGAAGCTTCTCCAAAATTCACTAACTCTTAAGGTAAGTCTGTGCCATTACTTTTGAGAATCATCATGTATTACTTTTATCTATGTTATTACCTTATTGCCAAAGGCATATGATAGTAAACAGCAACATTATAGTAAACAGGAACTTAATGACTGGCATGAGATTGAATTTGGATGCTGTAAAAAGCCTCTGAAAAAAAATAATGCAAGCAGATCTCAGGTGAGAATCCAAGACTTTAGTGTGGATTGATGGAAAAAAGACCTTGGATATTTTAAAGAGTGTGCAGATTAGCTGAAATACTCATTACTAAAGAGCAGTTCAGAGTCTGTTTGGTACATAGACTAAAAATAAAATGTGCTGAGTGGATATATTTCCTCATAGATGGGGAAAGTTCCTAAACTTAAGACTGCAGAAGAATTATTTTTTTTATTTTTTTATTTTTTTATTTTTTATTTTTTTTTATTTTTTTATTAGAACACACACTCACAAAATGGCATAGTCTGAAAGGTGGGAAAGAAAATTCTGTAGCACAGCATAACTAATGTACTGGGTTGGTAGGGAGGAGACACCACTTACTGGAAGCACAAGCAACAAGCTTTCATCAGAATACTTCAACTGGCATCTTCCACCAGGACCATTTACAAATGATTATATGTACAGGACCTTTTATTTTAGGGAAGATCAAGGGTCAGTTGAGTGGGAAGATTTTAATTCCAGTGTATTTCTACCTAGTGTGTACGTTAGGCTCTTAGGATACAGAATTTCATTGACACATGCCTTCTATTTTGTCAAAAAGTAAAATATTCGTGGTCAAATTTCTGAATGTGTTCAATGGCTCATGGAAGAGTAAATGGCAGTGGTGAGGAGACCTGGTGGTCTAATAGCAGCTACCTTTAACTGAGATGTTGATAATTACGCTTCTAAAAATTACTTCTGTGCACCTTAAATTAGTCTTTTAAAACCAATTTCCAATAAGTACATCTATTTATAGGCAAATATTTTGAAATGAACTGTATTTATGATAATCATATCACTGATAAGGTGCTGAATTTAGAAGCAAGTAGGTTAGTTTGATCTGATCAAGGTTAGTTTGATCTGATCAATGGATTAAAATGCTGCCTTTTTAAGTATTTTTTGACTTTGAAAGTAAACCTATTCTCAAAATGTATTTAAAATGTTAATAAACTATTAAATGAACAAGTAACACTATATTCAGCATTTTTACACCATTTCTACAGTGGGTAAAATTGTAGTATAAAGTTGGTGTATACTCGATAACAATTTACATGTTTATTTTACCATCTGGTAAATGTGTAAACGATATTTTGAGAAGCACATTTCAAATTCACTTTAACAACTTATCCCCGACAATATGTATCCTATCTCATGTACTGACTGGAACGATTTTGAAAACCTCTCAGAGAGAAATGCAGTAACAAAACATATTATTTTTTTAGTGATGTTTCAGATCAAGCTTAGCTTCAGCTGGAGGTCTTTCACTATTCGGAGAGGATTTTGTTACGTTAGTGGTGTTAAAGAAGATTTCAGGCTATTTTACACACCACGGTATAAAGATATCATATCATCTTCCCTAAAGAAACCATAGGGTGCATAGGTAGTAATAACAAAACAAATACAGTTTGCTATGTTGTTGTATAACTGTATTGCATCCTTTCCAGGGGGTTTGAATTTGCTATCTCTTGTGTCTAAATATGGGAAGCTCATTATTAGAAGTGTTACAATGAACCCCAAGTGGATTGCTTTTCTCATGTACTTTAACAGCACTTTGACACTGCAGCCTTCTGCCTTTTTATTTTAGTCTTCTGTTTATTGGTCTCCCTGGATTAAGTTGCAAGCACTTTCTTAAATATAACAAACTAGAGAATATTCTGTTGTAGCTTGGCTTTTATGCACCCTTTCCTAGCTGTTACTAATCTTAACTGGGGAAAAAAAAAAGACTTCTTTTTCTCCTCCCCCAACCCCAATAAAATTTAAAAAACCCTGCCCTGAAAGCGAGTCTGCCTGGAGAACACCTCCACACTAATTACCATCTGGCCAATCTGCAAATGAGGTTTGAGAGCAGATTTCAAATGTAGGCTCCAGCTAGTCTGTGGCTTGTATTAGTCTATTAGTATTTAATAGGAGAGTTGAAAGCATTTAGGCAACTGAAGAAAAGGCAGGTGTCTTAACTTTTGGAAATCCAGTCAGGTATCTATTTGCTCCTTCTCGTCTGTAAATAAATGCCTTTGACCTGGTTCCTGATCAGCAGTGCTCCCTTATTGTTTGTGGCAGCCAGTTTTCCTTGAGTATAGATCTTAAAGATTCATGTTTGGAAGAAGAACCACTGGGCAATGGTCTTAAAACACCTGTTTAAAATGCATCATTGAAAAAAAGCTGTGTATGAAACTATTTGTAAAAATTCTGGTTAACTTCAATATAGAAGTTAATGAGTAAAAAAAATCATTTTGTTTTTAGTTATGTGCTATTTCAGCATGTGGGGAGATAATAGTGGTAATAATAAAAACGCCGTGAAACTGCATTTTTAATCTTAAAACATATGTTTGTATTCTTTTACAGGCTAATTAAGCATACTGAAATTAACAGTACTTATTTGTTTCATTTAGACACTAAATGCATTTCACTAATGAATTTCAGGTTTAGCATTTTTTTTTTCTCTTCCTTTTCCCTTATGGAGATTAGACAGGGCCTTTCTCGTTTGTAAATCAGCACAATCAAAGATGATTTAATTGTTAGCAGACTGTTAAATTTTGTTTTTCACCTGTCTTCCCTTTGCTGGCTGCCTGTTCTGTCTCAGCTCTGTGAAAAAGTGCTGTCAACCTTATGTAAACAATATTTTATTATTTTGTTTTTAATGAAAAGAATCAACCCACAAACCTTTTCAACAAAAGAGCAGTAGCTGTTTAGGACACCTGCTGATATAAGAGATCTTCCTACAGTAGCTAATTAGTTCATAGGTAAAGTCCCAGCTGAGAGCACCTGGAACATGCAGAACTGAATCTGAGGTTTGTAGAGCCAATAGAGCTTCATAATACATAGTGAAAACATCTCTCTTTAGATTGGCTGCTGATAGCTGTATGGCCGAAGTGGATATTGAAGAAATTACTTAAAGGTTTAAAATGGCTTCTCATTGGAATCACTTGGAAGAAATGGACAACACTTGGAAAAATCTGCTTCATAGTAATCTGTAGAGGTTTCTTGAAATGGTACAACACTGAAGGTAGGTAGTTCAAGGGCTAGGCCTTGAATACTGGGTAGCTTTTTTTTTTTTTTTTTTTTTTTTTTTTTTCAATTGTATTAGAATTTCAGTATAGCATTTTTTCTCAAACTCCATTTTTCTTGAAGTATTTGCTGCCATACTTGGTGCTTGCAACTAGGAATGCCAGCACCAGGTAGGAGTCTGTCACTTACCCCATGATCATACTTACTTGGTGGGCTCCAAGAATAAGTTCTTCTGGCTTGAAAAATGTAAATTGTATCATGGCTTAAAATAATATTTTCTTTTTAGTGAAAAATATCTAAGCCCACTTAAGAAAGAGTAATTAAAAAACTGACCTTTCAAAAAAGTGAGTTAAAATTACATATTTAGTTCTCATATTGTTAATAACTGGTGCTCCTTGGCCTCAGAAGCTTCCCCCCTCCCACGCTTTTCTGTGTGTCTGCATATTTCCAAAAATTGTAAATATCAAACTATATATTCAGTATTCTAGCTTTTGAAATTGTAAAATGAAATGTGATTTTTCACTTTTATAGATTTTGGTATTGACTAAAATGGACCTTTTAAAGTGACATAAATACATAAATGGAGATTGATAAAATTTATTTCAGACTACCATATGGAAAGGCCTATTACAAGGGCATGTGGAGCACAAAGACAATTAAAGAGATTCTTTCTTCTTACTGTGGACCATTGCCTTCTTCCCTATATTCCTTGGAAGTTATACTGAATAGCATTTAAGAAAAATATTAAGCTAAGGGTATCATCATAAATTCTCTCTTTATGTAGTCCTGTTCTTTATTGACAGTCAGATTTGCATCAAAGAACATGACACCAGTGACTTGCTGGCAGCTTAAGTAATTGGGGAAAAAAGTGGTTATTCATACGGAAACAGGAGTTGGCTCATTACAGCCAATCACCTGAATAGCAAATGGTATGGCTGCCAATAGATGGAGAAAAAGGCAAGTCTAGTGGAAAATAGGAGCATTTAAAGGCCAAGAAAAGACATATGGTCTGTCTATGCTTGCCTTATACGCCTGGAAATTATAAATTAAGCTACAATATAGCCCACCACCTTAATGTGAAAATTCTCCATTTTTTTTCCATCTTCATTTTGAGTAAATTAGCAGGCTTGGCTAGTAATAATTGACTTTTGCTTTCATGTCAGTGTTTAAGTTCTATATAAAAATGATACCTGCATTGCTGTCTAATATTTGACTGTTCTGGCCCTAAAGGACGTATTTGTGAAGTAAGTTTGCTTTCATAGCAAATACAGATGTCTGTGTCTGTCCTTTACAGGTGTTTATATTTTCATGAGGGTAGACAAGAGAAGAAAGAAAATCATTCTTGGCAACTATATTTGTAAGGTAATCCTATGGCAATGGTATTAAATGATTTGTGTCTTCAAGAACAGTAAATACTTTTATGGTTATCTCATTTGCTTTTAACTACTCTCATAATTTTAATTTATTGTGGTAATGCTCTCCTAGACTCTTATTTCATGAAAGGAATAGTATTATATACCTTAAAGAATATAAGTCCAAATTGGTTTATGAGTTTCAAATATGCTGGACTTACTGAGGTGACCACCTGATTATCTTTCTCTTAAGGCATTAGTAAAAGTTGAGGATACAGTCTTTTAAAATCTAGTTCTCATACAGAAAAAAATCATGTGAGAGATCAAATTCTGAGGCGAGTGAAGGCAATTTTAACTTTAAAAAGTTTTTATGTGGCCTAAAGCCTGTGAAGGCTAGTAGCATTTCCTATTTTCATTTAAAAACAAAACAAAACCTTATTGTGACCCATCACGTGGTATATAGTCACATGGAGGACAGATGCAGTGTTCTGAGCTTTTGTTTATTTATTTATTTATTTATTTTATTTATTTTTTATTTTTATTTTTAAGGGCCATACTCTGAAACTCCGATGTTTCCTACATTCTAGGTAGAACTGCTGATAGAGTAACTCACACGGAACTTTTATAGAAGCTTCCTGGCCCTAAATTCTCCAATTTATATATCTGAAAGAGGTACTAAAACTATTATTTCAGGTTTGTATTTATGGGTTCTAGAAATATAGAGTATTTTACATATTGCAAAATTTCTCTGAAAGTAAAACAAAATCAACAAAACAACATTCTATTTTGACTCTGAGTAACTCCTGACTTGTTTGTGGTGTTTTAGGAACAATGAAATTTTAGATATTCTGTTCTGACGTAGATTTCAGAGTTAATGGAGGAACAGTGGATGACAAAATGGTGTATTATAATTAACATGCATGTAAAATTCTACTTGTGATAGATGTTCTGAAAACTGTGGAATTTGGAGCTGTATAAAAATGTATGTTTGCTTATCTGACATAATTACATCTGTGGAGTTTCTAATTGGGTCCAGTGACATGGTACGCTTACAGCTCTTCCCTTACCCTCGCCAACGTTAGGTTCTTTCACAAGTACTTCTGTTCTGCTCATTCTGACCGCTTCTTTGCGGGTGAGTGACCTGCTGGCTCATTTCCGCACAAGCACAATAAAATCATCCCAACTGGTGAACCTTCTAACAAGGAGCTGCAGAAGTGCAGTTATTTCATCCACTTTGAACCTGACACATGTCCCCCACGGCTATTTTGGGATGTCTGAGGTGCAGGGCAAGGAAAAGTAAATGTTTGCACAATTCTGAAGAAATGCTGCTAAGAAAAGTTCTTATGAAAATACTGCTTTATTCTGGGATCACCCTGTATTTAAAGGAGTACAGACTTTTATTTCAGGAGGTTCCATCTTAGTGACCTTTTTCATTCACATCCAGAAATCACCCTGTAACTCTTCAATAAACCCTTAACAGGTAAGACCAATCCCAGGTAGCAAGAGCCTTTCCCCACCAGCGCACATGGAAATAGCTCATTTACTGTAGCTCCAATTAATGGTAGTAGAAGTTACACTTGTAAATTCCCCCACGCATTAATGAGGGAACAGACCCCCTCAGTTTAGTTAACCATCTTCCAGTTACCTGGCACTTTCCCCATCCCTTGTGAGATCTCAAATATTTAATTAAAGCCTTTTTTTTTATTTTTTATTTTTATTTTTTTATTCCTCCCCCCACCCCGCCTTCTCCTTCATTCAGTTTGTTGAGTTGTAATTCTTGTTGGCCTGATGCCTTGGCAGCGTTCAGCAGTTCTAATTGCCTGTATAGTCTGGCCTAGTCATGGAGCCTTTTAACTTTCATTCAGGCTTCCAGCAATATCAGCCTCACTGGTCACAAGCTTCCCACTCAGGTTCCGTTTGCAGCCCTTTCGCTGATTACTTGTTATGTATTTAAAGAGCTCCATACTGTTTATTTCATTTCCTATTTGAGATAGTCTGTTTGCTTAATTTTTTTTCTACGCTAATTTAATTTTAAACATATAGGGCTGTCTTCCTGGTCAAACCAGCCAGAATTTTGCATCCATATGTTACATTAAATAATAATAATACAACAAATAATAGTCAATGCTTTCTACTTCTATAATGTCTACCATTCAATGATCTAAAAGCTTTCTTATTTTACAAGTGGTAAAATGGTATCAAGAGACATGAACTACTTGTTAAACATTATGTATGACATCTGTTACAGAGACAGACATAGGACTGAGTAGTTTGGTTTTCACTAATAGCAGCTAGTCTAATAATTGCAATATGCTATAGCAATTGTTAGGTTAAAATGCTCTTGGATTGAACGGGGTGTACCCTTTTGGAGATATGTATTGCGGAGATATTTGTTCTCAGAATACCATCTTTGTTGGTGTATAAGATACATAACAGAATGGATATTCACATGGACTCTGTAAAGGTTGTTAGCCCCTGTAATAATAATTTGTGTTGATTTTTAGAGTTGTTATTATTATTAATCGCAAATAGACAAGACTGGTAAATTTTTGTCTCATTTTGTTTTCTGTGTGAAGACCTAGCATTCTCACTTCCCGGGATTTCAGTGGACCTCTGTCTTACTATGGCTATGATAATGCTTCTGTGTCTCTGCAGGAATAATATGTTAACATTATGACCTATGAAATTATGATTTAAATGTATCCTCTTTCAATGGTAGGCAGCAAACAGAGATTGACTAAAAAAGGTCTGTCCCCATTTTAGTTTTTAACTTTGCCTGTATCCAGCAGCTAATAATGACTCTAGCCTTCAGAGGCTACCATGACCTCATCCAAGGTTGCATTCCCATGTACGATTGCTCTGCAGGAGTCAGTAGCTGATCCTTAATGGCTGCACTTGGCTTTTAGGATGTGAATGCTTATCTTCATTGTCATTACATACTTAGAGGAAATGATTCCATACTTGTGTTCTTGCTTCCAAGGTCAGACAATGGAACACAAGGACAAAGAAAAAATATGATTGTATTGATACGTGAGCAGAGGTCAACCAACCAGAGAGAAGCAGATTTCACGACAGGAGGGAGAAAGTTCCCTAACATGGTGGTAAGCTTAGTGAAATCATCTTTCATATTTTTCAGGAGTGAAATTAGATTGAAAGTGAAATTAGATTGAAATCTGTATTGTGATAAAAGGATTGCTAGGGTCTTCATAGGAAAAATGAGGTGAATTGGAAAGGTAGCAGCTAAGGTACATTGAAGTTATATCGTATATCGTTATATCGAGGTTATATCATATTCTTGGAAGAAAAATCTTAGGAAAACAACCAGATTCCATTTTAAGACAAGAACAACTCCAACTGTGATCCTTTCTGAATAACAACAATGTAAAAACCTGTTTGCTACAGATACAGAATTTCTTTTGTAAAATAAACTTATCTGATATGTCTGATTATTTTTATATTTTTTTCCTTGTTTGATCAGCGTGTATTCTGAGCTCAGTTTTATGCATAAGTTGGTGCTCATGGATGCGTTTGGGCTTCTCTTGGATAAGGACTGTGTGGGCTTTTGAACAATAGTCTGCCAAGCAATGTATCATGAATCCTAATTGTTTGAGAAAACAGTTGTTCTTTTTCTCCAGCAAATACTGTTGTATCCACATTATTAACATAGTTATGTATAGTCGTTTTGAAAATCATTCTCGGTTTGAAGAATTCTAATGCTTCATACAGTGATTATGCAAAAGTCTCATGTATAAGCAATACCGATGTTACTGGAAGCGCCTCATATAGAGTCCAAATATAGCAGATCAAATCAAAACTGTGCTACATCTTAAGCAACTGTTGACCCATTTCCATATCAAATTGGTTTCTGTCACAGAAGACTTTGCTTTTTCGTTTAGAGATATTTACTTGTTCTGTGCTGCTCAAGTACTGCAATGGCGCATTTTATTCTAAGGTCACTTAATTATGGGTCAAATGATTTTTATCTTCATTTGCTTATTAACAACTTTCTATTTAAGGGACTGTCATGATGAAAGGCTTGTTCCTGCTCTGTAACATGCGACCATGCCACTGACTCCTGTAAAATCAGTCGCCATGATTCAGCACACGCAGAGAGTCAGTGTGAGGTGCCGTGCCATGTGCAGGATGGCTGCTGGTTGGTTTCATCAGCGCACTCCTAAGTCTCTAACTTACATAAATGGTGGGGAGAGGAAATTCTATTTTAAAGATTTTACTTTGTTCCTTGTTTATCCTACTTTTTTTTTTTTTTTTTCTCTTTTCTTTTCTTCATGGAGGGGGAAGGGGAGAAGAATAGCAGAATTAATAGAACGTGGTATATCAGTAAAATTTCAGAGATTGCTATAAATACCTAGAGTAGGAAGAAGGTGAGTTGTTAGCGGTGTGACTTGTTTGTGTCACTTTGTTAGAACATTAGCGGTATCTTAATATAGATTTCTTTTTTGGCTTCTAATGATACATTCCTTTCACTGGGGAGGGGATGGGTAAAATTTGCTACTGCTGTTTTTCTGGCATTAACTGCAACTCCCTTCTGCTGCTCCCTGCAGCTCTCCCTGGCACGGCCCTGGGCCCTCTAGCGGACCTGCGCTGCTTGCAGCGACGTCTCTGCCAAAACGCTGCTTCTGTTGCTATGTTATTTGTTAGAGCTACGCTATTGTACGTGAAAATCAATGTAGGCAACGTTGCTGAAAAGTAAATCTGAGATTCATATGGTATTTTAAAACAGCGTTTATTTCTTGCACAAAAAAGTGCCTAACCTCGGCTGTAAGTAGCAGGCATCTGAGGCCGCAGTGGTCCTGCCTTTACTCCAAGTAATCTGTGTGCTCCACAGTGTCAGGCCGCGCCTACAGAATCAAGTAACTTTCAGTAGGATTTGGACATAATCACTTCAAAATATCTATTTACTTTTTCCCAGTGATCTGCTTGTTTTCCTGTTAGTGTGTGCTATTGTCTAAAATTTAAGCATCTGTCAAAGTGTAAAAATTACAAATATATATATAAATTTGAAGAATAAATGCAATAGATTTGTTAGGTGTTTTTGATACCTCAACAGCAGCTCTGTGCTGTGGTCATATATTTTTGGACATAAGTGACTATACAGATGAATCAAGTGTACAAGAATATAATGTGTAAACTTGGTGGATTAGTACTTTTGTAATCTTTCATTTGAAAAGTGGGGTCTAGTCACCTGGGAGAACAGTGCTGTTAACATAACAGTTTTCATTAAAAGCCAGACTTCTTCTCTGAGAGAATTGTTTTAAGTGCCACCTCCCAAAAGAAATTTCCCATCTCTGTTAGTGGAAGCTACTGGTTCCTCCTGAAACTCAAGGTCAGTCAGTCAAGAGCAGAAACACCAGACATGCATGGTTTTATATCTCATACAAAAGGAGATGCTGTTAGGAAGTGCAGCGATTTCCATTACCGTGCCAGGGCCCACTACTCACTGAGAGATATGGGAATTTTCTGTTTATAGATTTTTATAGATTAGCCTCAATCATGCTCTCTGAAAGCCTGCATTAGATGCCCTGAAGCACCTGGTCCTCGGTGTTGTTGAGTGATGTCTTCCACCTCTGCATGTAGAGGACCTCTGGGAGCATGGGGCTGTTCAGGGAATGGTGACCCATGAGGTGAATTTCCAGTGACAGGTCTGGACAGTAACCTGTAATGGAACATTTTCATATCAGAGAAGGCAGATTTGTTGAAAATTGCAGTTTTAATTGAGGTAGTTTGATTGAAGAAGCAAGAAAAGCTAAAGAAGTCTCCCAGTTCCCAGATGGCTCCTTGCCAGCATGGTATTCCCGCGCTCAGTGTTTCTGGTAACCTCTGTATCAGTTTGAGCTTACAACTGGATCCTGATTTCCTCCCAGCCTAGCTGACAGACCTCTTAAGGCTGAAGGAAATGAGTTCCTTGTGGCTTTGGTCCCTCTCAGAAGCCCTAGAGACCTGATGGGAACTTAAGAGCTGTGAGGCTTTGATGTGATCATGATGGTAAAATCATTAGGTCATATTTTAACTATTGTTTGCTGTGCTTAGTTATATTATTGTAACTGTAGTTCTAGAATGCTACAGAAACAAAGCTTTCTTTTGTCATAGTGTGTTTTATGTTGTCTTAATGGCAGGCTGTGATTGTGCTGGATGTGTTTGAGAATTTTATGGCAAATGCTGGTTAAGGGAAGCAGGAGTCCAGGCTATGTTATTGAGCCTTTCATATCTGTGAGTTCCAAATTTGTCTGAAAGGAGGAAAAGCAAAACAAACATTTTCTTAAATTGAAGTGGTGTTCTCCAACCGCAGTCCTGTTACGCATCATCAGATACAAATATTGTTTTCAGTGAACACCTCAAATCAATGGCTATTTTTGAGATGTTCCACTGCACTTGGCAAAATGAGAAAAAAAAAAAAAAAGTGAAATTAAAATTTTTCTTTGGAATAAGTAAATAAAACATAGCTGCTATTAACATTTAGCTCTGTATATGTTAAAAAACAAAACTATTTGTGTTCAGGTTTGGTGATGATGCAACTTTGAGTCATTCTTAAACCAGAGACATGGATCTGAATCACAGCTAAACAAGTCACATTTTTTTCTTCGGGGATCTTCAGCCTGGCTTTATTCAATGAAACTGAATATGCCACATTAGAGCACAAGCAGATGATTACCAACAATGTTTATTGATGCTACCACTAAGAGAAAATGGCAGACTGATATAAAATAAAGAGACTTAGCAGATGGGATATTGGCATTTGAATTGGTTAAAATAGATTACTGATTTTACCCCAAACCTGCCCTTTTATGAATGCTTCAGTATTGCTGCTTGTGGTAGAACTGTAAATCGTGGTCATCCTTACAAGGTTATTTCCAGCTGCAGACCTAGGCTATTTATTGTTACATATGCAAAGGATATTTTATTATCAGGGAAATCTAAAGCAATGATTTCTTGTTAGAGCTCCTGTCAGCACTGACTTTAGACATAAGCTGTTAGCATAGAAAGTTAGGTAAAATATTTACTCTTTCTAGGCACCCCCTTTCAATAGAAAAACAGCAAGAATAGATCTGCAAGCATAATTAGACACATAGCTTTGACTGAAATCGATGGGAATTAGAAACAATATCACATAGCTGGCGTTTCACTGAACCCTGTAACTGAGCAGTGCAGAGAACTGCCTGAGCCTGAAGAGGGGACTCGGAAAGATCAAGTAAGGGGCAGAGCAGTGACCTGCCTCAAGCTGTCTGCTTAAAAGCTAAATGCAGATGAAGAATAGGCCTAGGATGGGTGTAAGAACTTAGTGAAGTTCAAGTTACCTGAATCTAGCTCTTGGTGCCTAACTCATGCTCTAAGCTTTTGGCTGTGGTAACTCTCCCAGACTCCAGGCTAGCTTGAGGAGGCACACAATGCTTAACTAATTCCCTGGTATTAAGGTTTTGTAGTGTTTTGTGCTGAGAGTATCCAGCAAGCTCTGCAGCTGTTATCTTTATTGTTGTCATCTTTTGTTGTGGGTCAAGGCATGTCCTTTACAGGTAGGTCATCCAAACAGTGCAGACTCACCAATATTTGCTCTGGTGGCTTTTTGCACTGGATACAGTTCTTATGGGTTGGAAATAACAGTGACCCTTAGTACCCAGGATGATTCATCACAATTGCCAATGCATATTTATAGCAGCAAAAATTCATTCAGTGCTAGTCAAGGAAATCATGTGTGAATTTAAGTCCAGTTGGCAAGGTAGTACAGTATCTGAAATGTTGGCTGTGCAGCAGCTGTCATTCTATGCCAATCTATTCTATCATACAGTAAGCAGGTGGCTCACACATATTGTTTTTACTACATATCATTTTAATTTTGCAATGTCTCACTGAAATAGGAAATGTGTGCTACTGATTTCAATAAGATTTTCTTTACTGAAGCCAGGAGAGCATGTTAATAGCATGCAGCAATTTACAGTGTAGTTGGAGTAATACAGCAGCTGGTGAACCTGTTTATTCCCTTTGGCTGTGGTGTATATCAGTCTTAAGTGTAGCTAATTAACTTCTATTCATTAGTGATTTTACATAAATTCAAGCAGAACAGAAAGTACAAACCCTAAACAGTTTGTGTTCCTGCAGCCCCCTTTTGTGATGCTGTGCTGTGGCAACCTGCCTCCTGTGTTAGCCACGCGTTGTCCTGAGGCCAGCCCCGGGGACTCTCAGTGCTCTTCTCTCTTTCTGAGACTGGTATTTTTTGAGGGCTTATCTGCTGAAGGAAGTGTCTTTATTGCAATGTTACATGCTAGTTGTTGCATGTGATAATGATATCTTGACATATTTTAAATAACAGTTGTCATGATACAGCCCTTTGGTGCTCATCGGCTTATCAGAATTAGTGTTTGTCAGACAAGGCAGGGAGTGAAAGCGTCCAACTAGGGACAGTCACAGCATCCTGTGCAGACTGTGCTCTCTCTGGTATTTTATGATCTTGGTGGTGTGCTTCTTTCTCAGTATATTGCTTAGCTTTATCATACTCTGGTTGGGCAAATAACCTTTTATTTCAAAGTAAACGGCTTCTCCTACTTGATTTTTATTTCCATTTGTATTTTCTAATTCTGTGATGCTTGTTGGCCTGGGGGGATATCTTGTTTGCTTTGATTATAACTCCTATTCATATTACACAAAGCTCGTGGAAGATATTTCTGTTTATGGGAATTACTGTCAGTAGAACTGATAATTTATTAAGATTATATATATTTTTTTCCTCTGTGAGTTGATTGCTTTTGATTTATAAAGGACTGGAATAGCAGAACCCTTATTTTGGCAAAGTGCTTCAGTGTATTCTCTGAGGGAAGTGTATTCTCTAAGGGCATCACTAGGTTAAAAACAACAACAACCAAAAAAGAAGCAAAATTAACAGAAATAATTACTGAGAATTAGGAAGGAGAAAAAGGGACGCTAAAGGAATATAGTACATGGAATTGCCTTACTCTCTAATGTCTCTGAATTCAAGATCTTGCATTTCACTGAAGATGAATATTTGCCCATGTGAGCCAACAGTTAATTATAACTTACTTGACTTCTAATTGTTTGCCCTGACTTCCTTGTCTCATTTTCTTTGCATTCACTTTGTTCTTTTCTCACTTGCATGTATTTGCTCAGCATCTCTTTATGTTCCCTCTGACTTTGTCTTGTCTCTTTTGTCTTGAGAACTTCTTTCCCTGTCCCTTCCTCTCTGCTCTAGATTTCTTTACTTCTTTACAGCTGTGACAGTTTACCAGTTCGTGTATTGTTTTATGCTGCACTTCCAGTTCTCTGAAAAGCCCATTGTGACTTCTATGAATTGCCTGGAAGAGAATGATTAAGGCTGAAGATGAGTCCACGTGAAGGATCAATATCGTCCTCTTTTCTAAATTTCACCTATTTTTTACACGAATCAACAAATACCACTCCATACACTTAGTGCTCTGCTACAGCGGCTCCCTGCAGTTGTGTGATTTGAACACTGAGTGGCACTAAAGCCCATGTCACTGACAACAGAAGGTATCCAAAACAGGGTCTGTAACTCAGAAGGATGCAAACTGCTAGATAATATGTGAGAGGGTGTCTTTTTTTTTTTCTTTTTTCTTTTTTCTTTTTTTTTTTTTGTCTTTTTGTATGGTTGGAAAGAGAGGTTTTACATAAGCAAACTTGTAACAGGCATTAAATATCTTAGACATGTTGCTCTTCCATTTATTTATTTATTTCTGAGGAAGAATTTATTTTGAAGGATGAATGGTACAGTTTTGCTAGGGCTGATTCATGACTGACACATAAAAAAAAAAATCGACTTTAATTCTTAGTTTCAAGGAGGTTCAATATAGTAAAAGCAAGCAACTCTTTTGCAAATCCTGTGACCTCCTCCGCCCCCCTCCCCCCCCCCAGCTCGTTTAGCTCTAAGGTGTCTAGAAATACTCCAGGTTGTAAGTGCTATTAAACCACAACCCTTTCTAAAAGATATTTTTGGGCAATATTATTTGCAAAACCCCATTGTTCTAATTTTTGTGCAGTTTAAAGTTAGTTCAGATCCAGCTTTTACTTACTCAAAAGATACAGTTTGATCAGAGGCTTTTAATCTTCCTCTGAAAAAAATGGCTCAGTTGTATCTGCTTGTATTGTAGGAAGTCGGTTTTTTTTTTTTTTTTTTTTTTTTTTTTTTTGTGACTAGTACATGACATGAATATTTAATTCAGTTTTCTTAAGAGTTCAAGATCATCCCTGCTTTATTTAGAAAGTGTGTCCATTTCACAAGGTTTTTATTTAGTGTTCACTTGAACAAAACACCTGGGACTTGACCTTAGACAGCTGCACTTTGTCTGGTCTCTTTTACTGGAGCTCATGTTTGTTTCACATTTGGCACATTGCCCTTGTTCCTTGTGCTAAGGACAAGACCGTACCCTCTCTGACCTGAAATGGTGGAGGTGTAGCTCTAGTACATACTTAAAAGTGAAACTCTGGGGAAAAGAACCAATATCAGGCATAATTTAGCAGTCCTGTTTCAAAGTATGACTTAAATGCAGCAAACAAATCAGACAAATGAAATGTCTAAAAAAAAATCCTTTACGTTCTTCTGCTCTCTTATTTTTCTGTCTTTCCCTATGACACTGTGACTATTGAAACTTAGTTAATCTCTACACACTAAATCAGTTTCTTAGTTTCCCACAGAACCTGCTTTGGCTTTTAATCCTTTCCAGAGAGTGACAGGATACATGGTAATATCATTGCCTTACTGTTTTCCTTTATCAAGTCATCGAATTGCAAATACAAGTGGCACGCCCTATTAATTTAATGAGTGAACTAACCAGAATGTGTAGTCCTAACTAGAGTAGTACTTCATTTTTCTTCACAGCTGGCAGGTGGTGTACACAGATGATTGTTGTTAGGTATAGAAGGATTTTAAGTGAGTGGGGGAGAGTTCAGCGGCATGTGTTACTTTTTGCTGCCTTTCACCTGTGCACTGCAGCACTGCCTCACTTCTTCACACCACTTTGAGGCAAATAGCAACTTCTGCCAGCTCTACAAGATCTGGAAAAGCTACAGTTTCCATAATGACTTGCCTCCACCTAGGGTGGAAAACCTTATCTTCATGTTCAACCACAGTTTAAGGAGGAATCGTAAGTACAAAAGTCTATTGTGTCCTGAGATGCCTTTTACCTGGAAAGGGTAAAGAAACTTTAACCTATCATTGGGTTTTTCAACTCTGTGGTTTGCATTGACTTTCTCAGTGGTTCTGAATTTGAGATAAGGGAAGGTGAGACATCAGGATTTTCATTAGACTTAATGCTTGTTTCCCTTCTGAAAGTTGATCTGTAATGTCTGGCAACTAGCTAGCAAGCGTCATGGTTGCAACTAGAGACCAACAGATTTTCTGTTGAGAACATCCCATAATAGTGCCATAGAAGAAGAACAGTTTATAGCTTGATTCCTTGCATTCATACTCTGAAGAGACTGCATTTTGCTGGGATGAAAGAGATAACTATGTATTTTTAACCTGGCTGTATGGTCCATGTTTATACAGGGGTTCTGGATCTTAAAGAGATGCCAGATAACGTTTCTATTCCAATGCCACTTTATGGATAAAGTTTCTGAATCAGTTATATATGATGGATAAACTCATTCATATGTTCTTATTGGATGATGGTTGACACCAGGTTCCTGTTCAAAATATGGAGTATTTGCTTCTTCTGCAGTAACAGATGAGAGTTCCTACAAAAACCCTCATGTCAAGTGCTGTGGACTAGACCTCTCTCTGCCTGTGTTTACATGACTCAGGTGTTTGTGTTGTAACTATGTCGTGTTTCGGATAATTCACCAGTGCGTTGAGTTTCAGACAAATACGGAATTGTGTTTTGACTAAGACTCCAAGGATCTGTTCTCTAAGGCTTGTGGCTTTGCATGGTTACCAACAGCTGTGCAAACAGTGTTTTGTGAATTTGGGCAAGTTCTATTTGTGATGTAAATCATGATTACTTTAAATGACCACAGGTGGTGGCAGTATCCACCTCTAAGGTTCCTCATGCTCTTTCTACTAGCAGCATTTGGGTACTGCATTCATTCTTTCCAGACAGTGAGTTCTGCAAATTCTTCAGGAGCTGGAGGATCTTTTTTACCTTCTTTCTATTTAATGTCCCCCAAAATGTATTTACTGTTCCATGGTATGAATGGAACATATTATTCTCATATTTAAGCCAGCACAATGATACATTGTCATTCCTAAATAATTCTGCTTGGAAAATGAGTAATTTATTGCAGACACTTCAAAAGGAAGAGAAAAATGTCTTTCATTAAATTTTCTTACCACCTCTGGGCTTTAAAATATATTATTTTCTGATTGATGGTAGCCTTGTGATTTGGACAAACAGCAGCAATCAGTTAAGGTGAAAATGTACTCCTCTCACCTGAGGGTTTGTTCGTCAGCTGAAAGCAATAGCAGAACTCATGACAATAGTATTCACAAGAGTGTCTTGAGATAGACTTCCCCTCCCTTTGAGATACAAGCTGCTTCCTTCTTTTATTATTAGAATATCTGATTAATTTTTGCTATCAAAATTTAGTATTAAGTACAATAGTAATAATCATATATTACCCTGTCCTTACAATTTTTCTTGTAATGGAGAAATGGGAAAATTTCCACACTGAATTTGTTAAACCCACTTTCAGAAGTTTTTAGAGGTTTTGAAGCTGACCTACGGAATTGTATGGAAATGCATTATTGTTATCTACATTTTGCTTGCCCCTTTTGAGTGATCTTGAAACATAAAGTATCCTGAAAGATCTTACAGGCAAGTGCTCTTCACATACGTTTAGTGTATCTTACGTCTGTTAGGCTGTCAGAGTCATCATTAGAGAAATGGAAGTTAGATTTCCATACTGCAAATTCCTCCAGAGAAACTATTAAACAAACTTGCAGTGTACTTGGTGCTACTGTAGTTCCACTGCCAGCTTTGTTCATAGCTTAGTAATTTAAGTCAGCCCAGGAATGACCATGTGTGCTGCAGCCATAGCAGTGCAGTTATATTCTCTGAAATAATATCAGAAAATAAAATAAAATAGTGTACCTCTAATAGTAGGAGCAGTATAAGCATGCAACAAAATACTCTTTACCCTTAACGGGTTATCCTATTGTCAAACCTAAATACAAAACGATTTATTATATTCCAGATGTGTGGTTGTAGCTTAGTCAAAAGATGTGAGAAAAGCAAATCTGTAGAAGAAATACCTCTGAAAATGGTCTTCTTTAACATGGCTATCCAAGAATAGGAGCTGAGAAACAGTCTTAAGTTGTTTAGACATTAATGTCCCACAGCCTAAGTTGTGCAAGATGTCCACCACAGTTTATGACGTAATTTTAGTAAAAGTTGTAATCAGTCCACTGTTTTCAAGACATGTGATGTGACACCAACATCAAAGTATGCAACAGTGCCCCAGTGCACGTATCCAGAGGTGCAGTGCAGTCACTATGATATTTGTTTGGTGCTTCAGGTGATCCTGATAATCTCACACTTTCACTCCAACGGGTTTTAAGTTTTCGTATGTGCAGTGAGAGTATTAGAAGAATCCTAGAAGTTTTGACAACTTCTGGTCCTGTTGGCAGGTGGTAAAATATTTTGCATGTATGAAAGCTTGGCTCTGTTCTTGAGGAACAGGCAATGATTTCTCGTATTAGAGTACCAGTACATGCATTGTTGAACATAATGCAATGGCTAGGAAGTGGATTTACATCTGTGTCATTATGCTTACAAGTCTGGGAATAATGTGCCATTTGCACAAATGGCAAAAATATTAAATGTACTAAATATCTTCTGTGTCTTTTTTTTTTTTTTTTTTTTTTTAAATCTCTTAATGGGCTTAAAGACCCTATAAATAGATAAGAGACAGAAACCCCACACTTGCAGTCTTAGGGATCCCACAGACATGCAGATCAGATTTTTTGAGAGCTCTAATAAGAGTTGCCTACTGCTCTGGTAAAAGTTTGCACAAATAATTCCTCTTCATATTGGTATATTAATACTTAGTTTTCTCTTCATACTTGGAATTTTAATCTTATGCCTTCTCATCACAAGGAGGAAAGTACAATTGTATTTGAGCTTAATTTTCATACCTTTTCCCAAACAAAAATTTTGAGCTCAGTTCTGTGACTGGTGCATTTAGCTTCAGTCAAAATTAAATCAGAAGGGGAGCTCAGACTTTACACTGATATTTACTCCGTAAGTGATCTCTTCTTTTTTTCATGTATAATGCAGGACACCTTGGGAGGTTACTCCATCCATGTTAGATGTGTCAAATGTGGTTGTTGGCAGCTGAACAATTTTCGAGAAATCCTTTTGAAGTCATTGGAGAGGAACAGATGCACCTAGGTCATGATTCACCTTAAATATACCTTTGGGTGAGATAAATTATAAATGAGAAATTTCTTTTTCTCTTTATAAACTACAAAATGAGCCTGAACTGCTCAGGGAAATTCAGGTGGTCAGTGAAGCAAGCATATAATTTGAAGAGTCCAGTTTGTTGACCTTTCTCTGTATACTGTGGGCCCACAACCAGAGGCATTATTTCAGTTGTGGTCTCATGAGCCCTAGGCAGAGGGCAATAATCGTGTCCCTGCAACCCACTGGCTGTGCTCTTGCTGATGCAGCCTGTGGAGTTGATCCACTCCAAGTAGAGGATTTTACACTTCTCTCTATTAAACTTCATGAGGTGTCTGTCAGCCCGCTCCTCCTGTTTGTTGAGGTCTTCTCGAATGGCTGCCCCATCTTCCATCATATCAACAACTCATCCTATTTGGGTGCCTCCATGGATTTCAGGAAGGCTTGTTCTGTCCCATCGTCTGGGTCATCAGAATCAAAAAACTTTGGATGTTAGTGTCAGTGCCAAACTTGATTGACTGGAGATGAGCACCCCTTGCAGCTGGCTGCAGTTAGATTTTGAACCACTGACTTAGCCTTTGGGCCTAATAGACCATCCAGCTTCTCAATGGCTTTGCGGTTCACCCAATACAGCGAATATCTTCATGGTTTCTCTGCAGGGATGCTATGGGGGGACTGTGTTGAAAGCCTTTCTAATGGCAAGAGGGATGATACTGCTTTCCCTCCACTTGACCATAAATAGGGAGGAATCCATCACGGAAAGAAATCAGGTTGGATAGATCCAACACACTTGGCTGAGTTCTGAGTTTTAGGATAAATGTTGTAGAAGTATGGTAGCAGCTTGCACAATGTATGTTACTAACATTTGATTCCCAATATAGTTTTAAAATACTGTTGTTACCATTATCAAACATAATGAAGCAGGACTCTACTTTGTAATATTTGCAAGTGAAATGTAATGCAGTCAAATTCTTACAAAACACGGGGATTTTTATTACTGACTTCAGTGAGGGCAGTAATTCAGTAAATATTTCACTTTCTACATCTTAATTACATTCCTTTCAGGAGGTATAGGTGAATTTGGTCTCTGCAGAATTTGAAAGCTAAAAGGAAAAGTATTTATCTTTAAAGTTTATTATCTTTATAGTAATTATAGCAATATGTACAAAGGAAAGCAATTGCAATTCAGCAGAAATTCTTTCCAAATCCCTATTTTTGACAAGAGTTGGCTACTTAAGTAAGAAATACATGTTCAGCTGACATAGCCCTTTTGACTATCTTGGAGCTGTGCCAGTTTATAACAGCTGCTGGTCTTGTGAAATCACCAGCCAGTCAAGATCCTGGATTCTGGATCTCAGGTAAGAGATTATTTTTCTGGAAATGTACTATGTAGAAGACTAAAAGGGAGCATATATTTCTATTTTGTTAGGAAATCAATATTATTTTTTAACAGCAAGAAAACTGAGGCTCAGCATGTGTTTTTTTCCTGTATGTTGTGTTTAAAGCAGCAAACTGACAAAGGTGGTATTTGGAAACAGAGGAAGCACTATTAATGTCAGCTCTGTCATCTTTGTCAATAATGTGTTAGATGTGGATATGGTTGCTTTGTGAGGAGCCACTAGAGAGCAAGAAATTTTGAAAATAGTAAAATGTACTTAAAATGAACACATCATATTACATGATTATGAAAGTAAGTGTCATAAAAATCTTGTGAATAGCAAGAAAGCTGCTTGGGCTGGAAGTTATGTGTTGATTAGAAAATGCAGTAAGAGGGAGTGTTCGATCATTTGTATTTGGTATGAGTAGGCTCCCTGAGGGAGGAAGAATAATTATCTTTGATAAAAGAACACTGTGATGCTAAGGCCAGGTTTCTGCCAAAAGTGATGGGTAGAGAGGGAGCTAAATTGTGTTCTATAATAGCAATGGTTTGATTACTAAGGAACTTCAGTGTTATGTATAACCTAATCTGTACAGACTTAAAAAGAAAAGTCTTGAGATGAGATCTTACTGCCACAGAAATTGGTAACAAAATTTCCACGGACTCCCTGGAGTCAAGACTTCATCTTTTGTTTGTTATTGTTAGGTTTGTCTGGGTTTGCATAAATGAAGTGTATTTTACAGAAATATTTTCTTTCATTGTTTTATTTTTCTTGAAGCTTGGAAATAAATTTGTGGCTTTACTTAAATACAAATACCTGTAGCAGGTTGCAAACAGACCATCTTTTCAAGGTTTGTCTTCACTAAAGGAGTATTTTTCTGATAAACCTCTGCTAGTACTAGTCTTCTCATTGTCCACTTTTGATTATTGTGTGAAATTGTTAACTATGATGATAAAGTCTACTGGCAACCTTCTGTGTGCATTTCGTTATTTGTTTAAATTAGGAAGAAGGTGAGAGCAGCAGAGTATCAGAGACTCATAGATGGCAAAATCATGTAGATTTCAAACACTTCTACTGTGGGGACAATTTAAAATGTGTAGACAATGCTCTCATTCAGTTTAGTAACTAGGATATCTTAGCTCTGAATTTCTGATGACTTGAGAATCAGATGTCAACCACAAGAGTTAATTTGGGTATCTTTATTATTATTATTATTATTATTATTTTGAGACTGCTTAGAAATCTAGAGTTTGCTCGTGTATCCGGAAGTTGTTAAGTGTGCCTTTGGTGTGAATCTCATTGCTAATACCATGTTAATCTGATTTTGGAGCAAACAGTGGAGACGCTGGCAAGGGACCAGGCAAAGTTAAAGTAGGCAGGTCATCCTGGGGGGGGGGATGTATTAGGAAGGGTGAGAAGAGCCCGTACCCGAGACTCAGCTAATGACACCATGTTAAATAAATATTATTCTGGTATTCCTTTCACATACAACCCTATCTTTTTAAAGCCTACTGTTGGAGTAACTTCCTTTTCAAAACCTGGTAGCTAAGGCATGGCACTATATAAACTCGGTACTACATCAAGGACCCACGTGACTTGGGTGCAGATAAGCCTATTTCTCATGTCTTAGAGCTTCTGTTTCTGGGATTAGCACAGAGCTTTGATGTCTTAGATATACATGCTAAATATTACTGTTTATATATTATATACATGTCAAGGCATAGTTCTTTTTATAGTTATGAGTACATATGGAAAAGCTACTGGCTGAAGTTTTGTGCTGGTTTCTCGAGCACAGTAAGGCCACGTGATGAGTGTGGTCTGTAATAGAGGCTGATAGACCCCCTGCTGAAGTGCTTGTAGTCTAAAGCAAGTGACAGACAAAGGATACGATTAGGATTTGAAAGGTGAAAGGAGGAACATGCACTTCATAATATTTACTTTAATATGTATTTATGAGTCTGAAATATCATAAACAAATAAAAACACAGCCAGTCTCATCTATCTTTCATTGGTCATTATCTGACCCTTTAGACTTTATAAGGAATTCTCCATGTGGTGCAGTAGTTAAGGGAGGAGTTACCCTGTTCCATTATGTGGAAGACAGGATGATCCAGAGGTAAAAGGCCTGTAGTCTGGCTTCTGACTGTTGTGTTGTCAACCCAAGTTTAGAATATTGTTGTGTTCTTGTGCCATATAAGAATGATGACTTCAAACAGGTCAGAAGAGCTATATGACAATACAGTCTTGTCTTGCAGCAAGAAGTTAGAAGCACTGTAAAGGAAGAAAATTACTAATGCAGTACCTACCTGAAGACTTCTTGGCCTAGAAATAAGAGATGTAGCAAGATCTAATGTCTAGAAGCCCAATCTAAGCAAATGTTGTCTTACATCTGTAAGATACATCTTCAGTTATAATTTGCTGTTAGAATAACTGAGCAAGAAACAGGGAAACCTTCTCCCTCCATTGTAGGCTTAAAATTAAGATAGCCTAATCTTTATGAAGGATTATTTAGGTCAGTGACTAATCAGGGCCTGATTCAACATATTTTATTTAGAAAGTCAGATTAAATGGATGATATGTCTGTGGAATTTCTTTCATTTGAGAGTATCTGATGAAACATAACACTAGAAAGGGTAGCTACCACAATAATTGGCAAACTAATATATTAATTCCTTTTACATACTACTTTATCTGTTAGTCTTCACAGTTCTTAATTTTATTCTACATCTTTAAATAGCATTTTCTAATAGTAACATACCAAATAGCAAAAATCAAACGCCCAGCTTAGAATTCAAACACCATAAAATTTATCACCTTTGGCAGATGATCCATTCTGGGGAGAATTAAGGAAGTAACAAATATTTGGTACTCTTTACCAACACAGATTGTCTCACTGTGTTACAAGAGTTGTAGGATTGGGCTTGTGGACACAGACATATTTCATTGGCATTACTTTTTTGGCTCAAGAATGTGAGAAGTTATATTAGTGAGACAATTATTACAATACTTTTTCCCGGTTCTGATGCCAACAGAAAAAAGAAATTGTCGCCATTGAAGAATACATCCCAATCAACACTGAAGCTTTTTGGATCAGATTTCAGATGAATTAACTTAGAGTCAAATAATTTCAGATAGAGTATATTAGCAGAAGAAAGAGTCGTTACTGCTTTCCAATAAAATGAGAAACATAACTGAGTACCACCTGTCACAAAGGCAGTACAATGATCCAGATGGTTATTTATTTTCAGATAGGGAGGAATAATGGAGAGAGGGAAAAGCTGCTGCCAGATTTTTTTTTCTTTCCTTCCCTTTGTTACCTTCTTGTCAGAATAGTTTCTCTAATTACAGGAAAAAAATATCTTAGGATTAGAATAGATTGATGGGATGTTCCTTTCTATTATCTAAAGGTAGTTCACTTTTTTTTTTTTTTTTTTTAGGTCAAAATGTAGTTTGAGAGGTACAGATGTTACTTTTTCATTTTGTATGATTAGCTGTACAAAAATAGAAAGGAATTCTGAAGCTTAGAAATAAATTAATTTTACTTGAAATAGAGGTACCTGCAAGAGGATGAAAATAACCTGCAAATTTTGTAAAGTTTTCCCTTTGTTAAAGAAATACTTTAATAATAAATATGCACAGTACAAGCAATCAGAACTAATCTGTATCGTGTACATGCTATTTACCAGTATACAAGAAGCTTGAAATTAGGTGGGAATCAAGAGGGCGCAAACTGATCAAAATTCAGTCTTTTCTGATTCTGAATTCTGTGTGTGAAATTGTTCACTATGCTGCTAAAAGCTTCTGGTGACCTTGTTAGGTCTGACAAGAATACAGGTTCTTTTTGGAGTTAAAAAGATGGTGAGAGTATTAGATGTAAATGAGTGAATTAGGTAGACTCCAAGGATATTTCTAATGTGAGGACAATTTAAAGTAAGTGATTGTCATGTTCCATTTACAAAATAACCACTGTGTGAAAATCAAGAGTTCAGTCTTGCTTACTAGCGATTTCTCTCCCCCTCATCCATTCTAGTAGTGACATATTTTATGGCTAAACTGGAAGAAGAGCCAATATACCCAAGACATCTTCCTAGAACAGGAATTGTATCTCAAGAAATGGTTTAAATAGAGCATTCCTTTTAGCCATATTTTGGTCATAAAATGAAAACTGACAGAAAGGTATGGCAGTAAAAATTTGAGTGGTACTGGGTCAGTAAGTGATACTAGGCTTCTGTAACAGCTTTTGTGCATACATAAAACTGTAAGTACGTGAATAGCATTACTTATTTATATCTGAATACCTTCTTGGGACTTAGGTGAGGGAAGGACTCATCACTCTTGATGATCAGGGAGTACTCCTTAGGTTAAAAAACAAACAAAAAACACGACCACGAATAATAAAACAAAAACATAACTTTTATTACAAATATACAATAGGAGAAGTACTGAGAGACCTCTCATAGGCTTAAATTCTGTGATTTTTAGATCTTCATTTTGGAGCAGCATGTTACCACAAATCTGTACGTGTACAGGCTGTGGGTGACTGTTCAAGGCAGTGAGGATTACATCCCTGACCATTTCTGATGTTAAACATGTAGTTAAGCATATGCATTATGCCTCCAAAATGTATATTATATGCCTACAAAATACTTTGAGAATGGGTTGTGCCCTTTGAAAATATTCCCCTTTTATATAATACATACCTCTCGTGGCCAGATTTTAAGGAACAAAACTTCTGCTCAGTGTTTAAAAACATTGATTGTGATTCAGGAGAACATTTGACTAACAAGTTTGCTGCACGCCCAAGAGGCGAGAGGTAACGTTAGGAAAGATAACAGAAGTCAACTTTTGCCATCTTTTTCTTTTGAAACATGATACCAGACAGGGATCAGGTCCGTTTCTGACCTAAATTCAGAACATAACAGAACAAGAAAAATGCCCTTCCCTGCTGAAGTTTTGAAGTTTTTTTTTTTTTTTTTTTTTTTTTTTTTTTTTTAATCATAATGCTAGATGTAGAAGCCCTCCTTATCTCATTTCTGTAATCATATATTATTCTTTATAATAATACATGTTTTATATTTAAACATATATATATATATAAAAGATGAAGTTAGTCTTCACAAAATATTTGAGTAGCATATCCTAGGTATTCTTAAAATCTTAAAAATTCAGTGTATGTGCATGTTGTGATTTCACAATACCTGTTCTTACATTCAAGTTTCTTGTATTATTGATGACTTGAGAACCTCCTCTTATTCTTTCTCGTAGCAGCCTTATACAAAAGCTTGAGAATATGACCTGATTGTATTCTAAAAGTTCAAAAACTATATACTAAAGCCTACTCTACCTCATTTTAAAGCTAATGGTTGTCAGGGAGAGAAGCTACCTTAAGACTGCCTGGGGATGGCATTACTACCATGATAGAGTAATTTGCAAAAGAGAAAATTGCTGGATGTGACTGGGAGTGTGGTTCAGGTCAGAAACAATCATGAAAGAAGCCACCTTGAAGAGCAGGAAAACATAATTCAGTTATAAACAATTAGAGAATAAATATATTATTTGCTCTCCATTGTGATATACTGCTAGGATGTTACTGGGGTGGGGGAAGTATCTTTCTTATGTGTGACTAAGAATAATGCTTTCACTCCTGTTCTTTACGTTCTTCCATTTGTGTGTGGAAAGCCTTTGGCCTTGGAGCTTTCCCTATGGATCCAACATTTTGCATCTTTGTATACAGCTCTTTGATACAGCTGCTGAAAGAATGACTTGCACTTTGACTTTGGCAATTTGTGGCTTTATGACCATTGTGGCCACAGAGGTCTATGAGATTTTTCTATGGGATGGAGTGGGATGTTACAGAATAATCTGAGGATGTCAGATAATAATTATTTAACACAGTTTTTCCATATTTCATATAATATTCAATAATGTCAAACTGCTGGCTCTGTAAAACATTGACAAAAAACCCTTGCAAAAACAACTAACTCTCTTTTGGTGACCCATTCAGTAATTCATTTGTAGGTTCTGTAAATGGTGCTCATGGTCTTGATCTTGTTTCACACTGTGGAAAGTTAGTGTTGGAGGAATAACATCATGTATGCTATCAGCCAATGCCCCTCCTCACCTGGTAAAACTTGATTAGTTTTTACTCTTTGCTTTTAGGTGTGAATGTGTGTGTGTTTGGGGGCATTTGTTGGGGAGTAAGGATGTGTAAATGGCGCTAAGGTTGATGGATTGTATTACTTTATCCTCTCGGACACTTTTGAGATATTCAGGCAGACTAGACTAAGGATGCTTTCACTAACTTTCATTTCCAGTCTTCCCTATTTCACAAGTGGTATATTCATTTGAAATATTTTTTGTTTAAAGAAGGGAAATCACTTTTAAACGCATTCTTTGCCAAGCTTCATTGTGACGTTTATAGCTTAATTATAATCTCCTGCAAATAGGGTTTAACTGTGCAAATGCTGACACAGCCTCACCTCTAGTGACCTGAGTGGCCTACTGTGCAAATCAGTAATCGTTACAGAAATATGCATTTCGGATCTGTTCCAGAATCTGGACCATAGCATTGTTTGTTTTTCTGCAGAGTGTTACTCGCATATATCACTTTGTACAAAGACCAAATTCTCAGTCATCACTCAGAAAAATAGCCCCATTCTTTGTGAGAACCAGCTTTGACTCTGCTTTCTTTATATGTACCTAGTGCATGAATAAATTGACTTGGAAGATCTTTAAGAAACTTGACAAAAATACCCCTTGCCCCAGAAGATTAAATCAGATTTAGCAAAATTATTTATTGATCTACTTTTAGGTTGCAAAGGTATCCAAAATGTAGGGCACGGCATGCTGCGTTGCAAGGAACTTAGCGTGAAGGGGCAGGCAGAGGCTTATTTGTTAGCTTATTTTTCCTAGGCAAGTCTCTGTTCATCTTGACTCTCAAGCCCTCGGCTTTGGGTGGGCATGTTTTTCTGGGGAGCTGGGCTGGGAAGCAGTGAATACAAGAATTTCCCTGGCTCAGGTGTATCGGTAGGCAGCACTGCACTTGTGCCTGTAACACGAGCGTTGTGGGGTCTCATCTGCCCTACGTGGGTAGCCAGATGTAGGCTGGGAGAAGCTGTTCATGGAGGTTGTTGGGGTTTTGGTATGCCTGCACGTAGTCACTAAGAGACAGGTAGATCGGGGGAAACTCAGCGTCTAGCAGTGACAGAATGAGGTGAAGGAGGGGGTAAGCCTCCTACTAAATTAACTGTATGCAGGAAGATAGGGCAAATGGGTACGCTTTACTAACTTTCAGGTAAAAGGAGAGGGGCCGTTGTACGGGAGAACGGGACAAAGCCCTGGGGGAAGGCGCTCCCTGCCTGAAGGCTCAGAGCCGGGGGCCGAGCGCTGCAGCTCACAGCTCTCCTGTCACCTCAGGCGGCGGCTGGGTGCGGGCGGCAGTGCCGCTCGGGGCTCCGACCCCCGTTCCCCGGGGACCCCTCAGAACCCTCCGCAGGCGCGAAGCCGCGTGGAGCCCCCCCCCCCCCCCCCCCACCGCCTCTCCTGGGCTCCCCCTGCCTCCACAGCGGCCGGGGGGCGGCGGCGGGCCCCGGGCGCATCCCGCAGGTGGATCCGGGCCCGGCCTCCCCCCGCGGCGGGGCGCGGAGCCATGTGACCACCGCTTCCTGCCTCCGCGCCACCTGAGCCGCGCAGCCCCGCGCAGCCCGGGGAGGGCGCAGCCGCCGCCGCGGCCCCGCCGCCGCATGGAGACCCAAGACCAAGGGGCGCAGATGGAGCCGCTGCTGCCCACGGTACGGCCCCGCGGCCGCCCTCCCCCGGGGGGGGGGGGGGGGGTCGCGGGGTGCGGGGGGCCGCCTGCGTGCCGGTCGCAGCGGGTTTCTTGGTGCGGGGGGACGGGTTGGCTCGCTCCGCCGCCGAGCGATGCGGCGGTGGCCGTCACAGCCCTGAGGGGCCCCTTTCTGAGGCATCCCCCGCCTCGGGCATCCCCTTGCCGGCGGCACCCCTCGCTCCGCATCCCCTTGCCTCCCGCATCGCCTTTCGCAGGCTTCTCCCTGCCTCCCCCGGCGGCTGTGGGGCAGCGCTGGGGAGCGAGCACCTGTGTGCTGCCCATGGGGACCCCGCTGCGGGGACCTCCGCTCCGCGCCGGGGCTGGCTCGGCGGCTCCCCGGCCCTGCCTGGCTCGCAGACAGCAGAGGAATCTGCTGAGGTCTGGCGCTTGCACGGCAGGGTCTGTCTCCCTCCGGAGCCCTGGTGTCTCCTTCGCGCTGCGGTGTCGCAGTTTGTGGCGCTCAGGCGAGGGGCTGCGGGGTGCGCGACCGTGGGTGCGCGGTGCCTCCGTGCCTCTGAGCACAGCGTTTCCCCAGCAAGCATGGAGGGGACCAGTCGGTGGGGTACTTTTCACGCTGTTAAGTCAGTGGGGACCCTCTTTCCTGCCTGCCTACCCCCAAACGTGGGGCTTGCAGACGCACGCGAGATGTACGTGTGGGAGTCAGTATTGCTCTCGTAGGGAGATGCTGCTTGTGAATGGAGGTGCCTGCCTGGCGCTGGAGATCAGACTGTCTGGGGCAGGGAGAAGTCTCTCATGTGCATACACAAGTGTCTGTCTGCACGCACACATCTACGGGAACGCACCGCATAGGTCTGCGGAGGATTCTCTGGCTCTCAAAACGGCTCTGTGTTAGCACGACAAGCTGCACAGCGTTGACAAAGCTTGAAGGAGCCAAGTCTCAGCTGCCGTAGGTTGATGAGAGACACTCATGGCAAGCCTGTTTTTTGTGGGGTCTGTTCCCATCATCTGTTGACGTGGTCCATTTTGCAGTCAGGTGGCAGGTTGCTACACAGCGTGAGGTTATCCCTGGCGTCTCCTTTTTCCTTGTGGCAGGGGAACAGCTTTTCATGTTGCTTTCTGGATACCTTTTACGAGTCCTAATTCCTGTTACTTGCCGCTCTTGCAGCTTATGACGCAGGAGTAGGAAAAGGTCTTGTTTATTTAACTTACAGACCAGTTGCCCAGTTCCTTGCTGTTGAGATTGACACATTCAGTGTCAATCCAGTTTCCATCTGTGATGTTCATGATCACTGATTCTGTGGAAGTCCTCTGTGTTTCAGCCCAGCTTGATAGTCTGCAGTTGGTAGCAGCCTGGCTCTTGCTTGTACCCTGCTAGCCTACGTGCCACTTGGTCTCGCTTCGTGAATGTGCATCGCCTCTGCTTGTGTGTCAGCGGCTGCCCGGGGAGTTGGAGGAGTTCTCTTTTGGGAAGGGCAGTGTACACGGTTACCTTGTTCCTCCTGGCTTTAAGTTTGTTCTTCTAGGGCTATGCACAGAGAGAAAGGTGGCTGCGGTTGTTGGGAGGATCACAGAAGGCAGTATTTCTTGTGTGCCGCTAAGGGAAGGATTATCCCCAGTTCCCTCTGCAGTCCAGAATGGCAGAGCCCTCCTCTGATCAGCACCTGCCTGCAGAGCAGCAGGTCCCTGGCCATGCTACTGCTTGTCATGTCTGGGGCTTGGATCCCACCTCCCATTTACTACAGCTCACTAGCTCAGCAGCTGTTGTGTAAGCTTCAAGTGGGGAAGGGAGACTTTTGTACTTTACGTAATATTTATTGTGGTACTTGTCCTCAATCCTCTCTCTTGCTCTTGATGTTTCCAAAAGGGTCTCAGCAAGGCAGCCTTGCTTTCCTGCCACAGCAATGATGGTAAAGTCACAGCTCCTACAGTCTTGCAGATCCCACTGTCCTGCTGGCATTTTCGCTATGCATCAAGCAGTAAAGTGTCTAAATGTGCTTTGGCAGCCTCAGTCTGGCTGATGTCTAGAGCCCTGCATATGGTATGGCAGAAGTGGCTTTTGCATGGTGGGAGTCTTGTACCTGGCATCAGGGCAGAATTTAAGGAATAGGGATTGGTACTAACTTCAGCACTTTTAGCCTGGAAGGTAATACCATGACACAGCAGTACCTTCAGAGTGCTTCTGGTTTAGGGATCAATCCTCATCTTGAATGGAAATAAGTGGAAACAGGCACACAAGCTGCAAAACAGGTACAGTTCTGTTTCCAAGCTACGCCTGAGATTGATGGACACTGGGTGTGAAGAAAAAGGCTCCTGGCTGAAAGAACTTGTTTCCTTCAAGGGCTTGTAGTGGTTTTGGTATGTGGAACACAACTAATTTTTTCTTTTTTTTTTTTTTTTTCTTTTTTTTTTTTTGTGAAACTGTAACACACGATACTTTATAATTGCTATTCATAGTAAAATATAGCAAATGTAGTCTCTGATTAATTTTATCTTCTAATGGTGCTCAGAGATTGTGAAACGTCAATATCGTTTCTCATCAAAATCCCACAGTGTGCACAAAGTGGAATCTTAATGTTGTAGTGTTAGTCATACGTTGTTATTGATTTATTATACAGGCTTTTAATTAAAAACCCTACCCTCAGCACTTTATAAAGTGATATAACACATTGTTACCTGTGGTTTTGGGGAGTTAAGTGAAAGCAGGTTTCCATCTGCACGCTTTTAATCTATTTTTATGGACTCCTTTTGGAAACAGTTCTTACACAGCTGCAGCACCTTTGTTAGAAATTAGGCATCTGCTTCTGTTTTTTTTTTTTTTCTTCCTATACGGGGTGGGCAAATTTGTGTGAAAATTATTAGAAATCTATTGTGAATAGTCTGTAAGTGCAATGTTGTAGAACTAAGTTAAAAATATATTTTTTCCACATGGGGACAGTTTCTTCAAAATTCTTGAAAACATGAGTTTTGTCTTACTTCCATTGCTCACTACATATACTAATATGGTTACAAAATACAGACTCCTGTGCTTTCTGTATCATCATCTAATGTTATATTTATCCATCAAGTGTATTTTTATTCAGAATGCTTTAAAATAGTTGTGAGTAATAGAAAGATTACTATGGAGTCATCATTTGTTTACAGAATGGGCGAAACAACCTGCAGGTCTCTATGAGGATCATTTATGGATTTATTATCAGAGCTGCAGAAACTATTGTCTGTATTTATATATACTTCAATACATGTAAACTGACTTGCAAATTGTCACTTTAGACAGTGTATTTATATCAAAAGCTGTTTTTAGAGTGTTTACTTCTTCTGGTTCCAGAACTCACTTGTTGTGCAAATCAACATTGGCTTTCAAAATGGGGTTGTTATCTGACAGAGGTTTATGCTTCTCACATACATAAGCGTGCATAGATGTGGTGTGGAGGCTTTTGATTATGTTTATGCATAACACGTTGCTTTCCTGTCTTGTCTGAAGACAGTGGTAACAGTAAAACCATGTACATAAAACCAAACTGACTCTTCCATTCCAAGCTCATGTACTCTCCTTCCTCACTCAGTCTTTTCAAGGACTCTTTTTTTAGTAGGTATAAGACCTTAACACTTAACATTGCCTTTACATGTCCACAGATACACATAATACATGTTTGTGTACTATGCTTATAGTAGGTAGATGCTGTTTATACCCCGTTCTCCAGTTACTGCTGCAAATGGCACACAGCTATCGCTAGTTAGGCCTGTGTATGTGGGAGAATGGTATAGCGAGATCTTGGGGAGTAGCTATTTTTAATGCAGCAGGTGAGTGTGGGAAGCTACAGACAGTAACAGGCCAAATTCTTTTGCTTTTGTTAATGCTGAGTGGGACCTCCACTGAGACTTGCAGATGAAACGTATTGCTCATTATGAGAGCGGATGGCAGAGCCTGACCCAACAGTTTGTGTAACAGTACCAATTCCCAGTTCGCTTCCCCAAAATTTAGCATTATAGCAACAGTTAAGGTATCTTTATTGAATGTTGCCGTTCCTTTGGAAATTACAGAGGAAGCGCTACATTTTCAAGACAAGAGTACTGAGATAATGGCACCATTGAAAATAAAACCCCAAAATCTAAGTGTAAGTATAAATTTAGGATTAAGTTGCTGCTTTGGGTATTTTTTCTCTTACTGCCTGATTCCAAGTTCTGAGTGAAAAGAGAAAATAAATATATATATTTTTTTCCTAACAAACAAAAACATCCACAAAAAAACTTTATTTGCCAATGTCATGATTAAAAAAAGATTTCTCTGAATCACATGGTGTGTGGTGGTATTACTGTTTAAGAAGAATTGCACAAACATATATCAGACTGCCCAAACCAAGAAAAACTATTAATGCTATGTGGAAATCATTCTGCTTTAATGCATTTCTGCCTGGGTTGAGTTGTTGGCACAATTTCTACTTGTTGAGTATGTGTTCCCATTTCCTCTGCTAATAATTGCATCTTCCCTTTCTACTTTTTTCTTTGAAAAAAAAAATACAGAATCAATTTTAAAACAAAATACTTCCATCAACATCTTTTAGTGCTTCTTAAACAAGTAATGTTTACAACCTCAGGGGATGAGAGGTTTTAAGCAGGTGAAGAAAAGTTTAATCTGTTGTAAATTGTCTTGAACGGCTATTTATGTATGTGATAAGAGAACAGAAAGCCAAAGGCATAACATGTTCATTTCATTTCAGTAATATACTGTAACAGATGTCTTCAGGTCTGTATTTAAAACAAACAACCCCAAAACTTTTGAAGAATCATGTAATTGTGGCTGCCTTTGTGATAGTAATGGCATTTGTACGTTGTCCAACTTAGCCAACAACTGAATGTGTTCAACACAATATTTAAGGAAGTTTAAAATGTATTCTCATGAAACAAAAAATAAGCGTTAGGTATTTAAAGATGATTGAAATTCATCCTGCTTCTACCAAGTTGTTGGTTAGGATAGCTGAGGTAAAAGAGAATAGATGCAGTTACTGCAAAAGATGTAAAGAAGTCACAGAATCACAGAATCATCTAGGTTGGAAGAGACCTCCAAGATCCCCTAGTCCAACCTCTGACCTAACACAACCAAGTCCTCCAATTGACCGTATCCCTGAGCTCTACATCTAAATGTCTTTTAAAGACCTCCAGGGATGGTGACTCAACCAATTCCCTGGGCAGCCCATTCCAATGCCTGAAGTATCTTGGCTGGGGGGAATTGGAGGGTGAGATAAGAATAAAAAGGAACGTGGAGAGATTTGTACAAACTTGGAGAAGTGAGGAATGGAAAGAAAGACAGAACTGATTAAGTTGCATGAGGTTGATTGGTTATGGCGCAGGGAAGGAAATGGAGGAACAGGTGGAAAGCCAGTTACACGTCTTTGTATATCTGGGGCAAAACTGGATCACGAATTCTGATTCTTCCCTATCTTTGCTAATTTATCTGGCCACCCACTGGAGCCTTTTCACTTTGTATAAGTAATTATTTATGAGGCATTGAGAGGTTAATTACAAATAGATTTTAGAATTCAGATGAGATGCAAAAGATACGTCAGGATTTGCAAGTTCTCAATTTTAATCAAACAGAGCAAGAACTTGCTGCAAAGAAAGTCATCACTAACATATTTAGGGAGAAATGGAGGCTCCAGATACATGAGTTAATATTTGGCACTTTTAAGGTCCTAACTGATTACTACAGTGTTACGTGTAGTGCTTTCAGAAAAGAATGGCAATTGAAGAACAGTAAAAAGCATCGTGAGACTAAAAAATATGAAATAAGATTTGAAGGAACTGGGACTCCCAGAAGATGGAAAGGCAGACAAAATTTTAGTAAGTAAAAGGCTGCTGCTGTAGCAAAATAGAATAGTTTCTTCTAAGAAGTCAAAGTTATGGGACAATATTGAAAGGATGTTAAGAAAAACTGTCCTGTGCTAAGGATAATGAAATGGTGAAACAAATTGCCTAATATATGCGTTGAGTCTCTGTTAGCCAGCTGTAACAAGAAGTTAGACAAATACCCGTCAGGAAAGAAGCACGCACGGTTATCCCTGCTTAGGGCTGGGTGATGGACAGGAAGGCTTCATGAGATCTCTTCCAATCCTACCATTCTGTGACAATGGCTCCCTCTTGTCTTTTTGGAAATACAATTTCTGAGATGGATTGTATATTATACTGCAAGCAGAGGAAGTAGGAGCGGTTTATCTAGGTTGTAAATGTTGATACCTTCAGATAAGCTAAGTCCGTCTGTGTCTTCAATTACATTCATTATAAGCACCTTCAAAGAGCATATTAATAAGATGGGTACCTAACAGTCAACAAATTTTGTGATCAAAAGCAGTCTTTAAAACCATGCATGTTTTGAAACCATACAGAAATACAAAATCGTACACTATTTATGAAATTCTTTTTGCAAGATTACAATCTTAAACATAGTTTTTTAAGCCTTTATGCAGTCATGTTCACTTTTTAAAGAGCCTAGGAGTCTGTCCACATTGGTGGAACTATAAGAAGTTCCAGGACTTGTTTCACTGGGAGCAATCAATTTGTAGCTGTCATGCTCAAAAATGCTACACATTTTTTTTTTATTATTTTTTTGAGAGGTTAGGCTCATTTTATGCCTTTTCTGGGAAACTTGCACCAAAATGAGGCAAAATGTTGTAAGTTAAGAAGTGATCTGAAGCCACTGTTCTGAGTTGTTCCGGATAATAGTCACTAGCAGTTGTGCTAGATTCTCTCTAGAGGCATTCTTAGTCACTGAAACTATGTAAAGATGGAAAAAAAGAAAGAAAAAAAAGAAACCCTGCTATTAGATTCTGGCAAATGGAAAATAGATATTTAAACTATAATTAGTCTGGCAAACTGTGTAATTAAATTCAATAGTAAATGCCATGTCAGTTCCAGCAAGGAAGATCATATGTACATGTAAACTTCCTTTTCAACAGATGAAAGTGTTCAAGAGTTTTATTTTAGAAATGCAGAATCTATCACCAAGAATGAGATTTCATGTCTCATCTCTCCCAGTGGAAACACTGAGAACTCTGTTGCAGTTGTGTGGTGTTACGGATGTTTAATAGAGTTGTAAGCATGGATAAGAAATAAAGGTACAATGCGGGAGATTGTGTATCAGACCATAACTGCCTTGGATTTTTTTATTGGTACCAATTTGTGGTTGTTGTATTTTTTCTTCATAGAATCAAAGAATAGAATACACAGGGGAATAAAAATAATGCAAGATTGTTCTCAAGAATTTTAATTTTCAGGTTCATGAAAAAGCTACTAATAAATTTGAATAATTAGATTTATGATTATAGAATACAAATTGAGAAAAAAAGGACTGCATTATATTGGTGTGCTCAGTGTTTGCAAGATTCAGTAAAATTGTTAAGTTTATATTTTTTTTTAGTGGACTGAAACATCAGGTTCTGAAAGCTAAGGTGGAACTGTTTCATTCCATAAAGCTGTATTTTTGTTGTAAAACCAAGCAGGGGAGGAAAAAAATAAATAAATTCCAGGGTGAGATCCTCCTGTCTCTCATACCTCTGATCTAACCAAACATTCTATCTATATGAGTAAGTTTGTCCTGGAGTGTATTTTTTTTTTTTTTTTTTTTCCAGAAGGAGGATTTTGTTTTCAGTGTCTGTCTGTATCTTTGACAGTTTTCTAGGAGCCAAACAGAGCCCTATCAATAGTATTATTAAAATTCAACTGAAGAGTAATTTGTGTTTCCTCACAAGTTAAGAGTTTGATTTTTTTTTTTTTTTTTTTTTAATGTATACTGGAAACACAGAAAAATATGAAAGGTTTCTATTTGGAATCAAGCAGTATAAAGATGTCTAAAACCAGCTTGAGGAAATTCCCAAGGAATTAAGGAAATTCCCCAAATTCCCATGAGACAGTCAGTAAAGTCTAACTGTAACTCTAGAGATGTTTTTTTTTGTTGTTTTTTTGTTTTTTTTTTTTTCCAAGGGTGAATTTGGTAGAGTTGAAGACATCATTCTCATTCTTGTTGAATTAATTCATCTACTTATGTCATGAAACAAAGCCTATTACAACAGCTGTAAAACAGAAGTGAACCTTGAGCTTTCAGCTAACTCCAGAAATTATGTGCTCTGCTAAACATAGGAGGATGTTATTTTTCATTTGATCTGCAATTAAGTGATGGTAACAATAACATGAGAATTTGAGTGGCAAGATCAGCCACTCAGTTGCTCTGGAGATTTGTTCTTTACTCTGAGGTTCAAGGCTGACCTTACAGATCTGCTGCTCCAAGAATTGCTGAATAACACGTGGAAAATGGTTGAATCACTGTTGCCCATATTAACAACAACAAAAAAAAATCACCAGTTCTGCCCAAGTTCAAGGTGAGGAAGTTTGGTATCATCTGTGGAGAATGCAGAACATCTTTTTGTGAGATTGCACTACAGCGTCTCCAGCATATTATTGGAAGACTGCAAAGACTGTAAGCTTGTCATCTGAAAATTCGCATTCTCCTGGTCTGCTCTGTAGTATGAAGACTGCACCAAAAACGATAATCTCAAATTGCCTGTGGAAGAGTGTACTTATCCTTGTTTCATGATAATGTAGTTAACCTATATCCCTTTTCAGGAAAAATTAGCATGCTTTAAGAATTTCTTTTAATCATTTTTGTGACCTATTTAGAGAAGTACCAAAATAGAACAAGAATGTCCTAGAACAGTGCATTATTGTGCTGACAGAAGGGATATTATTATATGATAGATATTTTAAATGAATTTACAGAATAAGAAAGTGTTGTTCCTCCCCCTGTAAAAATCTCTAACGTGCTACAACATATAAGCTCCAAAGGTATCATCATCAATACAGATGTTTGTTGTCTCTGCAGATGTGCTGTGTTCTGAGACTTTTTCAGAATTCACTTCAGTGTAGTAAGTTCATAACTCTAGATTGTAACCCATATTACCTATCTCCTTCAGTTACTGGCATAATTTCCCTTTATTAGAAAAGATGATTAAAATACTTGAATGTTAGACTTCACTGACTATAAAATTACCTTTCAGAAAGCTTCCACATCGTTCTGTTTCTCCTCTTAATGATTGTGTTACAGTGAAATACATAACTATGTCCACTTGTTTTTATTGCAACATTATAATAGCTTTTGAAATTAAATGTGGCAATGAGCTGTAAAAGCTCTCAAAGCAATGTATCATACTTGTCTGAGAATCTCTTCATGTGCAAATTCTAACAGTAAGTGAATTCCCTATCTTTTCTGAGAGAAGCATCTGGATGAATCCAGAATAAGTTGACATGTTACAGAAATAATTAGTGCAGCAGTCTTCATGCTTACGTTTCATAAAAAGGATTTTTTTTTTTCTTGTAACCATTCAGTTTGCTTTCTCCATTAAAATCAAACTTACCTCATGTTTTTGGAATGATCTGCTATGGTCCCCATCTTGTAGAGGAATGGCTTCAGGAAAAACCCTACTGTGGAGGTTTTCCCCACATTGAAAACCCATGTAATGTACAGGACTTTCCTCAGAAGTGGTATTGGAAGAAAAGTTTAAGGAATTCTAAAGTAACTTTTAAAGAAAAAAAGAAACTTTTGAAGAAAAAAACAGTAAACATAAAAACTAAATTTATGGGTACGCAACCTGTCTGGACTGATAGTCTTTGTAGTGAAAGCCTTTTTTTTTTTTTTGTGTGTGTGTGTGTGGACTTTTAGTTACCTTAAAAGCTTATGACACCAGAGGGAATGCTGAGAAGGTGAGAACAAGGCAGGACTTGCAATTGTCCTTAAATTGGAAATGTTCAGAAGTAGAGAGGCTAGCTTAGCTGCTTGTTCTCAAAGGTTCTTTATTCTAAGATGCTTCTCTTTCAGAAGAGAAAGGTGCTTACAAAACTTTCTTGATGCTTGTGCTGCGAGGCTCTGATTGATGCAAGCTCTGAAGGTTTTGTGGCTTGCGCTTTATATTCTTCACACGTTATATGCTGCAGTTGGTACAAATCTAGCAAACCGTATCTTGTATTAGCTGTAACTTTTTTCTTACTAATTGGAGCAGTACATCTCACTAACTTGGAGGGTCAGGAGCAAGGTAGAATGGAGTCTGTAGAGAAGTAAGCTGCAAGGGGTGGAAAAAATGTTTTAGTGAAAAATCAAATGGTTACAGAGTACTTAAGGGAAGAGTTTCCCAGGCTGCCCTTTCCTAACTTCAAAAAAATCCCAACCAACCAACCAAAAAAAACCCCAAAACCAAACATATGCTTGGTTGCTACTATTGGGAGGAAGGTTGTCTATCCTGCATAAAGCTCAGACATCTTCTGCAAGTGCACAGACTGCAATATATAGCATGGTTGATGAAACTGATCTCTATACCTAGTCAAAATCCCATGGTTTACTAGAGATGTGCATGGTAACAGAATTATAGATCACAATCCCCAATACATTTCAGCTGAAAACTAACTAACTAATTAAAACAAACAAACAAACAAAAAAAAACCAAAAAAAAAACAACAACAAAACAAATCCAAAGCAACCCAGCCCCTTTCTTTTCCCCCGAATTTATCCATATATATGAAAGTTGTTAGTATATGTATGTCTGCGAAAAAACAAGCCGGAGAGTACAGGTGGATGCTTCTTCAAAGATCTTTTTTAAAAATACGGAAATATAAAAGTGAAGGTGTCTGGTATAAGTTTTTTACTGAAATGGGTAAGATGGATGATATTTAAATATCTAAAACTTCAGTAAGTTTTGTTTTTGTTTGACTTTTGTTTATTCTTATGTCAGTCACACAGGCATGTACAATCTAGTCTTGTGTATGTTTGTGCCCATTCTGTGTCTTGGTTAATTCAAATATAGGTTTTGATGGTGCATCAGTGGAGGATCTGAGAAAGTCTGGTGGGAAAGCAGTCTTGTTCTGAAACCATTTTTGTGATCTTAAAGTCTAGGAATTACTGCTCCAGAAGTGGTCTGGTATTTAGAGGAAGGTGTCACATAAAAATGCTGAGTAGTACTTTGCAATATTAAAAAAAGATAATTTCTGTAAAACCAGCTCTTGATGACTTTAAGGCTGTTGAGACTGATACCTGTGGCACTGACCAGAAGCTTTTCGTTGTTTCATATTTGCGTCTATCTGTTCTCCCTTGTCTTGCATAGAAACGATGGCTCTACAGAAAAAAAAATTACTGCAAGGTAGGTAGCATCAGAGCCTTCTCTTCTAGTTCCTTAGTTGCATGCTCTGACATAAATGCAAGGTGGCTTTACCCTTGATAAAATCTGCTTTGTGCTTGTGATCACTCAAGAACAAACATAGTAGTTTATTACAGTGTGGGTAAGGTGCTGTAAATAAATGATTTTTTTTTTTTTTTTAATTTGTTTAACTTGGGTGAACTTTTTGGAATGACAGTCATGTTTTTGTTTTGCGGATTCAGGGTCTGTCATGAAGGCGTCCTGGTCCATGACCGGCTGCTTTAGGTGCTACGACAGTACAAATATGAATAGTAAACTTCCTTATTGGCTTGACTGCAAATGGGTTTCAGGCAATACAAAAATAATAAAATATACTTATTTTCTCTGGATTGATATTCTCCTGATTGCTCCCAGAATTTAGTGAGCTATTGCAGCATAACCATTATGACTCTCATCAGATAAAACGCTAGCTGTAAGAGTACAAAATAATAATAATAATTAAAAAATACCTTTTAGCTTGTGCTTTTATTTCTAAATTTGGTCTTTTAGACTAATAACATTTTTAATTTTCTTGATAGAACAAATAGAAAATTTTATGGATTAGAGGAAGTGCTGTTTTATGGTTATGAAATTAAAAAATTCTAGAGGATTATGATTAATCTAGTTTAAATACTGTAATCCAGATACTGTTATCCTGTTATCTGCTAAACTTAATCATTGAGTCTCAAATTTTTCATTTCACAATGATTGCAGAAATAACTGTTTATATAGTACTTCCATCATGAATATTCATTGAAAAGTAAGAATGTCATTAAAATAAATCTGGCAAGATCATCTTGAACAAAAAGAAAATAATTGATAAATAGTCTGCAAACTGTAATGCAGCATTGTTAGTGCTTTGCAGTTACAGGTTTTAGTGAATGATTTTATTTTTAAAAGAGTGTGTTTATTTCTTCTGGATACATTTTATGTAGAAAATAATACTGATTTATAATGATTTTGAGTGATTTTGGGATTCTGATTTTATTTTATTCACAATGTAACTGATCATGTTTCTGCTACCATTTAGTATTTTTCCAACAGGCTTTTCTTGTATGTCAAGAAATGGTGTGGTTTTGTCTTCATATATATAAAACCATGAAAATCTATTAAATTCCAGTGGAAATCTTTTTGAAAAGATCTGTGTGGTGATAAATATTCTATCAGCTGTTTGCAGTGCCCAAGACTGTATAAGTTTTCTTTTCGTTTCCTTATTAATGCTTCATAATTTTGGTGACAAAATTGACAGGAGACGTATGTTAAAAGCATTTTAGGCCTATGTTTAAGAAGTTTATTTTGAGTTCAGTTGTCTGCAACAAGATTGATTTTGTATGTGTGTTTTTATGTCAGCATTAAAATTAAGTGTTAGTGTCTGGCCTTTTTTTTTTTCTCCCTTAAATGACTGGTGCTTTAGTACTGGTAATACTACATTTGAATTGTCTAAAATGAGGCTTTGCGTTGAGATAGCAGGTGCTTAGCATTTTCTAATGACCAAACTTATTCAAGGCATGCAAAATTACATTGAGATTTATTACAGTACCCTAAGCTTGAAAGCAGGTTCCACAAGTGCCTTTAAAAATGTTTGTAGAATTAAAAAATAAATAAATTAAAAATCCTTTACTTATTAGGAGTGGGAAAGTGACTTGATCCAGAGTCAGTAGCAGAATCCTTCACAAAGTCTCAATTTTTAAGTGTTTCATTTTAGATATCGTGATTGGAAGGGATAGGAATACAAGTGTTAGAGAAATTTTTATCATTTGGAAGTGCTAAGGTTACAGATGGATTATGAACATGAGAAATTCAAGACACGCATGTTGAGAATAATGTAAAGAGCAAGAAATGGAGGAAAAAAAAGAAAATTCAGTATCATCACTATTGCTAATTGCTGCTCCTGTCATAATCTTGCAGTTTTGTAGCTTCAACACCAAGAAAACACCTAGATTCTAGGTTTTTATTTAGAAGGTAAAAATAAAATAGGCAAGATTTCATCTCTTATGGTAAAGATGGGAAATGTGAAAATATCAGGCGTGACAATCCCAAATCGTCCTATGTATGCTTCTTTTAGTCTCGTCTCTTGAGCCAAAGTCCTTATTTTTACGTGCTACTGCTGTCTCTTAGTAACCTTTTCTGTAACAAATTTAATCTCTCCCTGGGATGTTTTTCTCTCTGCTGTTCGTGATACTCATTGCCCAGGTTGTGCCACTTTTTGATGCTTTACTCGGGCGTTTCTTCTTGCTGTTCTGTTGCTTGTTCTTCACACGCTGTATGCCTATGTTCAAAGTTGAGGTGAGAGTTTAGTGGCAGCTGATGTGGACATTTTACGAGAAGGCTTGCCAGAGCACTTTCTCTGTATTTATTTTTTCTTGAAAAAAGAAAAAAGTGGAATACTAAATGCTATCTGGCCAGTCCACAGCTTTCTTATGGTAGCGCCAGTCACCATCTGAGAGTGGTTTCAGGTGATGCCATTGATGACAGCACTGAGTGCTGGCAACCTGAGGCCTGAACTTTCAATGTCAGGAGTGTGCATTCTGAAACATTCATTCTGCCATTCATTGTTTCTTGCTAGTGGGGACATGGTTTCTATTCAAATTGAAGCTCTGTAACTTTGGAGTTGTTTTGGAAACGAGGTCATTCAGGAGGCAGGATATGAAAAGTAAAGTGGATACCAAAAAAATCCCTATTTCATTATAGCAGAAATAGGGATGTTTGATAAAATTTATCAATCATTAAGTCGAAAACAAAAGAGAGAGAAGCACTTTCTCTCAATGGGTAGAGTTCCAGTGTAAAACTTGGAGTGATGTAGGATATTATGGAGGCCATAAATATAAATAGGTTAAAAAGGAATTAGGTAATTAAATGCAGTGATCCTAATTCAACTGATGCAATCACCAGCTTAGGACAGCTTTAAACTGCTGTACACCAGAAAGTGGGACTGAACACCAGAAGAATTTGCTAGTTCCCTTTTTTTCTTTTTCTTTTTTTTTTTTTTTTTTTTCCTTTTTACTTATTAGTATTATTAGTATTTACTTATTACTATTAGTAAGAACCAAGTAGTGGGGTAACCTGAAATAACGATTGTGATTTCAGAGACTTCTGCAGTTCTGCTTTTGATTTCTTTCCTGGAGTCTGTAAAATAGCTTTTGTCACTGTCAGTTTGGCAGTGATGGGTTATGTCTTCAATGTTTTTGTGGAAAGAGAACTAATTGTTTGCCCTTACCAATGGCAGTCTACCTGGTCATTTGTAGGTGAGCTCATGTAAAATAGAAGCTGATCCAAAATGAGTTGAGGTAGCTCATGCACTGTCTTTCCTTTCCTTTCTTGTGCCAAAGGGTTCCTTTTCTTTCTGGTCAATTACAGTTCTTTTTTTGTTTGTTTGGTTTGTTTTGTTTGTTTTGTTGTTGTTGGAATGGATATTTCAGGAGAAACCTCTTCCTGATCAAGGGATTTCAAACATAAGAAAATGTAGCACTAGTCAAATGTTTGCTATTTTAGCAGTGGGCAACATCAACCTGGAGCAAAGGAAGGGTAACTTCCTGCTCTGTCCACAGATTATCATTTCTTTGCAAGCACATGAGCTCTGTAAATGCAGATGTCTTCACAGGTTTATAAACTGCTGTCCTCCTTTCTAATGCACCTTCCTTTGCTGAATTTTTAGAGTTTTGTTAATGTCATTTTTCTGGCTGTGATCACAGATCTGAGTTTTTAATCCAGATTGCTTTCAAATAGTTTCAGCAATCACTGTGTGTTGCCAAGCAATTTATAAGATGCGGCTTGGCAGGACAAGCAAAGTACTTGGTTTTTACAATGGGCAAGTAGTTGTGTATTCTTTTACAGTTTCAGTTATGAACTTCAAAGGAGGGCAGAAGGCTGCCACTGAGCCTGGGAGAGCCAGTGAAGGAGCTGATGATGGATGCCCAGTGCTTTCACTTTAATTGTATTAATTATAGACCGTTACTCTTTGTTGATTCATTGGGTTACTGGCTATGTGTAATCTGACTGATGGGCCCTAGATGGCATCTAGTCAGTCCCTTTGCTGCTGCTCTGCACACTCTTTGCATCTTTATTGAGTGCTTTGGCAAGCAAAGAGAGCTCATTACCTGAATGATGACAACACATGCCTATTGTAATGTGAAAACAATATTGCAACATTTCCGGGAGTTAGAAAATTCATTGTTTTGAAAGTTTTGATGCTTCAGTCTTTGGATACTGAAATGATGATGAGTGTGTGTGTGTGTTTGTGTGTGTCTCCATTTACTCTGTAATTTCACATAAGAAAATCCAGGTCTCTAGAATCAAGCAGTGTAGTTATGCAGTATGCACGCTCCTAGTAAGTGTTTGTCAGATGCAGGAAAACATAGTATGTTGGAAAATGAGCAATATATTTTTTTCCCCAATTTATTTGAGAGTACCACTGTATGCAAAATTGATGGTTGTTGTTTCACATACACTTTTTCATGTCTCTCCTGATCCATCTAAACAGGTTTTCAAATTACACCACTGCAAATATTTAAAAGGAATGTCTATGATGTTGTGCAGAGGTGCTATGATAAAAAATTGAATGCAAATACCTGTAGAAAAAAGATGCTTGTGAAACATCTTGCTTGTAGGACTAGGTAAGACTAGATCCTTTGTTGAAACATCAGTAAGAAAGAAAACTAAGAAAATATTCTCAACAAAGAGTAACAGAAGTTTTTGGTTTTCTGTACAGTAAGCCTTGTCCAAATTTTACTTGGGAATGTACAATGCATTCTAACTTGATTGTTAGTGGAGTTGCCCAAGATTATTATTAAAAGCTGAAAATGGGATCATATCGGCCCCCAGCCTGGCACAGGTATTTCTATAGTAATTTTACAGCTCACACAAATGTGTAATAGCATCCTGTTCTGATATGCTAACATCTTCATTGTTTCCTTTTTTTTGTTTGTTTGTTTGTTTTTTTTTGTTTTCCTCTTCTTCAGTTCTCTCTTTGTCTGTTATGATACACCATCAGGAGTAGGTTATCACTCGATGTGATTGTGCATATGGTTTTATACAATATTGGCTTTCTAACCCTGACAGCTGACAGCTACAACAGCAGCAGTCTGAAATTAACTTACAAACTCAGGATCCTAATCACTGGGTTTTGTGCTGCTTCAGCTGTCTGTACTTCCAGCCAGCTACACCAGGACTGTATTACTTGCAGATGTAGAAGTGTGATAGAGCTGATTGACGGGTCAATTCAGGATTCATTCAAAGTTGAGAATCCAGCTGGGAGTTGAAAAAGCAAGAAAGCCTTTCATCCAAATATATATATGGAATATATTGTAGAAGATGAGAATTACTAAGTCTGGAAATTTAAAGGATTTGTACACATTTTCAAAGACATTTAGATGTCAAAAATTCATGGAAGTTCCTACTGAGATTAGGTTTACCGTAGTAGTTTCACTGAATTTAATTCCCATGCACTTTATCTGAATTGAAAAAATCTAACAAATGTAATAATTTTCTGACAAAATAATGGAAAATTAATACTGAAAAAATATTAATAAATATACAGTCACCTAAGGAGTTATATAAGCAGTCATTGAATCCTCTCGACTATTAAAAACTGACTAGATATATTTTATTGTAGTTTACATAGAGTCATAGAGTGTCCCAAGTTGGAAGGGATCCACAAGGAGACCAGCTCCTGGCCCCACACAGGACCACCCCACAATTCAGACCCTATGTCTGAGAGCATTGTCCAAATGCTTCTTGAACTCTGTCAGTCTTGGTGCCATGACCGCTGCCCTGGGGACCCTGTCCCAGTACCTGACCACCCTCTCGGTGAAGAACCTTTCCCTAACACCCAGCCTGACCCTCCCCTGTCCCAGCTCCATGCCGTTCCCTCAGGTCCTGTTGCTGTCCCCAGAGAGCTCAGCACCTGCCCCTCTGCTCCCCTCGTGAGGGAGCTGCAGGCCGCCATGAGGCCTCCCCTCAGCCTTCTCTTCTCTAGGCTGAACAAACTAAGGGACCTCAGCCATTCCTCATATGTCTTGCCCTCTAGACCCTTCACCATCATTGTTTCCCTCTTTAGGATGCTCTCTAATAGTTTTATGTCCTTCCTATATTCTGGCGCCCAGAACCACAAGCAGTACTGGTGATGAGGCCGCACCAGACCAAGCGGTACAGTCCCTTCCCCTAGCCACTAGCAGTGCTGGGCCTGACTCCCTTTTGGCTGCCAGGGCACACCGCTGACTCACGTGCAACTTGTCGTTGACCACAAGCTCCAGATTCCTTTCTGTGGGGCCGTTTGCCAGCCTTCTGTCCCCTGGTTTGTATGTATAGCTGGTGGTGTTGTGTCCTGGGTGCAGAATCTGGCACTTGCTCTTGTTAAACTCAGTATGCTTCCAGTGTTACACTAAGCAATGAGAATATATCTCTGTTTAGGAAAATACCTAACAATTTAACTGCAAAACAAGATTAAAATGAACGACTAAACTAGAATTTCCTACAAGCTTATTTAAGTAAGGTTCGTATTTGGTTTGTTTTAACTTGATCTGCTTTGCCTAGGATGTAGTACAGAAGGGCAGAACCTGAAGAGGGCTACAGAGCTAAGGTGCCTGTGGCAAAGTCTGCAGTGCATTTAGTTAGTCAAATGATTAAAGATGCTTGCATCGCTAGGTACATTTTTAGCTTTTGTCCCCTTCAGCAACGAGTCTGTTCTCAAACTGCATTTTCTTTGTGATCGCTCTGATGGGATACTTTCCGCTGATTGGTCTTCATTTAAAAAAAAATTACCTCTTTCTCATTAGTTTCTTTGTATATGAAGATGTGTAAGTTGGAGGTAGCAAAGATGGGCATAGATTAAAATACAAGTGCACTCTGGAGCGTCCTCATGTGAGAATGTCTTCTGGTTCACTATATCCAGAATGGATCAATGAGGGACTTAAAATTCTAGTCAATTAGCATCTGTATTTCATAGTTCTTATCCTTTATGAGGAGTAGGGAAATTTCAATTCATACTGCTGAAATAATCTTAGAGTTGCTACTACAATTTGTTCTGATGTTTCTAAAATTTTTGGGACTTCTAAACAAGAAAAAAGTAGCATGACCGTTTTTTACCTTAGAGTACTCATAAAGTATGAGTGATCTAGTGGCAGTTTCTCTTCAACAGCTGTGAGAGCACTTGAACAGGTGTCTTCTACTTCCAAGGTGAACAGTTTCACCCCAGTGAATCACAGCTGGACTTGCTGGTGGACCTGCGTGGTATCATGTAGAAGATGGAATTATTGGTGCATTGCAGGGGTTTCTTGGTGTTATATGATGCATTGGAAAGGTTGCATAACGGATTACATGAGAGTTGGAGTTTTTTGTTGTTGTTGTTAATTTGTCTAATTAATTGTCATGGAACTTCATCCAGTTACTACAGTAATTGACGCTTCACTGAAATTTTAGTTTTACAGCATAATATTTGAGTGCTTTCTGTACATACCTTCCTGTAAGTTTTTTTTTTTTTTTTTTTTTTTTTTTTCCTTTATTTAATTATGCAGTATGTTTCTTGTTGGCAGGGTTTTATTACATAAGGAGGTATAATGTTATGACCATCATTTTTAGAGAAGGAAGACTTTAGTTAAACAAGACCCCACTGCAGAATTTCTTAAAAAAAATCAGGATTTGGCTGATTTACTGTGGAAATTCATTCTAACACTAGATTCTCTCCAGAAAAAAATGTTTTTCCACCCCTGTCTCAAATACTTGATGACCTGCATTAGGAGAGCATGGTGAAGCCTTTGCACTGTTCATAGAGTGCCATTCACTATTTCATGTAAATATGCTCTATTTCTTTAGGATCAGGATCTCTAGTTAGAGTTGGACATTGATTGCAAATATGTTGAAGTAATTGGTCATGGGCCTGGGATGCTCAGGATGGACTAAATTAGGATTATAAGAGATAGATAGCAAAACAGGAGGATAGCACCCCTGCATAATTGGTTGCATGTACTGTAACCTATGTAGGTGGAAAAGTAGGTTTAATATTAGGTTTAATAAGTAGACTGTAGTCAAATTTTGAAATGGAAGGACGGAATGGAAATTTTGAATTGGAAGCCTTTCTAATTTATTACTATGTAGTTTTAAAATCCTTATCTTGCCCATAATCGGACTTTTTAGGTGATTGTGATTTTTTTGCTGTTCATAATTTGACACCAGTTAATTGATTGGAGTTTCAAAATAGGAATGAAACATTGGATTGGTTATTCTTTGCACTGGGAAAAATACGGTCATTTTAATAATATAAATACCAAAGCTTTAAAAGAAAAAAAGATTCTACGTACTGAAGGATTGTGTTCACTTAAGGAGACAGTTTTCTTCAAATGGTTATGATTGGAAAATAAATTTAATAGTCTTTCTCCCTCTGGAAAAGACTTAAGGCTGAACGATATACAATTTCTGAAAATAGGGCAACTGATATTAGAACAAAATGACAAAAATGTAGTGAAAGACATTTATCATCTGAATAATGTATTTTTGCTTGGAGGCTTACTTATATTTAGGCTCAGTGTTATAAATATCACAGTTGTAATTTTTTGTTGGAAGAATCACAACAGTAATTGTTCTGATACGTTAGTAGCAGATATTCTGGCATATTTCCCAGCACCCCATTATAAAATTTAGAGGATGAACTATGAAGACGGTGATTTTTTTTTTTTTAAGTTATTTTCATGCTTATTAATTTTTAATGACATTTGAGAATGTTCTGAATATTTAACTTTATCCCCTTATTTTTGCAATTTATTTACAGCTATTCAATAATACTTCTCAGTTTAATTTTCTTGCTGAATTATTAGTGCCTTATGTAAATCCTTGCAGTACCTTTTTTGATTTCCATTTTCTAATCTTGCTGATAAGAAAACAAGATTGACTTTTTCAACTATGTTACACATCAAGGAAGTTTTTTTCTCTTCTTATGTGGTTATATCCTGCTGATGAATGAAAAGAAAATGTATGCTTGATTATTACTTAATTGAGTCTCTTTATCTGATTTCTTTAGGTCAGACATATTCTTACCCTTTAAAATTAAAAGCTAATTTATTTGTGAGCCATTATCAGGCAATTGAGTAAGATTATTGAGGATATTTACTTCCTGACAATGCAGATGATTCCTTTACTGTTTCTAGTAATTGTACTAGGAAACAGCTGTTACTTTGTATTTTGTCTAGCACTTCTAGGTGTCTGGAAAGTTGGGCTTTCAATTTCATTTAATATGTTGAGTTTCACGGTCTTACATAATGTAATTGTTTGAAAGTTCTTGCTGAAGTTTAATCTGAATTTTAAAGTGGAAAATTATTAATGTTGTTTTGAATTATGTTTGCTTAAACCATTCTAAATAATTCTCTAAATAATTCTTCTCAACCCTCAAACAAATACAAACTGTACTTTATCATCATCTATCCTTAAATGATTTAAGCTTTATGTTTCCCATCTTTGCCTCTTTTAAATGAACATATTTGTTTATTTGAAATTAAGATGGTTGCAGAGCATTTGAAAACACCTTCTTTACCTGATCAAGCTCTTTGAGCTAAATTCAAAAGGTAAATTTAAAAAAAAAAAAAGTTCTGGCCTACAGGCTGAATTACAAAATTCTTTTAGGAAACTTAAAAGCAGTTGACTGTCAAAACACAGTCATTGGTAAAACATGATCAGAAATCTAACTGTCTGTCCTTTTGCTAAAAGATTATTTGCCATATTTTTAATTTTAAAAGTATTGTAACGCTTGTCATCGTAGTACTTGAGTTTCTTGCAAGGATGAGGTTACATCATTGCCTCACAAAAACAGAGCCATCATTGTTCATTCATCTGTTTGTCTTATTCCAGAAATTACGCTGTAATGATGGTGAGGGACTTCTTATTGGGAACTCCTGGGTTCTTGTTGTTAAAGTCATTTTAAAAATAAAAAAAAAAAAAAAATCTCTTGCAGTTATTTTGCACAGTTGAGTAGGCCCCTCATATCTTCCTTGTGGTTCAAGAAATTTTTGTCTTCAGACATCTGTGATATTTTGTTTGTTACATGGTTAACTTATTGATACAAATGTTTTCATTTGTAAACTTTGTTTACTAATCTAAAATACTTTTTAAAGTATCCTGCATAAAGTATCCTGCATAGTGCCAGGATTCCTCCTGTTTTCAGGAAGAAACAGTAATTTATAAGGAAGGGGACTTTGCTGTATTTGTAATTATTAATTTGTAATCATTAACAGATGAAACCCTTTGGGTTTGTGTATTTTAATCTTTTGCCAAGTGGTTATTTCAATTTTTGTTTAAATAAGATACACATACTGTCATTGCCCTGTTTCTCCCTCCACTACATCAAGAACTGTACATCCTTTATCCTGAAAAACAGTCACCCATTGCATTTTAGTCATATTTCAGTGCAAATACAGCAGGGAAGTACATCACATAGAATTGGATCACACAAATTGGATCAATTGGATCGAGTACTGCTTTTTTGTACCCACAGGGTTTCATTTAGATCAGCATCCTTCTTTGAAAATAATTATAGGCATAATTAGAATCATTTGTAATAAATCCTTTGCAGCTAACTATATTCATGAGTAAACTGAACTGCATGGAGAAAGGATCAGAAAGGATTCATGTACTGAGGAAAATACTCATCCAGTAGAAATACATTAATTCTTGAAAGAGCAGTTAATTGCATTTGATGCTGTTTATATGTTGCAGAAACATGTTATAGGAAATGTTGCAAGCTTCTCCTGGGAAAAACTCCTGCAGTTCCAACTCCATGAATTCTTCTGAAGGACAAACCGTAAACAAAATTAACTGCTTCTTTAGATACCTCTGTTAATTCTCAATATAAGAAACTTTATACAAGTGGTGAATGTTGTGAATTTGTTTGTAACTCATGTTACTGTGGTCTGCCCTTCGTACTTAGTGTGCTGTCCTCTCTAATTAGGTGTTAGTCCCAGGCAGTGGTGTGCTGTGTTCTTGAAGGAAGTTTACTTGAGTCTAAATTTTCTCAGAAAGGTCATAATAACTAGAGAGAGGTGAAAGACCTTGCAACTGAGTGCTCAGAAATTGGTGTTAATAAGCTTACACTTAAGTAGTGAGCATTAGGGATAATAATCTTGTGGTCTGTTGTGAGGTTGAGTCCGTTCCAGTAGTTCTCCTCAGGCCCTCCCTGAGGGGTGGCCGCCATTTTGTGGAAAATGGTGGTAGAGCAAAATCTGCAGGTGTGACTGCGCTGCTTTCAGCTCTGTGTGGTTGGGCAAAGGGGGAGGTGAAGGGGTCGGGGAAACAAGCAGATCCCACATTCAACTGTACCAAACAGGGTGGACGGTGTTACAGTGTTGCTAGACAATGAAGCAGTGGCCCTCTCTGTATTTTAGGTGGTGCTGGATGTGCAGACTGTTTTACAGAGAACTACGGAAAGGTGAGTGGGCAGTTGGGAGGCAAGAGCAGCGCCTGAGCCCAGGCTTGGCCAGGTTTAGGATCTGGTCAGACACTGAATTTCTTTGCCCTGTTGAATCCAAGATATGTAGCAGCAGAATGTTAGCCACAAATGGAAATTTACTATAAAACAAAAAAGGCCTGTAGGCTTAGGTGGCTGTTGATTTGTCTGGATCCGAAATGTATGTTGCTGAGCTTCACAAAGAAATTAAGTAGTTTGCTTTTGTCCTGAGTAGCTTATGAAAGCCAGCATCTCTGTCCTTTGTTACTGTAATTGTTCCAGTTGTCTCCTGATGAAGTATGGACCTTAATATTATTGGGAGGGCTAACAGGATTTTTATTTTTTTTTCCTAATAACTGTACATCAAAATGCTTCTTAAGTTTGGTCATGCCCTTTCAAATCATATGAAAAGCAGAGGGATAAAATATGGAAGGAAAAAAACATTGCTTTGATGTAAGCCCAGAGTAAGTTTTAATTGCATATAGAGCATTCTGTGGGCTTTATTCCCAGTGCCAGACATATGTATGTATATTTCCCATCAATGTTTACTCCATGTCTTTAGCAGTAGAATAAATAATTTATTGCTTCTCGGTTGTTTTGCTAACCAGAGTGTAGTGTATGATATGAAAGCCTTAATCTCATTTTTCATAAAGTAAATTAAAAGAAAAAATAAGGAAAAAAGTATTTTTATAGTACAGGGAGAACAGATAACTTGTGCAAGTAAAATCATATTTTTTGTAACTTTATTGGCATCATTAACAATAAAGTATTGCTTTCTAGAATCTGAATATGTAAAATTCTCAGTGACAGCACAGTGTTTATGGGTTTTGAAATGATACTTTCTTTGTTAGAGTGCCAGTTCCTTTGGTATGTGTTTCCTCTGTCACCTGAGGCCATTTTTCCAACACGTAACACATGTGATTTTTTTTCTGCTTTCTGAATAATCAGCTTTTCCCTTTTGCTCATTAAGCATAAAAATACGGCCAAGGTATTAACACAATGCAAGGTATTAACAGTGACCAGTCTCTACCAAATAGTAAGTTCTTTTTGTCTGTTACCTAATTAACATACTTTAATTAGTTCACTACATTTAATGAACATGTTATGTAAAAATCAACACTTTCTACCTTTAGGATAATCATGACATTCAATCTAAGGTGTCAGACTGGACTGTATGAATAATTAGTACAGTTTATATTTATTAATTTAGTATATGGAATAGCTGACAGACTGCATAGAGAGGTGGTGCTCAGTATGAGGGGTCAGGCAGAAACCTTCTGGTAAAGGAGCAGGAGGAGATAGCCTGGGAAGTCCTTGGATGGGGCAAAAGAAGGGATGAACCAAACAAAAATCAGGACCCTGCTGATGTCAGGTGTCACTGAGCCCCTCTAGGGTTCCACAGTGGGAAGGAGCAAAAGAAGTCCTGAGGCTCTGTCTCCTGCTTTTTGTGCCCTTTACCCACCTTCATTGCTTCTGTGGTAGCACTTGATTCAAACCAAAACTGCTTAATTAGAATTTATATAAAATGCAATACATGTATTTCTTAAACAGACAGCAAAAACCTGCACTTGTGCTATTAAAATCAGGAAGATAACTATTGAATATTGCTTTTTCAAGCTGCTTGAAAAATGATTTTTACAAAGAACCTGCTGTTTTAATATGGCTTTTGATAGCTGCTTGGACTTCTATAAGCATCGTGTTATAAATGAAATTATGTGCAAGAAAAATGGCAAAATGAGAAAAAAAAATATTTTACTGAGAAGAAATAGACCCTTCTCTTGTCTGGCCAGTGTATTTTCTGTTTTGCAAGACCAGAATGTCCCATTGTGCTTGATTGTGTGTAACAATTTTTGGCTTGCTGAACATCTGAGAGGTTGGTGGTCAGCCTTTGACATTGTTTTGTGTTCCATCTGGGTAGCATACCTGGTGCTCAAAAATGTTTTGTATGGTTAACACACATGAACATGTCTCTAAAAAGCTTCAAATTGTCTAGAACTTCTTTTTAGAAGATGAGAAGGCTTTACCTCATTGGTAACAGAAGTGACAGGCAGCATGTTTCCACGTGGGCATAGTGCCATCTAGGTATAAAGACCAGTGGCTGTAAGGCTTTGCACAAAAGTCATACCGATGACCTGGAAAATAGGCTTAGACTTAGGAATGTCAAGTTGGTAGAAGTGCATGACACCATGAGCAAGGAAGAGCAAAGCATTTTTCTTGAAATAGATTGTGATGGTACTAGAAAGGAGAGGTTTAGATTTTTTACTTACAGTGTGGTTTTAGGCATTGTATCCTTGGGAGAGGTAATCAGGTAAGTATATGGAGCATCTGTTTGAATAGAGAACTCATTTCTTGGGGTCAGACTAACTCTTTTTCTCCTGATGGTGAAAGATGATTTGTTTTCAAGGTGAGAAAGAGGCAACAAGCCTCAGATTTATACTACCTTAAATTCAGGCCATATTTTTGTTTCACTAGCCACCTTTCTTGTTTGCCAAGTGAACCAGTGACTTGTGATGAGTTAGAACAGACTATGTATAAAATGTATGGTCTATTGACTGCTGGAGGCTAAATAAAGTTAAGAAAGTAATTTACAAAAAAAGACATTTTTATTTTTCTGATATAGTCTGAATTATTTCTTTTGTCTCAGTGTAAAGCACTGTCTTTTACATTAGCGTGAATTATTTTTTTTGCATTTTTTTTCGATTTTTCTTGCTAACATTGAGTGAATTGTTGTTGTTAATTATTTGAATGAGTTATTGATAGGGATTTGTACTATAGCTGTGATATTTAAAATGCTGTATAATAAATTAGCTTTTTTATGAATTCCACGAGTAAAAACTGTAATAATGAAGAAGAATTTATGAAATAATAGATAAGAGTTCCCTTATCACCTTGCTACCAAGTGTGTGCTGGCTGCCATTTATTTGTTTTCAATTTAAGTTTATTTTCTTTGTAGGGTAGGGAGGAGGCTGCAATTGAAATTGACGTTTTTCCTGGCCAGCCAGAAAAAATGAAAGTACCATAGTTGAAATGTGCAAAAATTTTACTAGTGGTACGTGTCAGGTACCATAGTTGACTGATTCTTTTCATGATTCTTTTGCATACTGTTCCCCATGTTTGCACACAACACTGCGCATGTCAAAATGTCCACCTTATCCTCAGAAACAAAAACTAGGTTGATGATTCAAAGAATCGTTATGTACTCATACTGCATAGGGATTTGAGTGTAATCAGATGAACTAATGCAGGTGTTCTTGGATTATATCTGGGATAGCATCTATTGTGTCATATACTGTCTTGAAAAATAGTCAAGATTTGGGAAGAACTAAGAAAAATACTGTTCCTTACATATACTTAATGAATTCAGAGTACCACTTACTTAAAGCTAACTCAAAAGGTTTTTTTTTTTTTTTTTTTGCCTCGCTTCTGAAAACCATATTCTGCCTCGCTTCTGAAAACCTAAATTTCTGGCAATTTATCTGAAAACTCTTCAAATAATGAATGTATTAACATTTCATTACTTCTCTTTTTTATGTAATAAGAGTAGAACTTAGTCAAAACTTAGAGGTAATCTGTTGGAATTTAATTTGGAAGCCTGGAAAAACAAGCTTGATAATTATAATGTTCAATGCTTCTGTCACTAGTGTCTCCTCAAAATTTCAAACTACAAAATTACAAAACTACAAACTACAAAATTTCAAACAGTAGGCAAGTTTCCTACAAGATTTTTTATGCTAAGCTGCATTTAAACACTTCTTTCCCTAAGCCTGTCCAAGAATCAGAATAATTTAGAGATATATCTGGTTTGATGGTGTGATAGTGATGTAGTTACATATTTAAGTAAGGTAGTTAAATTACCTGATATTTGAGGCATGATATGGCTGAACAAGTTATGAAGTGTGATATTGACTACAATTTTTAGTGCATTGATAACAAAAGATGGCTTTTTGCAGGAGATTAACAGCATTTTATTCAGCTGAGTTTTGAATGTCCCAGATAGTAAAGCTATCACCACTTCTTGTGCCAGACTGTTCTGCAGGGAATACAGTTCAAAGTCAGTTCCTAATCATCTAACTCTGTGGATTTCACAGTATTAAATGCCAGTATTTGTTTTCGTAAAGACAAAGGAAATAGCATAACGTTTTTTACATGAAAATTTGAAACATTTTTTACAATAATGAGAGCATTTATACCTCAGTATGTGCATATTAAAAAGAAAATTGGGTAATGAAAGGGAAAGTGGAAATCCTATCACTTTTTTTTTTTTTTTTTTTTTTTAAATTTATTATTATTAATCTGATGGATTGCTGTCACATCTTTCCATCAATACAAATTTGGTATTGCTACAGGCCTTCATTTAGCTCTGGAGTCTGGTCTGAGAACTCAGCGATCAGGTTTTAATCTAAGTACCCAAAATGATGTCTTTTGAAACATTGGATATAGCACAGGTTAAAGCCATGTGCCCTCTGCTGTACGATGAGGGTGCTGGACAACTGTCTCATCATGAGAATGCCCTTGCTTCGTAGTTACATTTTGCTCTGAAATTTTTATGGAACGTGGCTCACAGCTGTAAAGTAACTGACAGTTTTAAAAAGGGTTTTGAGTAGGGGAGATTATCAGGTAATATAGTAAATATTCACTTGCAGAAGCAGGCTGTCGTCTCGTACCACGCAGCCTTGGATTTCCTTCAGAACTTGTCTGTGCTTTTTTCCTTGTGTGTTTATCTGGCATTTATGTACCTAGGAAAGAATGACTATGGAGAATCATGGAAAAAAGTCCTTGCACCTTTGGCAAAACAAAGTTTTAACAGTTACACAGTGCCACAGTTAATATTTTTATTTAAGGGTAAAGAGTCTTCACAACAGGTGCCGTTCAAGATCTGCTGTTTCACTCCAGGTATTACAATTTCACTCTGGCTTTTGCAGTATTTTCTTTCCTTAAAGCAGGAAACAGTGTTTAATATAACTGTATTCATGTCTTTTGAATACTATTCACAAGAATCGACTAATTTTTTTTCTTGTTACTTACCATTGTAACACAAGCACATATGAAATGGCCAACACCCCTTAAAAACAAGGAAGTCCCCATGACTGGAATGTATCTCGAAGTATTACGTTTTCTGCATTTCTCTTTTCTTTTACCTTTCTCTGGCCTTTCCGCTTTGTTTCTTTAACCAGTATCATGTACTGAAGTAGTTAGCTGAAAGGCAGTTTAACTTTAAAAGCAGTCAGTGTCTGATTTTTGAAGCTCCTATGGGAGACTCTGTATCTTCCAACAGGCATTTGTCCCAGTTTTCTATCTTTAAAGCAACCAATACCTATTTTTCTTTCTTGGTATCTTAATGGTTTTATTCTTGTCCTTGCATCACAGGGTGTAAATTATGTTTTAAATATTAAAACAGTGTGTGGGCAATTACAGTTTTAAAGCATTTTGAATTGTTGTAGGAAATGATGATTTTCTTCCCTTTTATCCATAAGGACCTATGAATTTGTCGAGTTCCTATAGCCTTTTTAGTTTGTTTCTCTAATTTTGTAATTCAATCCGGTGTCCTAATGTCAGCACCCTCTAGGGCCTACTCCTAGTTTGGGGCACTTATCTTTCTCCCCTGTGTTCTTCCTACATCAACAGAACTGTCCCTAACCCAGTTACCTGTCCCTAATCTAGGCTGTGGATGCCTGCTCTCACAGTCATAAATAAGAAGTTTAGCTTTTAGTTAGGCATGTGCTGCTTGAATAGCTTTTCTCTGTCTCCTCCCAGGGACGGATGGCAGGACAGAGCTGGTGCAGTTAATCTTGGCCTGTTTGCTCTCTATGTGCACCATTTTGTTATGACAAATAATATTCAGACATTCCTAATGCTTAGATGTATAGGTAAACTAAGGAGAAGTGCACAGTTGAGTCTGTAGTCAAAGGAACAGTATGCCAGGATTTTTATATACTCTGAAGAAGCTTGTACAAATCTGTCTTTTTTGGCTTTTTTCACTTTTTGAATTGAACCACTTTTGCTGATTTAGAGCTAGTTCTGTGTATGTTGTGATTGGATATAGTCTTTTTAGAGGTCTTCCTTTAAGAAAAATGGCTGGGTTTTCTGCTCACAAGTGTATCGGTGTCGAGGCTCAGCAATATGTCATGGTAATTCTACGCAGATCAAAGAGATTATTGAAGAATGCACTTTTTGTGTGTGTGTGTGTGCTGAGTCTGAAGTGGAAGGGGCTAAATCCCTAGTGGGTAGAAGTTACATAATTTGGTGATGCTATGCTGATTTATGCCCCTTGAGAGTTTGCCTGCAGCAGAAGCTGGAGGTGATGAGAAGAGATTGAATCGAGAGAAAGACCATCCAGGAAAAATTCATCAAATTTGTCATTCTTGAAAGGACCATCATAACATATGGTAAGGCATATCATTTACCTCAGGCTCAGAAGAAAATGATTTCTGCTAGGAGAATATTAATTTTATTTCTTACAGGATCAGCTGACAGGGTAGGCTTTCTCCTGGCTGGTCTTCCCCTTCTGTTTTCTTTAAAGGGAAGGATGGAAGCTTGGAAATGTCTTATCTATAGCAGACAAGCAAGTTGGCATTTTGCCATCATTTTCTGCCAGCAGAGAGGATAATGGTAATTATATGTCAAAATTTAACATTTATTTTCCTTGAAAGAGAACTTTTTAATGCAAAATATTTAGAAAAGTCAGATCTCTTCTGAGGCGCTTAAGAAGCTAGAATTAGCGAACTGACAATTTTTTCTTAAGAGGAAGGAGTTTTTCTTCATCTTCAGGGACAACTAAGAGAAGAAAAGGGTTGAAATTGAAAGAAAAGTACGAGTTGTGCAATATAACTAGGCTGCACCTTCGGTATTGCTTAATGTTTGGGAGATATGCAGAGCATCATCATCTGTCCTGTTCCTTCTGTAGAAGGGCTGGTAGCACTTGCTTTGTTAATCAGATTCCAGCATTTTTGTTTGAATTGTAATTTTTTCTTTTGTGAGGCAAATAAATTTCTGTTGCCCTGTACAACATGGAGGCTAAACTCCACCATCTGCTTTTTGAGGGTAGGAGAATGTTTTCTTATGGTCAGTTCTAGCTTCCCCAGTGGTTGGAGGTTAAGCCCTTAGTCAGCCTTGTCCTAGTCACTTAATAAAAGGAGAAAGTTTTTCACAGGCTATGGCATAAGTTAAAATACTGTTAAAATGCTTAAAAAGGTGAAAACCTTTGCTTTCTGCAAAGTCTGAAAATAAAATCATGGTCATTTTAAATATAACCATGTAGACGCAAATTTAAAATTTATCATTTCACAAATTTTTTGATTTTACAAATATTTAAATCATACATTCTAGAAAATTATAATATTGCTAGGAAAGAAAACATACAATTGCAAACGATGGGGAGATTTTGTTGGTATTTATTTTTTGTGTTTTTCTTTAATTACAAATTAGTGCACCTATCTTTTATGTATACTGCAAGTATAGCATTGCTAGTATATGGCTACATCTTTAGACCCTGTGTTCCTCAACAGTCTGAAACGCAGGAGATCTCTGCCTTCTCCTGCGTTGTCTTTTGGGAAATGGGTTGCCAGGCATTTTCAAGATGTTTTTGAAGGTAAAATACTGGTTAAAAATCTTATCACTTTTTTTTTTTTTTTTTTTTTTTTTTTACTTCTCACTGTCTGTTATGCATTTATTCGAATTTGTCAGCAGCATGTAATGCAGTGATCTGGATCATCAGAGAGTGGCCTAAGATACAGGCCTCAGTTTTAGTGCCAGGATGCAGAAACATTGATTATGGGGTACTTAGAGAATCAGATTTTGATACTGCTATGTTAACTGTTAGGCAAAGTTGGAACCAAGCAGTTCCTTTGTAAATTTTGACTATGCAGTAGTGGTTCTGGTCTGCCTCTGTTCATTTTCTATTTTGTTTTATAAATGCTTCAAGTTTCCTTTAAGCACAGTCATGGTTATCCGCAGATGAGCTGATTAGATTTATGTAATGCCTGTTGAAATAATCACAAAAGGAGAGTCTTTGAACAGCATTTCATTTAAGAGAACAGAGAAAACATATCCATAAATTATCACAAGATTTCACAGAGTTAATACATTTAAACTTATATTTTCTAAATGGATTTCTTTTTTGCCTAGAGAAGGGTATTTACATTTTACAACACCCCCCACCCTCAGTAATTTAATGGGAGAATTAAGTAAGAGGGAAATATGTAGACTAAAGGAAGGTAATAGAAACAGTCCTTTCATTAGGATTAAAGAGGAATAGGCTATCGTTAATTACTTTTGAGCTTATTCCACTAAAGTACAAAGATATTTTTGAATCAGTTTTGATGTAAGAGATCAGCTGAAATTTAAGATCTGATGAATTATTTTGGCTAAGAGAAATTATTTATATTGCTAATACCATTCAGTGTATCAAGAAGAAACCTTGGTGTCTTCAGTACAGAAGCCAGCTGTTGTTGAGTCATCTGTGTTTATTTAATTTTTAAATTTTGATTTATTTATTTTTAATTTGGTTCGGGGTTCTAAACTTATTTCCAGTAGGTTTAGTCTCTTGAATTTTCTCAGTACTGCCATCATTACTAATCTTGCTATTCATTAAATTTCAGCTTTTTTTCTTCACTCCTGCATTTTCATGATTCTGTCCTGCAAATATATAGGAAAGAAAGGCATAGTCTTGATCTTTCAGTTTGATTTCTTGCTCTTGTAGACCTTCAACTTCTGATAGGTAGAAAAAACAAAACCCAAGCTAACAGCATTACAAATTTTATATATTTGTGCTTGTTTCACAATAGTTCTTTTACTGAATACTTACACTTTTCCTTGTCACTGGCATCTTCACAGTTACATAGACCTCCCCCTTAGCCTTTACTTTGTTAAGCTAAGCAAGACAAACCCTTTCAGTTTCTCCTCCAGATTTCCTTGACCTTTGTAGAAGTCTTTATCTCTTGCAGTTTGAATTAATTTTTTTAAGCATAGATGATCAGAATCATGAACAATATACTTTTAATAAGCTTCATATTATTGCATTAATATTGATACCCCTATATGAGAAATATCTTCTCCGGTAATTTTAAGATTTCATTTCCTTTTCCATAGGGACATCACATCACATGATTACTCTGTGATCAGCTTTTGCCCCCACAGTTCTCCCACTGTGGTTTTCAGCTCCTGAGCTCTCAATTTCTAGCAGAAACTCAGTGATCTTAATTTCAATGTGGTCCTACAGGTAATCCAAGTCATCCTGTTGATGTTCCATTTCTCTTATGCTAGCAGTGCTTTCTAATTCTGTCATCAGAGGCTTTTTGAACAAACCCAAAGTGTGAGTTTTGGCACCATTCATATTGTTTATGCTGTAGCCACTAATATATACACATAGTAAAGTTATTTCTTTAAAATGTTGCTGAGGAATATGTGTTAGTATTTTTCTTCCAGCTTGTTTGGTATGGCACTACATCATTTCACCTTACCTTTACAGTCTGCGATATTTTTAATTGATCTCAAATGTTCTCTGTCATGATCATCAGTACTAGCAAATCTGACTTTAATTTCTACAACTGAGTGATGGAGCTTCTGCTGTCTGGTTGCTGCCCACTTTTGTCAGGTCTCTGACATAAAGCTAATTTGTGATAGATTCAAAGTGACCATTATTTCACCTTGCATAATCCCTAGGATCTCTGAGTTTGCCTTTTTAAAATTCTTGCTCTTTTCCTGTGAAGAAAAATGAAAAAAATCAAACTATATATCGTGAGTAATGCTTTTGTATGCTATAAAGTGATACCTGTTGATTCTCTAAAGGGAATGGATTATCAGCTTTTTGCTTTAACATTTCTCAAATAACTATAAAACGTTATTGTATTTATACCTGTCTATACCCGTTGCTAATGAAATGTTAAAATTTCGGCTTTCACAAAATGGTAATTATATTGCCATGAATTAAGTTATGGAATATCTTATGGGAAAAGTTTCTGCAGCTGTGATAATATGCACAAAGAAATACTGTATACTTCTAAGTGCGTTTATAATTTGTACTGAGATTTTAACCTAACTCAGGGAAATATTCTTCTATATTATCCCTTATTGCCTTGTGAGTTCTTCACATCTCCAACTGCAGAGAGATTTTGTACTGCTTGTGAACAGAAACTCTAAATTATGTTTCTGACATTGGTGATTGTAGCTCCTAGCTTTGTGTGTTTTCACTCTTCGAAGGGAGATCATCGTGTAATGGATTAGCATAGAGAGAGACTACATAGTACGAGAGCTGAGTTGGCAACTTACATTTTTTTTATTTGGTCACTTGCTTTGCTTCATATCATGTTGCTGGCCTCTGTATCCTGGCTGGGTGGCATGTGGGGTCTTAGAAGAGGTTGTCAGCAGTGCATGGACTGTTCTGTGGTTATACTCCCCTATGTAGGTGTAAGCAGCTACCGATCTGAATATAGCATTGAAGGACTGAGTGTTTGCACAGGAATAAATACATTAATACTTAGTAATGATGTATTGTCATTTATTTCAAATTACCTTTTGAAATGAAAATGTTGTCTTGGGAGATATTCCTATTCCACACTGATCGGGGAAAGCAATTTTCCTCTTCTTTTATTGCTGAATCACTCCAGGCTATTTTCTGAAGGGCTTTTTTTCTCCTTACATGTGCATTTATATCCAGTGCACATAATTTAGTAATTTTTTTTTGGTTGAAAGTGAATTCATGAATTATTCTGGAAGAACTTCGGAAGTGTCAGCTTTCAAGAACATTGACAGTGTTTGAAGCAGCATCCTGACTGGCACTATCATCAGCATTAAAACGGTAGCATTAGGTTGTTAGGCCTCTAGGTTAGCTCTCTTGGAGAATATAAAAAGCAGTGTCAAGTCTGGCCTGCTTTGGTTCCCTTGTGCACTTAAAGCCTCCCAGGGCTTTGCTAACTAGCATCTGTTACTGGAGATGGCTACGTTAGCCAGGAATTTTTCTATACCTAAGCACGTCAGTGGAGACCCTCTAGGAATGTGTGACTATGTTGAGTTGCCTTCCCTGTAGGTGAAGAGTCCTTATGTTGAGGCAGTAGCATGCTGCATAAAGTGAAACAATTAAAAATTTATAGAAGACAATTTCTCTCTCTAAAGGGAAATACATGGTATTCATGGATGAGACCAGTTTGCTATTATCAGTGTCATAGTGTGAACAACTGTAAGCCAAACTTGATTAACTGTAAGTTGCTCAAAAGAGCAATTAGTACAAGTGTATAATAATAATGTTAAACTAACAGAATATGATCTGGGTGAATTAATTTAGAACCATTTGCTCCTAGTTTCAGCTTCTGCTTGTATTTCAAAGTAAAGAAGGACATCAAAATTAATTTGAAAACATGCAAGCTATTTGAGCCAATATAGTTCAATTAGGGATAATTTCTTTCTTTTTCCCCAAGTTTTGTCTGTAAAACTCATCCACTAGGAGAATACTTTAGTATGTGTTGTGGTAATGTTCCTGTGTGTTTAATGTTATGGACTACCTGTCACTAGAGGACTTTCGCACTGTGTCAGTGCTAGTAATTTTTCAGTGGCTCAAGAATTCAGAAGAGTTACGAAATGAAAACTTTTCCAGTTTGTTGGTTGCAATATTTCTTTCTAATTCTGTGTTGGGACTTTTTTTGTTGTTGTTTGCATAAGTTTGCTGCTAGAATGATAGAAAAAATAAATATAAGTAATTTAATTAATAATCTATTTTGCTTTATAATTGCGCCAAATACTTGTTTGAATAAAAAGTCTGGTTATTGCTGTGTAGTCCTAACTGTTTTAAAATTACTAAGGAGGATAGTGTGCATTTGTTAGCTTGAAAGGTCTCTAGTATCAGAAAAAAAAAATGCATGATTGCTTTGTTTGATATCAAAACACATTTTTGCTGTCATAATACTGGCACATTTTCAAGGCATGCTGTTTTCTGGCTGCTAGCAGGGAGTAATGGAAACAATGCAGTGATCATGCAATTTCTTGAAAATAAACAGCAAAATACTTAGGCAAGCAATGTTTTCAATTTTAGAGACTCAGATTTATAAGGCTGCACAAAATAGCTGTTTCAGTACCATAGAGATATTTACATTCCTTGCTGCCTGTAAATTGTTTGTAATTTCTTTCTGGTAATTTTCCTTTGGATCAAATTGTGATGCTGCTTCTGAATGGTGATATTGCTTGTTGAGGAGTGGTCATGCAAGCAAAATGTGATAACCTCGATATGTCATTTCATCTGCTGCTTTTCTTTTGTTAATGCAAAGCTGGTTGCATAATATCTAATTTCTCCTTTAGCTGACCACAGATGAAAACAAAATCTATAATGGCAGCTCTAGGTTTTATAAAAAAAAACGCAAGTGAGGAGTTGAAGGATGTGGCTTGTTCTGTTTGGATGATGCAGGATTGCTTTAAGCAGTAAGCTTACTGTTTTCAGATGGCATTAGCAGCATCAGTGATATAGCTGTGTCAGCCTCCTTGACTACTGGATGTCTGTAACTGCACGGAGGAAACTATATTTAAGATCTGATATCTTAAGGGTAATGACTCCAGCACTTACTGATGGACAGAATGGCTGTTAATGCTTTCTTCACCAGCCCAGAAGATTTTGAAAGATAGATGGGTCTGTGATGCACTTTTGTGAGACAGGAAATGCAGTTTTTGGGGGTCTCTGGAAATAGAAAGGTCATGCAGCTTGGAACCGGTGAGACATTACAGTCTTTAAGTCATCAGGTATGACCTCATAGTTTACTAATATTTCTAACACAAGGGTTTGTTTTAAGGTTTTAGGTCATTTACAATCTCTTTGTCTGTGTATTTGCTTCATGTTGGATTTGCTACAGGATTTATAGGGTAGACTGTTTACATAAGCAGAGCAATGTATAGCTTGGAAATCTAATGTGTTGTGAATTGCTATTTGTACAATGTAAGGTTATTCCGTATATATTTTCAACCTGTTTTTATTGTGAATATGATTTCTTTTAACTAAGTCATGGTAGCAGGTTATGCCTTTGCTGTAAAGTAAAATGGCAAGGCTGTATTGCAGTTTTATTTTGCTTTGTCTTTACATGGCAACACAATGCTATTGTGTGATTGTGTTTATTTGTCATAGGAAGCACAGTGTAGGGCAACTCTTTACCTACAGTGGCAGGTTATTTAAAAGAACGTATCACATTGTGTAACAGAGCTGAGCTATTCTGCAGGCACAGATCTTACTTCATTTTGCAGTAGTAGGTTTTTTTTTCCCCTTCATTTCAAATCAGATTTAAAAATAGCTCACTGAACATAACGCTTAAAGTTTGGCAAGATAACTCTCCCCTTTTTAATTATTATGCTCAGTGATGCATACTAATACTAATGGGTTGTAAAATGGAAGATTAATAACTTAAATATTTAGAATGTTCTTGAAAACCAAATTCATTTTTACTTATCCTTTTTGTTTATAATTGTTGCCAACTTCATTGCAAGGCTGGTACTTTGGGATCTGCTAATATATTGTGACTAAAAGGAAAGTCTGAGAACATAAAAAAAAAAAACAAAAACAAACAAGTATATGGGTATTTTACATAGGAAGTTAGTGGCCTAATTTCATGTATGAAGGACAGAATGGTATTAGTTATACTGTTATCACGTTACGTGTTATAAATGGTAGATAATAGCCATTGAAGAGTTCCTGTTTTATTGCCCTTAAATACAGCATACAGCAATTACATTTCATAGAATTTGTAGGAGAAGTTTATTTTCAACAACGATGTTCAGCTCCATCTTAAGAAATTCTAGATGTATTTGCAGAACATTTCCATGGCAACGTATTTGGCCATGTGTTTTAAAAGCTCAGCTGAAGCCTGAAAGTAATGTGCAATATTTCTGTTGCTTGCTTTATTCTTGTGAAACAACAGTTTGCACGTGTAACTGGACAGCAGACTGGCAGGGGTGAGTAGTACTTCCTGACCCCAAAGCTCAGGATTAAGTGATCAAGGTTTGAAAATATTTTTGTATTTTCATCTAAAAATGTAAACATGTAAAAACATGGATTTGATTTTGCATTTAGAATTGTATTCCAGTTTCATCCCAGTTTAATAACATTTTATTGGAAACGAATATTTGTGGGAGACCACAGCAGACCAAAGTTGAGAATGTACAGCAAATAGTTTCAGTAAAAATGGCTGTCTTCTCATTTTTAATTAAAAACATATTTCTAAAAAATGTTTTATTACTCGTACTGCCCATAATTTATAGTTTCCCAGTCTACTTATCCAGCTTACATTCTTAATAAAAATGGGAAAAGACTTCCCTGCTCTTAAGCTTGATTAGGTTTGGAATGATTTCAGTATACCTTTCACTTGTTACAAGATCTTTTTAATCTGTTAGAATTTATTTTCAGTGTTTTAATTCATTAGTCACAATGAGTACATTCTGTTTCTTGGCGTTGGAATGAAATTCCTGAAAGTATTGGTTTCATGGTATTTTGCTGCTTTGCGGGGTATTTGAGGCCTTTTTAAAAGGACCAACCCTCCCCCCAGCTGCTTTGGTTTTCTTATTCAAGTATAATTTAAAATCTTGACTTACCTGTGTTTTGAAGTTCTTCCTGGAGTTTCCTTTGCTCATTAAAAATAATTAGATCTTCCTGAAATTTTGCGTAAGTGGAAGCTATAACAGTATGCCATGTACTTACCCTGGATTCTGTTTTATCATTTATATTACTTCTGCAAATTGTATTCTGTTTTCGAAATGTGACATTGATGATAATCCCAAAATAATGCAGTAGACATGCATTGTGGCAGGCTTAGTATAGAAATTATCTACAGAGCAAAATAAATTGGCAAATAATGTTAGCTTGAGGAAGTCTGTGTTTAGGTCATTTCATTTTGAAATACCAGTGTGACCAACTGTTTTAAGTGAGTTTGAGTATGTTATTTCACTCAAAGGGCACACTCCCATTAGGTGCTTCTTCATTTGGGGGGACAATAGAATATTACTCCTAAGGAATCTATGAAGGAGGTAAAGTTCTTGTAAGAGGAGGACATGCAGCAAGGTAGAGACACACATGAGGAAAGGGAACCAGACAGAAGTGATCTGAAAACTTAAAACTATAAAAATTGTTTTGCTTGTTTAGCTCTCCATTATCCAATGGCAGTGTAAATGGTATCACATAACACAAAGGTTTTTTTCAGTGCATTCTTTAAAACTTCCTCTCCTCAGACCAAGTTGATTGCAACTGTGTTTGAAAGTGCACTCTGTAGAACGCTGCGTTAAAAAGGATCTCACTAACTAAAGAACTCCTTCCCCTTGACCTTGAATCATGAATACACATCTGTGAGTGTAGTGTATTTCTCAGTCTTTAAACATTCATATTTTCAGAACTTGATGATAAAGATCTTCTGAAAGATCAAAGCTCTGTATGGAAATTTTAGGAACTGTGTTAACTAGCAGGTTGAGTGAGAAGCCCAGTATTGGTGTAATTTACCAATTCTAAACATGAATGCTCACAAACATGCACATACTCTGTTGTGTACAGCCATGCTTTTGCCTACTTCTGATTGCCATTTTAAATTCCACACTACTGACTCTTTTTATGCCCAATAGTGCCAGTCTTTAAGGAAATGATAACATGATAACACTACGGCCAATGAGAGATTGTGGCCAAGCTTTCACGAATGGCAAAAGAACACTAGAATAATACTTTCAGAGCGAGAATTCAGTTCCTTTTGTCCTGCATCAGTCTCCCTCCCAGGAGAAGATCCTATTCTCTAATCAGATTTTTCTCATTTAGTACTTTAATTCATATACCCCCATCACTGGGCCTAATGACCTGAATGGGAGTAGGCTTAGTGTAACCAAGTCAGAAAGCCCTAAACAGGATGTAGCATAAAATAAGTATACAATAGCTACCTGCAGGGTCACAAAATACATAGCTCAATGACTATCAGTTTGTACTCCAATAGTATCACCATGTGATCATTCTGAGGGAAGACTGTTTGAAGGAGTTTTGCTGGGGCATATGAAAATGTGGAAACTTGCTGTCAGCACATCACAGCAATAATGTCCCAGTAATGCGTTCAATTTAAAGTGGAGTCATAGTTAGTCCCAACCAATTCCTGTGGAGGTGGAACCTCCTAAGAGGGAGTAGCAGGGAAGGTTACCAGATTAATGTAAAAGTGAGTGGATATGCATTACATAGAATGACATCTGGGAGAAGAAGCAATGGTCTGTCTCAAACACCTTCCCTGCTCTAGTAATGGTGATAGGAGTTGCTTGTTTCTTGTTTCCTTGCAAGACCATGTTTATTTTGCTTTGCTTAGCTTATCAATAGAAGTTAATAATAATAATAATAACAAACAACAAGCCTACAAACATTAACATGAGTTCTGTTTCACTACCGTTTTAATTGTCTTTTCCCTCATGATAATTAAGCTAAGCTTAAGTAGAAGCTGATCCATAATTCAACTTCTAGCATTTCTGATGTACAGAACCTGAGTCCCCAAATGCCAATTGGAATGAGCAGAGAATTAATTCTAAAGGAAAAGGTTGAATTTTAATTTGTTGAAGCTAAGTAAATCTTAATGGTACCGAATATAAAGATATAATCTGGTATAACTAATAAAAGGTATGATATAACTAATAAAAAATGGTGAACTATGAACTTCAGGGATTCATAAGCTGTGTCTTCAGTCAACTTGCCAACATGATTTCTGTTGGAACCTCAGAACATTGACAGAGCTCTCAAATGTTCTCAACTGATGCAGCAAACATCAGCTGGTGCAAAATATTCAGCTGAGTGCATTGAATGAAAACGTAAAACAGCATTAAGTTACATGAGAGAGAGTTGAAGAATTGTAAAACTTCACTTTTTTTAAATAGCTTCCCTTCTCTCCCCTCAGCTGCCTAAATAAAATAAAAATGTATATAGGAGCCATCTCAGATTCAGGATTCTCTCCAGATAACATAACGAGTTTACTTGTCTGAATTCTCTTTATTAAAGATTGTATGCAAGTCATTAAAATACATGCAAGAAATTATACCCATGTGGTTTGCATCCACATTTAATGCAATTAAAACGATTTTAATGAAAACAGTATTGGTTTTATACCCCAATCCTGTGATTAAAATTTTCCAGCAAAAGCAGTGTCATTTTTTTTACTTGTGTGAAGCCTGCAAGTGAAACAGCAGAGGAATATCTTGTCCTTGCATTTGAGCAGCAAAATGTTTTCCCATTTTTCTTCCAACTTTTCTAGTCCTATTCCAGGAAAATATTTGGTGAATAAAAAATTTTAGATTTCATAGGTGTGTGTGTGTGTTTATGGGATCATTAGAAAAATCTAATGCATGAAGAAAATTCTAATGAATAGTTTTGTAACAATATCAGTAATATAATATAGTGATTTGCACTGTATATATTGCACTGTATATTCTGCTGAAGATAATTGCTGGATGCTTAGATTCTGCATGGCAGGTATAGGCCTGACGTTGTGGTTATTCTTGAGGATGAAGCTCAGTATCTGGTAACTGTGATTTTATCTTCAGAATATCAGTTGTGTCAAAATATATGACTTCTTAGACCACCAGGGCACAGGATTTAATGAAAGGGACTAGACATTGCCAGTAAAGTTTACCTAATGTGTGAAGTGTATGAAAACCCAGATCTGTCTTGGCATTCTTATTTTGTTCAGGAAGGAAGTGATGACCACTTTCTTCAGTAACTGATTGCTGTGTTACATTCAGCAGGTTTGTTCCCTCTGCTAGATCTCAGTGTACTGTCTCCAGTCCTTCTGCACGTAGTCATAAGGGAATTTCTCATTACTGGTAGTGAGCGTCTTGCAGTGACTCACTGGGCTCGGTTATTGCCCAGTCTGCCTTCTGCTCTCCTCCTCCTCTTTCCTGAGTGCTTTTCTGTTTTGTAGGGTGCAGATGTGCTGAGATTTCTCAGCCATCTAACTTCTAATGCAAAGATGCGTATTTGCTGTGGATGTCACTGAAAGATGTAATCTGTGCTGTCAAAAGTAGTTACAAGCACGGCCTTGTGTCCTGAACATCTACAGTAGCAGCAACCTCAGCACAGATCTGGGACACACTCTGTCCTTTTCTTGCCTGCTTCAACCAATAAGAAGTGTTAAATTGTTTCCTTCTTGGTGTCCTTTGCAATTGCTGAGACAGAGATTAAATTTACATTTTTAGCAATGTCTGTATCATCAGCTATAAACAAATTCCCCCTGTAATCGCTTAGACTTTATTGCCCTCATGGGCCTCCTTTTATGTCCATAAAAATGTCGTTATCAATTTCTAGTTTAGCTTCCTTTTAATTTTACTGTCTTAACTTGCCTACACTGTACACACCTGTAGATCTCTAATTTAATATAGAAACCTGCAGAATAGCACCTTTATCTGTTACTATGGATAGTGTAAAATTTCCTAAGGTGAACTGCTTTTTATTCTGTCACAGCAAATGACATTCAGGCTCTTTGGCTTTGGACACTTCTGGCACAAGATTATATAGAAAGCTGGGCAGCAGTGATCCTGTAAAATAAATTGGCTAAGCCCTGGAGCTGATGCTAACCCCATAATGGATGTTCATGCCTTCCTGTCATGTTCATTGCCAAATCTGTTCCCCTCTTGGTTCGCAGATTACCTATTTGGGTTACACATAGTGATGTTCACTGATGTAGCACATCACTGGAACAACACTGCTCTTTTCATAAAACAGCAGGCAATTTAATCATTTCTAAGACAAGAAGCACCCAATGCTCAGTAACCCTCACTTTGGAAGATTATCCGTGTTAATGAAGGCAGGGTTTTCTTCGCTTCACCAGGTTCCTCGTGCAATTCTGATCAGTTTGAACTGATGCATATTTATAACTTATTAGTCTCTCATCAGAGGGCCTCTTACTCTCAGTAGGGGACTACAGATCTCCTTCAGCTACCTCAGTTGCCATGTCTTTCCCTGGTGCGCAAGAACATGAAAATGGCTGTGCTGAGCCAGACCAAAAGTCTGCATAGCTCAGCATCTCATCGCTGTGACAGTGGTCAAAACCCGAGGTAAGCCTGTAATAGTGGGGCAATTGCACAATGACAGTTCATAGCTCCAGGACTTACTGTTCCAGAAAGGGTGTTCTTGGATTTGGTACCTTTGATAGATTTCTCTTCACTGAACTGGTTTGCATGTTTCCTCAACTCAGCTAAGCTGCTAGTATCCACTGGAATTCCATGCGCTGGACCAGCATGCTGTGTGAAGAACTATGTGTTTTTCTTTGTTTTGAATATGGCTCCAGTTGTCTTCATTTCATACTGCCACCCTTAGTGCTATGTTGGCAAACACATTGAACAGTAATTTCCCTATTCAGCCCTCTGAATACCTATCATGGTTTTACGGACTTCTAATACAGCTCCTTCATACACTAGGTATTCTTATTCTCTACATCTGGATCTTCTCCATTTCAATAATGTCCTTTTTGGCAAATAGGAACCAAATAAACTCGATGTTCAAGATGTAGGTAAACTTTAGTTATATATAGAGGGGATAATGATATTCTTAATTTGTTCCCTATGTATTTCTAATTCGTAGTATTCTATTTGCCTTTTTTCCTACTGGATTTACTATTACTGAATTTCAGTATATATTCATGGAATTTTTTTACCAAAGCTACAAGACCTCACTGCTATGTGGTGGTGCTCCGAAAATTTCACTATGTATGTGAAATTAAGATTGTTTTTCTCTCTGGTGCATCAGTTTACAATTCCTACTGAGCTCCAGCAACAGTCTATCTATCATCCTTAACACATTTTGTGTGCTAAAGGCCTTCTGGAGATTTTCATATTCAAGTTTAACTTTATGAATTCTTTACGGATCTTTAGGAAATTATATCTCATTGGTGAACTTTGTCGTCTTGTTGCTAATCCAAAATAATCTACACATGTGTAAGATACCATATGCACGTGTGCAAATCTCACCAGAGTTCAAGTGATGACTTCTGCACTGGTGACCTCCCTCTGCCAGAAGAAATGATGATTTCCTTATGGCTTCTGTTTTCTACATTTTATCAGTTCTTAACTCCTGCAAAGACTTTTCCTCATATCCTATTGCTGCTTATGTTCTTTAGTTGACTCTTTGGAGGACTCTTGCTGAAAACCTTTTGACTACCAGAGTAGACTTTGTGAACCAATTTCTTTTATTTATAGAGTTCTTCACAGAACCATTTAGGTTGGAAGAGACCTCCAACATCACCTAGTCCAACCTATATCACCTAGTCTTTTCTCCTTCAAGGAATTAAAGGAGGTTTGTGATACCACAGGATCAATTCTTTTTCCATGATATCACAGTTACTCACGTGCCCTGTAATTTTATTCTTTATAATAGTTTCTTTGAATCTGCCAATTAGCAGCAGCAGACTTACTGGGCAATTATTGACAAATACTGTTTCAAAATCTTGGCAAATATCATATGTGTGGTCTTCCACTTGAAAGGTACAGAGGTGATTTCAAGGATGCTAAACACCAGACTCAGTGTGTTGTAGAACTTGGAATATAAATTGGGCTTTGTTGGCTAAGATATCTTGGGAGTACTTGTGTTGGAAAGCACTTTTAGGCTGGCTGGATCTCCACAGAAATGTGGTGCGGCGTAACAGCAAAAGGAATAACTGAGGAAGCAGGAACGTTAAGAAAGGGTTTAAAATACAAGAAAGATCAATAAAAGTTAATAATGTCAGAATTTCCATTTTTTTTTAATGGTCAGATTGAAAAAGTCATCACGCTTTTGGTAATCTTTTATTATTCCTTGGCATGTGCACTACTTCTGTGAATAAGGGTGATGAAAAATGAAGAAGAATGAGAATGATCGTGAATTAAATTTTCAAGAGAATAACAATAACGTCTATTACAGGAACTATGCATAGGATTTATTGACTTGATCTCTATGCTATTGAAAAGGAAATGTTTCTTATCTTTTACTTAATCATTAAGTATATCAGTTGCTACTTTTTTCTTTTTTTTCCCCCATTTTTTATTGTTTAGCAGATGAATAGGAAAATGGCATAGACAGAGTGCTAGTTATGTTGAGACTGGCTGCTTTAGTGCCTGTGAGGTTTGGAGGAATGGGCCCTGCGAAAGTCAGATCCACTGCTAAAGGCAGAAGTAGGGACATCTTTTTATTCTGGTTCTCTCCTCTTTTGTCCCTCTGTCAGAAACACTTCAGTTTGAATGTAGGCTGTACTGGGTGAACTAGTTTCAGTCTTTACCGGCCTTAAAAAAAAAAAACTGTGGGCCATTTAGTTTTGATAGGTGGACAAAGGTTCAAGTGAGATTTCGGTTCTGTTCTGCTGACTTCTTATTACTGCTTCTAGTCTCAGGCTGACTTTTCTATGCTCTGTCCCAGTTTAAAATATTGCACTTCGTTTCTAAGTAGAGGAAAGCTTTTATGATGCACACTTTCAAGTTTTCTGTTTCAGTCTATAGCAATGCTATAGTTTAAAATAAAAATGATCTGGAATCTTATCTAGCTCCTATAAATCTGAGTTCCCATTGACTAAACTGGAGTTATGCAAGGTGCAAATGAATGTGGGATTTCACCTTTCTTTTTGTGGAGTAACATCTTAATTTGCCATGATCGAGTCTGCTGAGAATTCCACCACCGTGGAGGAGGATTTTGTGGTTGAACCCCAATATAAATAGAAAACCTTACAGTTTACAAACCTTCTTCCTTGGGCTGAGTTCTGGTACATTTAGATCAGGAACCAATTTGAAACTGTAGATGTGATCACACTAGAACATAATTTTGTTTTCTTTGCAACATTTATTACACATAACCCTGAATTCTTTTCCAAGTGTTTATGCTCATTGCTTTTTAAGTATGCTTAACTATCATAAGTTAGTGTATCAGAGTGACAGGGAAGGAATGTTTTCCTCTTAGGCAGATCAGTTCCTAAAGTTTTAACATGCTAACTGACATCTGTGGACTGAAGTCCCTGTGTAACTTGCTGGGAGAGATGTGGTTGAAAGTGAAACATTAAATGTGAGCTAGCCTAGTTCTGTTTGCAGTCCTTTGCCTTCTGAAATATTTTGCTTGAAAATAATTACTGGTAAAGATAAGTATCAGATATATCAGCTGTGGTATTTAGCATGGGAAAGAATGAGCAGGCTTAAAATAACAAAACAAGCTCCTTCAAAATAAATAAATAGATAAAACCCACAAACACTTCCTCCCCAAGAACCCAGACATCTGTATGTCCAAGGATGCACAAGAACACTTAACCAGGGATGTTTTTTACTCTCTTGTGTACTGTATCGTGAGAAGAATTAAGCAATCAGAATGCTATTCTGGCAAATGATTCCTAAGTGCGATTAAAATTCCTAGGAGAATAGGGCTCAGATTAGTCCAGTTTTACATTGCAAAAGATTTATTAGCATATGTTGGCAATGAATTTCTAATACAGTTATGGAGTACTGGTGTAAAATGCCTCCAATACTGTTTGTATGGACTTGGTATGCAATGTAAGCTACAGGATGTAAACTTTTCCTGGTATAGCTATGTTACAGTAGATCGCCCTTATTAATTAGTATTCTTAATCACCATGCAATTTGTTAAAACAGCTAATGTGTAGAATATGTAGAAAGTATATGTAATAGCTTCAGATAACAGGTTTTAGAGAATACGAGAGTAACAGTCAGGATGGCCCAGTTTCTTTTCTCGTGTTACTTTTGATTGCTTTATTGGTGCTTGTTTATTTCTGTTCTGTCAGATGCTTCTCATGCTCTTATGTTCCACATGCAGGTTACACTTCTCTGCCTTGTCTTTCTTGCTTTAAGTTGCATCTTCCTTTAGTTCACCTCCTCTCTACAGCATTCCTATCAAATACTTTTTTTTCCTCCAAAAGCAGAACTCTCTATTGCCTTCATTACTTGCTCATCATTTTATTTTTTTGATGTTTCTGGAATGTTACTGGTTTCAAAGAACCTGGAGATTGTCTTTTTGCCTCTTGCTGTTCCCTCCAGCCCACAGAACTCTGTTCCCTCGTTGTCTGTTAACACTGGCTCATCCATGGTGTTTATGAAGACTGCTCCCTCCAGTAATACTTGCTTTGAATTTGGGTCAAAGAAGTTGGCACCTTGCTCGCTCTCTCTCTTTCTGAACATAGGTATTTGTTTCTGTCTGCCTCTCTAACATTTCTACCATTTGCCATGCACACAACTCTACCTATTTCCCATCTCTCTGTCTGCCTTTGACTTGGAACTTTATTTTCTTGAATCCATAATTTGTCACACTTTGGTTTCCACATGGGTGACTGTCCAACTCATTAGCTGCCCTAGGGCTGTTTCTCATTTGAATTGTATCCCACGTGCCTAATCAGCTACACACCTGAGCTGGTCTCTTCTAAGCACTGTGTTCTCCGAGTTCCTTTTCTGTGATAACTGTTTTAACTTTCTCAGCATTTTTATTCCCTCACTCCAAGAATGGAACTTTGTCAAAACTTTTTTGTCAGTTTTGATGACTTCTTTTCTGCTCTTATTTCCTTTATTACTCCATGCTTTGCTTTCCTCTGTCAGCATACCAGTTCCTTTTAGTTTCTATTTTCTTTTTTCTTCTCATACAGTTCCAAACCCTTCTTAAAATTCATGGTCCTGGCTGACTCCCAGTCTGCACTTTCTCAGTTCCTAATGCCATCTGCCATGCTGCAGAGACACTGCTGAGTATCTCTGGTGAAAATCTTTCAGTTCTCATGACTTTCTGTGCTTCTTAGGGATTTCTGTTCTTCTAGGATTTTTGTTATGACACAAGTATCTTTGCCTGCAGTTTTCTGTTTTGTATTTTTAACTAATTTTATAGTTCTCCATTTAGTTTATCTGGCTCCCCTTGTTTCCATGTGAACTTTTAAAAACTAATCAACCAAGGACAAAATTCAAGCTTCTTCCTTTTCATCTGAAACAGATTTTTTTTTTTTTCCTACTCTTTAAACCTCTTCCCATGATCTGTCCATATCCACCTTGTGCAGTTCTTTTTAAATTCTCTCTCACCTTGAATTCCTTTCCTTACACAAGAAATATGCCCAAATCTCTCCACATTAAAGACACCAACAAACAAAACAACCCTATACTTCAGTAGTTTCTTTTCCCCAGATTAATTTCCTATCTCTGGGTCTCTTTCATCCCCCTTCACCGCATACTAAGGTATGCTTTGTACAACTGTCTTCATTTCTTGTCTTCTGCTGCCTTTCTAGAACTGCTCACTTCTGGTTTGTCTTTTGCACTGAAATTTATCTTACTAATGTTCCACTTGACTTCGTCCTGGAAGATTTCCAGGCTAGTCCTTTATTCTCCTCCACTCCATCTGTCATCTCTCTCAGTTTATATGCTGTACTCTTCACTAAATTTTGTTGTTCTTAGGCATTTGTCATTTTGTCCTTGTTGATTCTCTTTTCAGACCTGTTCCTTGGTAGGTAGGTCTTCCTCTCCTTCTCCTCCTTTTTGGGTATGTACGTGTGTGTTTAGATCTCTCAGGAATCCATCCTCAGCATTTTCATCTTCCTCCACAACTTGACTTTCAATAAAGAGCCATAAACATAATCTTTATGAAGACATCACTGCTGTATTTTTCAGTGGTCTTCCACCACTCTGGTTAAGTTCAACTTACCTCAGAAAATTGTCTTGGTCTTCAGCGGTCATCTGAATATAATAATGTCAGAAACAGTTCCTGGATTTTCTTTTCTTTCCTGATGCACTCCTCTTGCTCTGCAGCTCTGAGGTCTGACAGTTCCTATTTGTCCTTGTAGCCATAAATCACATTGAAGGCCTGCTCATCTCAACACCATGACTGTTATGATCTCATCTTTCTGTCTGACTTCAATACTTACAGCTTTGCTTCACTTGATTAGTGGTGTTAATATCATCTTAGCTTATTCCTCTGCCTACATCACTTGCTTTTTAAAGTCTGTTTACTCATCTTCTCAAATGCAAACTTAGAGTCTTTATTTTAAATGCTTTACAGCTTCCATCCTTTCCCTCCAGGAGAGATTCTGTCACAAATTTGAATTTTGTGTTTACTCTGCTGGCCTTTGATTTCTTAATTGTCTATTTCTTATGTATACATTTCTGCATTTTCTCTTATTATACCGTCTTCATTGAAACTCTTCCTCAAAACTCTTCTGTAGTCTCTAGAAGTATAACCCATTAATAACTGGGCAGGTGTGTGTGTGCATCTTATTATGCCTAGGTTGCTATGCAGTCTTAACTCTTATGCTACTTATAGCTTATATACCTATAAACTATAGCTTGTCTTCTGAGTTATATGACTGTTGAAATAGTTATAAGTAACTTATTTCAAATCACTGTCACATCATACATATATTTGCAATGTGTATGTCAATGGAGCCCACAGATTCTTCTTTCTCCACATGTGAACACACAAATCACAAATATTTAATAACAATACTAATTAAAAAAAAAAAAGTTGCAGTGGTAAGCAAGGGTACTAAAGACTAAATCCAGATTGGGTGATTATTATTATTTGTTTAGTATCTGCATTGAAATCATGTCAAGACAGGGACCTGTTGTACTAAGCCTGGTACAAACTTGTATTAAATGAAAGAGCGGTCTGAGTAGCTTGCAGCATAAAGTTTAAATGATAAAGATTTTCTTTTTTAAGTGTGTTCATCACATAAAAATAAATAAATCCATTCTTTAATGAAAGATGGTGTTGTCTGGCAAGGAAGGGTATGAAGAGCATCTGCTGGGTATTCTTTTTTGTCATTGTGTTTGTAATTGTTTTTATTTTAGAGCAGTATCATGAAATACAAATAATCATATGGAATTCAAAAATTTGATTACTTTTGTTGAGCCAGTAAAACTTAGTATTTAGTCATTTCTGTTGTATTCTCAAAATACTGGATACTGGAGACATCTAGGTCAAGGAGTAGTTTAAAAAGTTAAATATAATGTGATATTAGTAATCTAGCAAATACGTAAACAAGCAGGTAAATACTATGCCTCTTAGAAGGGTTGCATTTTTTTTGTTTGTTTGGAAAAGTCTCCCTAATCCTGACAGTCTTTCTATTTAAAATATCATAGCTATATCCATCAAAAAGACTCCCATACTCCTAAAATAAGCAATGGTTAAAGGTTTGCTCACGTCCTTCTAAGCTCTGACTGAGATCACTGTGTCCTCCCTTGCTGCTTGTGGCTGCATATGGCTCTATTGATCTAATGGCCTTATGAGAAAATTGACAATGAAAATTACAAAGCTATTTTTTAACAATAAAATTCCTTTCATATAGAAGATCTCGAATCTGAGTATTAATGGTCATTTCAGAGCCTACTTTATACCTTAGAGTATATCTTGGCCCTTTTATGGAACAAGTTATGTTCTATAATTTTGGTGTAAAGCTCACTATCAAAGTCTTATCATTTGTTTTAACTTTTAGCTTGTTTATTGTTGAATATCTTGACTAATCCAGCATAACACGGTCATGGAAATGATGATGTTTAAAACTTCCATATTACAGCAGACAAGCAATTTGGAGTCAAATTCTTAGATCTCTGAGAGGTAGGTAGACCAGTTGAACTACTGTTTAAAATTCATACCTACCTTTGGCAGCACATTTCAAATTCCTGAAAGTATATCTTGTGCATTTTTGCTGTCTAGACTTTTAAACTGTTCAAATCCCTCATTTTTAGTCCACTGGTACAGCATATTTGGAGTGAGTCTTTGACAGGAAAATTCTCTTTCCAGTGATGTATTTCATTCCTTTGGTTTTCCAGGCATAGCCCTTGTATTTAGAAGTGATGTGCAAGTAACTTCAAATTAACTTTGGTGTTTGTAACAAATTAAAGTTGGTGTCTGAAATATTTGCCTCGTTACTTCTCAGAGCACACTATCAATTTCATTACCCCACATTTCTTTTCTGGCTTTTTTTTTTTTTTTTTTTTTTTTTTAATTTTTTTTTCTGGTGTTCTAAGTTTTTTTCTGATAATGGATGAGAGAAGGGCCATAGTATTTTTAAAGCTTGAATTAGATTTGATTCATTCAGGCTACCTCCAATGCTAGTAGAGCAACAATGATACCAGTGTTGGCTAAGTTATTAGGAAGGTTAGAAGAAATGAGTTTGACTGTGTAGGAATGATGACAGTCAATCTAACAGCTGGTTTACTGTCTCCAGATATTCCCAATCAAACCGTCCTCAGTCTTGATGATTTTCAGCCTATCTTCAGTGTTGGTGAGCCACCTAAGATGTCTCATCCTTGGGAGTGGGGGTTGTTTCGCATTGACTATTAGAAGAGTTGAGGGTGATAACCATCTCTGATTTAGGCAATTTCAGTTAGGTGCCAAACGTTTTATGGAGTTAATCTGAGTTCAGAATATCTCTGTCCTGGAGTATCCTCCCTGCTGCCTAGATTAATAAGGATTGTGCTGTGGTTGTAGAGAATGTTTGTTTACTGCATACAACCGAAGTATTGTGGGTAGGACCGAGAAACAGAAGAACCAATATGCATTGTACCAATATTTTTGAGAAAGGGAGGCAATTTATTATTGATAAGGCTGGCTTATTAAAAAAAAAAAAAAGGGGGGGATATTTTGAACTATGGTGGGAAATACATTTGTATATTAAAGATAAAGATTCCAGACTAGAGCACTTTCGTTGTTGTAAAAGAAGTAAAAAAGTCCTTTCTTTCCTCAGTGTTGTAGCTGCTGTTGAAACAATCCTGGTAAGTTGGTCATGACCTCCTTTCTTCTTTGCACTTGCTACTTCCACATGAGTAGCTGCTGCAAGAAGACTGACTTCTATGATTCTTCTCTCTGACCTTGTTTCTTTGGAAAAAAGTCTGGAGACACATCTGTTTTCTGAGGCTGAAAGCAGATCCCTTGAGATGGGAAGTGTATCCAACTTAAAACCCAGTATCTCTTACTGCTGATTAAGAATCCAGCAATAAGTATAATTTACTTTTTTTTCCCATTTTCTATCCAGGAGCTAATACCTTATTGCATAGTGGGCTAAATTTAGCACATTTAACTTCTAACTACATCTAAATAATACTGTTATCCTGGATCTATCCTCACCTGGCTTCAAGCCAAGAGGGAGCCCAGACAAGCTAAAAGTAAATCGCATTTAGGCCTTGGATAAAGTCTTCACATCCATCTTCATGCTGTTGGACATCTTTGTCGTAGTTGACATAGCCATTGCTATGAAGTGAGAAAAGAGGATTTCTGCTAATGGGACTGCATTAGGATGACATAAGACATCCAAATAATAACGACAGAGGAGAAAATAACCATGCCTGAGCTTGAAATCTGTGCTGTTCCTTGCCTTGATAACTTTAAGTATTTTGACAGTGTAGTAAAGAAAAATACAAAGCAAAGGGAATAAAATCTCAGTCATACAAGTGTGACCCAACTTCTATACTCCTTCACAAGCAGCAAGGAATGCTGCTTTTCATTTATTCAGGCGTCTTGCTGAGACTAGTATTTGAATAAAGATTAGCCTACAAACCCAGCAGATACAATATGATAGGAAGGAAGGACGGGAAAAAGTTACAGGAATCCTAACAAGACTGAATATGTTCAAAGGAACATAGTACTTTAAGTGCCTTGTTCAGGTTTTGTAAGGCTCTCAGCGTAATTTAAAACATAACCACAATAACATAACCACATAATTTTACTCCAAGGCATATAAAACGTGGCAAGTACAATTGCAATTAAATGCAAGTGCTCAAAGCAGGTACCAAAATCCAGAAAGAATTCAACAGTTCCTTGCTTAATTAGTATATCCAGTGCTCTAACAGGCTGAGTGGGAGCTCTTTTTTTTTTTTTTTTTTTTTTTTTTTTTTTTTCCCTCCTGTTTTGTTGCTGCAGCCATCAGAACAGCAGAATCCTTTTCCGATGGAGAGTGCAGAGAAAGTGGTGCATCTAGGTCCCACTGCAACAAAGCAGGTCACTATTTTACCTTGATGTTTGTTTTCTCTATTTTTCTCTTTAAATAGAAATCTTGTCTTCAGTTGCACAGGCATATGATGAATAGATGTAGCAAAGTAACATATTTGCCTTGCAAATGCAAGAAATGCATTACTTCTCCCTAAAACGTTTATTCTAAGGAAGAACATTACTTATTAAATGATAAGGAAATACTTAGGTGATTATGCATTCATTTATGCATCAGCACATAGTTGGCTCAATTGTGCATAATGGTTCTTAACCAGCACAGGGTGCTGCAAGGTATATAGCCACAGGAATTACATGTGAGCAATGTGAGCATTTACTTGTCTCTAAGACTGCTTTGTTTGAATCATATGTGCGTTTTCTGCTTGTGTTTAGTCTAGTTCACTTTATAACAATAGTATGTGCCTGGATTTAATGTCTGAAATGATTATCTGTGTTTATATGTTTCAGGAATAGCATTATTATATTAGAAGTGTGCTCAGTCTCAGGTAAAGAGCAAACCAGTTCCTTGGAGCCAGTGCTGATCAGTCCAATTTTTAGCAGTGTTGCAGAAGATGGTATTTCTTTACTGAGTCATACTAAACAGTTCGTGGCTTTTGCTATAAAAAGAGAGAAAAGAAGAGGGAAAAAGAGGAAAATGCGCTTATGCATATGACATGCAGCCCTGGGGAAGATGCAAATCTGGAATGAAAACTAAAACTGATTGCTTTCTACTGTGTTGCATAGGTGGAACTATGTGGAGTAAGCCGACCAAAAGACATGCTTTATGTTAACCAGTAAATTGCTGCAGAAAGCTGCCACCAAAAAGAAAACAAAAAAACACACACACAAAAAAACTACAAAACAACACTACAATTAAAGAGTGACTTTTAAAAATAATTCTGAACTCCTTATTAAATTATAAATGTGTTTTGATGGGTCATTCTCGAAGGTGAATAGGGGGGAAGGTAGAATGGAAAAAGCAATTATATTTCATCAGAAAGATTAGATTCGCTGTCCTTTCCACTTCAACAGATTGTTAAATGTGATTATACGTAGTATAAGCAATTAAACAGTAATATTGGAAGGAGAAAAGAATTGTAGCATCTAAACTGTGGGCATACACATTGTGCATTAAATCAATTTTGTGTGACTGTGTGTGCTCAAGGACAGTTTAAAGGACATGGCTGAACATGGCAGTCACCAGTGATTTGCCTTCTCCAACAGCGAGGCATCCGTCTACATCCAACAGCTTTTTTGCCATTTAGGTTAATTGTCTTTACAAGATATTCCCTATATGCTGTTGGCAGCTGTTGAGTTCAAGTAACTCACTTTACTTTATCTGCAGTAATGCCATCTTTATGAAATGACAAGCTTAACTTAACCAAAATGATCTTAAAAATACAAATGTTATGGAGTGAAATAATTACTACACAATGAGATATCTAAATAATATAAAACTGGAATCTTCACACTGGGAGGGCAATCACTGTGTGTTTGTGATGTCTGGGTAAATGTTTAGTATCTCATTACAGACCATTTAAAAGGTGAACACAGTTTCATTACTAGCTTCTTGATAAAATTGGTATATTAAAGTTTATTCTCCAAAGTATGTAAATATTGATACACAAAGTAACTAAAATTATTTCATATTACAGCTTTCTATTTTTTATAGGAATGCAGCATTTAATGTTTTATTCTGACAGGCATGCCTTAGTTCCAGATGGCATTTGAGAATTATGTAGGTTGTCTATTCATCAATAAGTGGCTTATATGGAGAAGTAATTAATATCATGATTATTTTCCTTATGAGTCAGCAGGTGTGTCATATGCATAATTTCTAGTGTGGAAAAAATCAAAATGGCTTCTGCTCTGCCATGTATTTTATAGAAAGAAAGATGCTGAAAAGGATTCTTGGTTATGTTGTAATTTGCACTATGAGTGCATTAAGAACGTAATTTAAAAGGGAGAGGATCTTACCTGAAGGTTTGAAAATCCCAAACTATTTTCTGGAATATTAATACTCTTTATAGCTGACTTGTTAACTGTTTAAAAAAGTAATAATCCTGTTTTTTGAAAAGAGTGACCAAAAATCAGAGAAGGGAAATGAAAGTAGCCGTATGTGAAGCAAATGTAGGTAAAAAGAAGGATAAAGAAAAATGATTTCTGGTGTTCCACGTAAAATGATTGGATTTTGTGTTATCCATTTTGACTTGTCCATCTAAAATATTAGCACCAAATACGCCATTAGAGCAGACTGCTAAGGGAAGGGCAACAAGACATATTCATTGAGACTATTTAACATTTCTTTTTAATTGTCATGTATATTTATTATAAACTATCATCTGTGCTGATCGCTACAGTAAATAAGATAATATGCAGTAAATGTGCAGTATTCAGATTCTATGATCTATGCAACAGTGTCTTTTAAGATCATACATTTGGTTAGTAAATAAATAAAATAAATCGGTCCATTGTCACCAAGACTTCAATCTAATTTCTTGTCATCCAGAATATAAGGAACATATATTGGGATGATGGAACTCCATCATCCAAGAATATCCTGAATTCTACAAGTGTGTGCATCTGCCTAAGCACATAACGTATTTTAAAATGTTTGTCATGTGCCTTTGCATGGATGCACCTTTGGAAGGAGTTACTTCCCTCTTCCTTCCATTCACTCTTCTGCCTTATAACAGAGATATTACTGCGTATTGAAAGCATGTACAATTTATAAGTGCTGTAACTAAAAAACACCTGCAAACATCTGTTATAAAATGATGTTTCTCTGCTTTTCTAAATGAGTAGTTTCTCTGTTAATTAAATTGATCTGTGGTGTGGAAGTTCTGGCAGGCGCCAGGTTTAAGGATCAATCTCGTGCCAGCATATGATGAATAGCAGCTAGGGCTGTATCAGAGCTAAAGAGAGTCAGTTTGGAAGGCTCTTCAGGAAGTCATTTTGCCAGCTTTGGTAGTGAGCCTGTCAATACGTAGGTGGAAAGGGCACAGACGTTTGTTTTGGGTTTCTAAACCATGAGCCTTTTTAGTTCTCCTAACCTATATACCTATCCTGCAACCGTTGCTATGACTTAACACTTCATACTTTGTTATACAAGTTGTTGAATTAAGGGTTGAAAGGGTTGAAATCTGTATTCTAGAACTCCTGATGACCGTCACTCTTCATGATTACATAGAAAAAAAAGCCGAATGTTTTTTAAGAGAGTTTATTTACTTTTCATTTTATTCAAGTATAAGTAAGTTGAAATACATGTTTCCATATAAAACTGTGCGGTTGTACTGTAATGATGGAGAAGATTACTGTTGTCTGTTTTTCTCTATTGACTGTATTTATAAGGCTTTTTCATTAGAATGGTGGTGTGTTTTTTTTTTTTTTTTTTTTTTTTTTTTTTTGAAGATGCTGTGTGGTGAAGGTCTTTTCAGCGTTCATCTGGATAATGTACAAGTTGAAATCCTGGACTGAGTAGGGTTGCTGAGTCCTGGTCTCTAAGGAGCTTGTGGTTTCCACATGAAAAACTCAGCTTTTTCTTACTCTTTTATCCCAGATACGTTATTTGTTCTACTGTGTGTGGTTGCTGATATCTTACTGTTTCAAGGAAATAGTTTTGTCCCCACGTTTTAGGTAAACTGTTGTGTGATAACACAGATTAAAATATAATTAAAAAGAGAAAAATGTTAGGCTGTTTATATAAATTTATTACACGCTGATTACAGATACAGAGAAATGTAGTTCCACAGGCTTCAGTAGCATTACTCTTGAATTAGGCCAACAGAAAGTGAGCCTGGTATATCTATTTATGATGTAACCTTTGTGCAGTCAGATGTCATAGCTGTGCACGGTAGAGCTATTGTGAAGTATTAATACAAATTGGTTTTACGTAAACAACAACAACAAAATGCCTAAATGTAGCTTTTTATCAATCTGTTGTTTCCTGTCATCTTTTTACATGCGTAAATTGTGCAATTTCCTAAATCGAGTGATTTAGCACTTCAGTTTTGAAATGCTATGGGAATATTAATTATGGCACAGAGCAGTCTGGTAAGGAAGGTAGTTAAGTAAGTATTATTATCCCTATTTTACAGATGGGGAAGCTGAGGCACAGAGATTAAGTGACTTTGCCAACACAGCAAGTCAGTGGCAGATCCAGGATTAGCGCTTGGGGAATTCCTGGATCCCTCTCCCATGCTTTAACAGTAGACCACAGTGTTCACTGGATTCAGCGAGCAACTCATTGCAATAATGGACAGTTCCAAGGACTCATACCTGGTTAGTGTGTCCATAAATTTGTTTGCAGACTGCTCCAGTATGTCAATATAGATTAAAAACCAAAGTCCTAGCAGATTTATGCACCATATAACATTTCTGACTTTCATCGTCTTCAAATGGGGTGAAAGGAAGTACAGAATTCTGGTATAAACATGGCATGGCTGTGAAAAACATTTGGTCTTCATGCCCTGCTCTGATCACGCTGAAACTGATGGGCAAAACCGCAGTGGAGTCATGGCTTTAGTATACTCTTTGAGGATGTTAGTGTGGAGGTTGGTGGCTGCTTGGTACATTAAAAATCACTCAGAGCATGAATTCTATCTTCCATGACTGTTACGGTTATTTTTGCCTATACTTTCAGTTTCTTATTGCAACATTTAATAATTTCATAGTTTTCATGACATGCTAATAGAAAGCAGAGCATTACCAACTGAAGTTTCATCATGTGAAAGTGGAGGGGATCTGCCACTGTTATTACTTGGATTGCTGTGGTGCTTACCTTAAAATGAGATTAAGATCTAGTTGTGCTAAACTGCTATTGAGCCCTTCTCTTCCTTGTCCTATCTACCAAGGAGGCAGCACAGGAATCACAGAAATTACTTCTGGACTAAATGCAGTGTGACTTTTTTACTGGTGAATGCAAGGTGGCTTTCATACCACTCCCTGGGAAGAGAGAGTGCACAGTGCAAGGCCTGTTTAATTGGACTTTGCTCAGAGTTTGACAAGTGGATTGGCAACAACACAAAACTCCCAATTAAGCTGTTTTTCCCTGTAATATTAATGGAATAAACTCGCTTCTGAGAATGAGGCAAGGCTGAGACTTGCTGTGACATTACAGGAAGAGGAGGCAGAGAAGGAAAAGATTGCCAGAAGCTGAAAATTGAACACATGGGAAAGGAGAAGTCAAAGTGTATGAGCATATTTTGATAAATATTAATGAATTAGTTTGTATTTAGTTTACTTATATGATCTGTAAAGGCTTTAAACTACCCAGAAATTTAATATTCTCCCTATTACAGAAATTCCCCTAACATTGCTTCCATAAGGCCTCTTCAGTAGCAGAACAATTCTGGTGGCTATGACTTGCACTAGAATAGCACTACTGACATGGCTGTAATACCTGGCCTTTGGTATCCCGCCTGTCCATTCACCCAAGGACGTGGCATTGTGCCAGCATGACACACACACACACACACACACAGAGTTATGTCTAAATTCTTAAAATAATGCATCAGTTTTACCTAAGATGGTCAAATTGATTGTGTGATACTGCCTTGATGCATCTTAATAGGTTACTAGCTAATTCTAAATTACGGAAAGACAAAGCAGTTTCAATACAAAGCCTTTTCTCATTGTCAGATTTTAGTTAATACTATTATCTGCTGGAAAGCTCTAGTAAAGACACTGTAATGCTCTCAGTCTCTTTCTTTAACAGCCCAGATGCTTGCTGCTGACACATTCCTAGGATTTTTCTATATAAGATAGCTACAGCATGACGGCTATCTTTTTTTTTTTTTTTTTTTTTTTTTTTTTTAAAAAAAAAAAAAAAGGAGTCTGAAACAAAAACTTAGCTCTAGAATTCGTGACATCCAGCTCTAGATGAGAATCTTTTTGCCTAGGGCATCTGCTCTTTAAGGAGAGGTGCTCATGTGGTTTAATTTCTTGTTATGTTCTTTTGCATTCTATATATAGATATATATTTTGCATGTAACCCTGGTATTTAAATCCCTTTGCTTCAGACTTTCATTAAGATACCAATTTTATATATTGAAATCATGTAGTTATAGTTCTAATATCACCTACTAAAACCCTTCCACTAATGAAAAAATATATTTTAATGGTATGTTAACTGAAATTTTTGTATAATTCATCGTTTTTTCTTCATCATCATTTACTCTGTGGAGTAAATGGAAACCATTCTAAATCACTTTGTGAATCATAGGCTTTATTTAGCATGTTTTTTACAATTGGTGATGTCACACCCACAGGAAAACCAATATTTTGTTCAGCCCAACATCCAGTGCCTTGTTGCTAGATTGCTCCCAAAACATATCTATACTTAGGGAATTGTGATTTTTTTTCATGCCTGAAGAGACTGAAATGACTAATTTCTATAATAGTTTTTAGTCTGAGGACAATAAACTAATTCATCACGTAGTACATTTACTGTGCAGTAGGGAATACAGTTAAAGTGCATATATGACCACAATATAAAATTCAACACAAAATGTGAATTCCTAAGGAAGAATGGCTTTTCTCTTTTATGCTAGTAATGTATGCTATCTGCCTTCCTTGCCAATACAGCTTGGTGTTGTAAAGTAAAGCAAAAGCTTTGTAATTCATCAGTAAGTGAAGCCACTGGTTTTCATTGGTATTTCATGTTTTCTTTCTCATCATATTGCTGTTGAATATCATTCTCTAGCTTTGCCAAAGTATAAGGAGTGTTAGTGCTAATAATTTGGATATTCTGTTTGTGGTTCAGGATATATCCTAAAAACAAAAATACACGTACTGTCTCTTTCTTCAAGAGCACAAGAACAGAGCTGCTTCAGCCAGACATTTATTTTCTCATTTCTTCCATTGTCCTATTGACTCATGTTTTTCTTAGTTCCCAGTAACTGGAGTTGACTCATTATCTTGCATGTTTTAACAGAGTTTCTTCATGTCAAAGTTATCTGTAATCATACCTCAGTAAGAACTGACATATAAGGGATAGGTTTTAATAATAAAAATAAATTCTTAAAAATGTTTGGTTTCCAAATGGGAAGAGTAAATAAATAAATAGTAAACGCATCCTTGTTTCATAGTACTATTCGATCTTGCTAATAGATTCCAAATGAGAAGTGGCTTACCTGTTCTTTTTTCTGTTTTACAGAGAAATGATGAAGAGGCTGTTGTGGATAGAGGTGGAACTCGCTCCATCCTCAAAACTCATTTTGAAAAGGAAGATTTAGAAGGTGAGAGATTATTTTTCCGAGTGTTACATTGTCTCTTTCTTCTGAGAATACTGAAACCAAATTCTAACGAGTAAACTACCTGATGGGGGGATGCAAAAGTGAATTGTACAGTACAATCTCATCAGTTATTTTAAAATGCGAAATGGTAGTCATTTCTCACAGCAGACAATAGTGGAAATTTGCTAGTTTTCATGGTGCTCTTTAATCAAGTCCTACAGACAAAGATGATCCAGACAAACTTTAGATAACTCTTTTTACCTTTAATTTTTCAAATATGCAAATGCAATTAGGACTGATGATTTAGTATTTGTAATCACTTCTATACTTTACAATCCTCATGTACTCATCTCTTGCTGAATAAAAACATGCTGGAGTGTCACAGATTGGACAGATACACTTGATATATACTGCAGAAACCATCCAACACACCAAATAGAAGGAAATTGGATGTGGTGCTTAGGGACATGGTTTAGTGGGTAATAGTGGTGGTAGGGGTATGGTTGGACCAGATGATCTTGGATGTCTTTTGCAATCTTTATGATTCCATGAAGTAAGCAAGAAGTTGTGAGAACTGCTTTATGATATTGGTCTAATAATTCAGATACTATCTGAAAGAGTTGCATTTTAGTTTATTTACTGGATCCCAAACTTATTCTGGTTATGACTGCGCTTGCACTTGAGATATGTGATCCCAAAGCCATAATTATTGGGTGACACTGAATTGCTGTTGTATATGAGTCTCTTTCTAGAATCTTGCTCTTTTGTCTTCTGTAGTCTTCCGTCCCTTGATTATATCATTGGACAACTTAAAACTGTTATTTCTGGTGTTGTTTGAGAAACACTTGGTAGAAGTAGGACTCTCCGCCTTCCCCTCTCCGTGATCCTGAAACACAGATATTTGTGGGGGAGCCTACCCAGAAAAATGTCCTTTTACTGATGATGATAAGGTGTCATTTTAAGAAGGGACAGCTTTCTGGAGAATTACTTAGCTTAGTTACGTGAGTAGACTTTAGCATTATGGCAGGCAGAATTACTGTGATGTGTATCTTAGGTTCCACACATGACTATGTGGAACCTAAAACCCCATCTCAAAATTTGAACAAGTACGTCATTTAAAAACTATGTTCAATTACTATTTTTCCCCACTATCCTATATGTGTAGAGTTACTCCTGCGAAATATCACTGAAAATATTCTTCTAAAAACTTGATTTTATGATGTTATCAATAGAAATCAGAACACAACAATAACCTCAACCTCCCCTCCTAATCTTTCCATCAATTTAAATTGTTTATAACATTGAAAAATTCTTTCATTGGTCAATGAGTCTGTTTTTCTTTAAGACAAATCACACTGCTTCAGTGTTCTAACAGAACAGTTACTCTATGTAAAATCCTTCTTAATGTGGTTAGCTTTCTCAGATAAATTTCATGTCCACTCTGAGATCAGATCAGTGTGTCTTTAAATATATAATTACTGAATCTGGAAATACTGAGTGACTTAAAAAGGGTTGAAGAGATTGTAAATTTTAATAATCTGGTTGCTGTTAATAGCATGTCCATTTGTTTCACAGCACAGCTAGGCACTTTTCCATCTGGAAACAGTGGATGTGACTCACAAATGTCACTGTCTTATTCTTACCCAATGTACATTGTGATGTGTTTTGCTAAAAATTTACCTTTTTCCTAATTGCATAACTGACTTCAGCTATAAAATATGGAATTACATAGTCAGGTGCTAATTGCAAAGCTTGGTAAAATCATATAATTAGATAATTAATATGTATTATGCAATTAGCTCTTTGGCAGACATTTAATTGGGTTTATGTTTTAAAAATGTAAATAGCTAGTTACTGAATATTCTAGCAAAGACTAGTTTTGACAGGATTTAAGTTTCAATAGCACTGTATCAGCAACATTGCAAAAACTGCAACTTGTATGAAGAACTAAGGGTTGTTTCAATCTGAAATTCAGGATTCAATTTCCCCTGCTTAATTTTTTGAAATCATAAAACTATTTTGCTATTTTTTAAAAAACTTTAGACTATCAGCATTCAAATGTCATAACACAGACTTAAATATGTACTAAAATTTCCAATTTAAATTTCTTGGCCTGGCAGATATTTGTATTTGCCTATTTTGGGGCAGCCATTGTGCAAATATGTTGCAAGTACATATCTTGCTGAAAGCATGAAAATATCATCGTGATTAATGCTGCCTGGAAGAACATCCACAAGACTAGAATTTTGCCTCAGTCTCTCTAGATCAGTGTTTTCTTTCCCTGAGCAGTAGGGTTTAAAAAAAAAAAAAAAAAAAAAAAAAAAGAAAGTACTGTGATTCCTATTCTATGGGAGCAGAAGAAACACAGTGTTCATCTTAATGCCAATAATGAGACTTGCAGTATATACTTCAGATTGTATCTTTTTGCTTCAGCTTTGTAATACTTCAGAAGTAGATTGTGTGCAGAGCTCTGGCATTCAGGTTTTCAGCACGAATGATTTTTCCACGTAATTCATTTTTACCAAGTTGTCAGCTCAAGATCAGTCACTAATACAGAACAGGTTGTTTGTCTGATTGTTGCATTAATAAAGGGACGGAGGAATTGTTCCTAAAAGCAAAACAAGAAGCCTGTCTCCCTTGGTTATAATCACATATTTTGCAGGTTACCTTTCAGTTCCTACTGTAATAAATATGGTCCCGTTTTTAACAGTGGTGGAATTCTTAAGTGGGAATTCAGCACTGATTCTGGATACTAAAGTATTTAATTGTAGAACGACAGGTAATATAGTACCTGTACTGAGAGCCGGTAGGCATGTTTTCATTAACAGATGGGCATATCAAAAGAGAGTTCCACTCAGCCTACTCCCTGTTGTTATCTCTGGCTCTCTGCAATTGCTTCAATTGCTTCTGACAAAATGGATACGTGTACTTCATGTTTCTATCAAATATGAAAAGTATTTAGATTGATCTGTTTGTGTCTGCAGATTTCAGATGCTCTCAGTTCGTCTGCTTAGACCTGCTTAGACTTTTGGACTATAAATATATGCAAAAACTGCATAGATATACAAAAGAATTGGCACTAAGTGCACTTAGACTAAAATCTTTTGTTTATGCTCACCATATTAGCTAAGAGTGAAAAATGACTGTTCCGCTGTTGACCTTGCTATGGGTGGTCAGCTGCATATCCGGGATCTTTGCAGCAGGATTGCAGAACTGCTGTGGGTGTTACTGTGGCCTGGTTTGAGAAGCAGCTTAGACAGGGAGATGGCTGGAGATGGGATTGTTAGGTGGAGGCCCAGGAGTGAATCAGGAACGAGTTCTGGCTCTGATGAAGCAAATCGCAAAATGGTCCTTGACTCAGAGAAGTCAAGATTTTGCTCAAGCTGCTTTTGCTTTGTACATTTTATCTGCCTAAGTATTATGAGAAAAAAATGTCTTGAGGGAAATCAAGTTTGCCTTCTTTTATGACTCCCAAGACACATAAAACATGTGTCTAGTATATAAGTCATGTACATGAGAATATGCATTCTGACACCTTTGATAACATTTAGATTATGTGGACTGATTACCAAAAGTCACAAAAGACTTCAAGCTGAATTAGAAAATAAACATCACTAGAACAACACTGAATATGATGCAGAAGCTGATGATTTAAACTTAATAAACCAAAATTTAATTTGAAAATTTAGTGTGATTGTAGAGATGCTTTGTAGAGAAGCAACATTCATGAAGATTATTTTTGATAGTAGTTGTCCTGCTGACCAAAAAATGAGAAATCTGAGAGTGTTTCATTGTTCTCTTTTGAACACAGATATATTTGTTACTTCTTTTTTGATTTCTTCTAGGTTGTGACAGTGAATTAAAATAACTTCCTTGAAATTTTGATTATGTAGTTAGGGTTTATGTATGAAAAAAGTCCTTGTGATTGATCTCTAATCTCCATTTATTATTTAGTAAAAATCAGAGTGGCTCCAGAGCAAATAAGTAGGTTTTGCAGTCTCAGAAGCTGGTTGTTTTTGTAGAAATAACATAATAGCGGATCTGTCTGCAACTGACATTATTTACCTGTAATTTAATAGGACCTAGCAGCTCACAGGACTGCAAGAACATTAATCATATTAACCTGCTGGCTTTGCTTCAGCCTTGCCCCTGCATAGAAGAAAGTCAGCTACTAATTCTGCTTGGCTGAACAGGAACACTGACCAAGGTCTCCCCTACCGTTGGCTGCCAGGAAGCTACAGCCTACTGAAAATAATTTGTTGTCCCATCAGTACAGATCCCCTGCTCCAAGCCTCCTTGCCCCTGCTTCCCTTGAGTGCTCTGTTCATCCTGACAGTCTGATTACCTTGTGCTCCCTGTGACAATGCTGATTATACTTAGAGGAGAAGAATAGAAACGGTAGAAGTAAAATGTCTGAGAGAGATTTGGGTTAGTCTGTGCCTGTAATGTCGGATGTGTACAGCTGTAGCTGTCTATGAAAAGGTCTCTTAGAGCCATTTTGCCTTTACAAGCACAGAATTCTTTCACTACATACTCAAGCTTGTTCCTTTGTCATTTTCAAGGCATGTCTTTCTGTTGTACCTCTCATCTAGTTTTGTCTGCTTTTACCTATGTCTCAAAATATTCCTCAAAATCTCACTTTTATCTCTTGAGCTGTGCTTTCACTATTGCCTAGGCAGTTGCCCATTTTGGTCCCTTTTGGAGGGTCTCTTGTCACTTCTCAGGTGTTCAGTGTTCATGGGAGGGGAATCGCTTCACAGATTTGTGAATGACGCTGCTGGACATTTTAGCAAAATCACTTTGAAAGTTCACATGAAGAGTAAATGAAATAATGAAAGAAGAGAAGTTACCACAAAATGTTGGCTGAAAGCCACGGTATTTTGTAGTTTTGGGTTTTGAAGTTTGAGTTTGCCCTGAACTTCACTGAAAAGAAACCTGTTCAGTATTTATGGAAGCTAATATTTCCAAATACTTCACCCCATAAAATTCCAATAAGTGAAATTGACATAAAACAACTAATTCCATAATAAAAAGCTGTTTATGTTTGTGGAAGATGTGTGAGCAGAAAGGTTGAATTTGTTCTGCTCTGAACTTTGCATAATGTTCTGGGTCTCACAATCGCAACATGAGCACATTTGTACCTACAAAATATTTCAGTGAAATTTTCACAATCTGTTAGTAGAATCTCACTCATTTTTACCAGATCATTCACCATTATTAGAGAAATGCATAATGTGCATGACAAAATTGCAACATCACGAGATAAAAATATTTAGTTCTTTACATAGTTGTTCTTTTTTTAAAATTTCTTCCTTGCTTATAACTAATAGAAACATAGGTCACTTTCTTCCTCAGATAAACAGCAGTGGAATGTGCACGCATGTCTGAGGAGATCCTTTTACATTCTGTTTCTGCTGACTTTTTTTTTAATTGTCTGGAAGGTCTGAGGCCTGATCTTCTCACAGGACTGTGCACACAAAGTCTTTGGACTCCTCTGGAGCAACACAGGGAAGTAGGAAGTGGACATGAATGCAGTTAAAAAGGTGTTTTTTTTTAGTCCAGCTACAACCTGGAAAAATGTTTTGTTAAAAGGATCTGTTTGTTGGGAAGGCAGTGATCGATCAGTGCCCTTTAAAAAGGTCCTTTAACGATTTCAGAGCAATGCTCTCATGCTACATATTCAATATGTCCTTAATGCTTTCTTGGGCCAGGGATATGGTTTTAAAGATTTCTGTATAATTTCTGTTGCATTTTAACCTAGAACATAAGTTGCATGTATGTTCTAAAAAAACTGGGGAGATTTTGTCAGTTTCTCCAAATGACAGCATGGCAGAAAGGTGAAAAACTGCCCTTGAGCAAACAATATCCACAGACAGCCATGTAAGCTGTTGGTTTAGGAAGCACAGCTTTTGTCTTTTCTGCTTTCTCTTTAGCTCTGCCTCCCTGCTGCACTACAATAATGAATAATGAGTCACGTACTCTCAACTCCTACACAATTCACCGTAATCACTTTTTCTCCTATAAGGAAAAAGGCTTTTTTTTTTTTTTTTTTTTTTAACTCCACATGAACTGCTGGTTTTCTGTCTCTACCTCACTGTTGATTTTGAGTACACAGAACACTGCATTTGGTTCAGCTTTAGCTGGCAACACATAAAAGATGCTTCAAGGCAGTGAGTGTTTTCTAGAGGAGTGAGAACCCCCTGTTGTCCTGCTGAGGTCAGCTGTTGGGGGCTTGACTTTAACCACTGGCAATATTCTCTCTCAAGGCATCTTGACTTTGCAGTGCATTTCCTTAGTAGGTCACAAAAGCCTGCCTTTGCTCTTTCTGGAAATGTTTCAAGAGCCATCTGCCCCTGCCCATGGTGTCTGTGAGCAGTGACCTGTAAGCCTGGGTCTCAGCAGGGGCCCAAGGCAGAGCTGAATCATTACTGGTGGGAAGAAGCAGAGGCAGATGTACCATGAGCACCAGGAGCTCATGAACGTCTAGATCCAGGACAGCCCCCTTTTATGCAACAGGCACCAGCTTGCCTGGTTCACTGAAAGAACACCTTTGATACATGGAGACCTGTGGAGCCTCTACAGATGGGGAAACAGGGAGGTGAAAGTGCTTCGTGTGTGTGTTCTGCCTACCAAGTGTGTGCGTGTGTTTTCTGTGTGCAGCTGTTTGGAAGGAGAATGAGAGGAACTGAGGCAAAAAAGGTCGCACTCTTAGCATTCCATTAAAAAGATCTTGATTTGTCTAAATTAAAGGAAGCACGTAAATTCCTTTCTGTCCATCTGCATTTTCTCTTGCAATGTCAGGTCCATTCAAACAACTGTAATGGGATTTCCGATTCCCACAAGCTCCCAAGTTAGGCCATCAAACACCATTAATTACAATGAGATATATGTTTTCAAAGCTTTACAAGTCCCACTAAATTAATTTCCTTTCCGTTTATTTAATGAATAAGTTAGGTAGCCTAGAACAAGCTTCTCTTTTAAAGACCCAGAATGCCAAGTTTTGTAGGTGGTTTTTTTAGGTCTGTCATTTTCAAGCACTGTGCTGAAAAGGTTTGCTTTTCTGAAGTTGCCTTATTGCATAGTTAATTTGCTACTGGTTCTTAAAATAAAATCTAGGTGTAAGGAAATTTTTTTTTCTGAGGAATGCAGTAACCCTAAACAACCCTGTACTTAGATTTTATTTTGAGAAATGTCTCTGCAGGATGGGTTTATATTAATAATGTATGTTTCATTTTTGTCTTTTCTGGGGCAAAGATTTTGTAACTCCATGTATTCACAGCACAATGCCCTTTTTCTTCAGAAATTTAGAAGAAATCCTGATTTTACATGAGCTTACATGTGCTTTCATTGGTCTAAAATTTAAATGTAATTAACAGGATCCCTTTAAAATCTTTTATAATATAATTTGGATTTATTAATCCTGTAAAATTAAAAAAGCTCTTTATAACAATGTTTCTTATTTCTTTAATCCGTAAAATATTTTTACGTATGGAGTGTTTTAATGCTTTGAAGGTAAACTGCAAGGGGCCAAAGCCTCTTATGCTATCGATGCATAGATTTAAATTAACACTATATTCTGAGTTTTGTTCCCCAGGTATGTGCAATTTGATTGAGAACAATTTTTTTTTTTTTTTAAATAAATTATTTATACAATTTAATAGTAGATTTGTAGAATTGTATAAAGGACATTTCAGAGCAGATTAGCCTATTGTATTTCTTTAATAAACTTTCAGATTGTAAATCTGAATAATAAAATGTAAATTAAATGTATTTTCTCAGATATTTATATTATTTACATCTATATAGTATAAAACAATATATATATAATTTATACAATACATATATATATATTTTTTTTTTCTACACAAGGAAGTGAACAAGAATGTGTTGAGTAGTACATTCCTGGTGTTCTTTGCTATCTTTTAAATCAATTCTTTTTATGGAATGCATTTTTCCTTGTTTCATGCACCACTGATCGCAATACATTTGAAATAGACCAAAGGCAGCAGTTCTTTTAAAATAATTTCTTGGATTAAATGTAATAAGTAAGAAGAAAGAGGTATGTTAAATAAATACATTTTCAGCTCATGGCCTTTGCTTCAGAAAAATGTCCTGACCATACAAGAATAGTCCCAAAAACTGATGTCTGCTTTCTAGTCTCCTCTACACCAACCAAAGTTGAGGAAATAAACTAGTGTGGTGTCCAGAGGCTGGTCTCCAGCCTCTTTAGTTCTGCCTCTGCAGAGAATTCCTGTCGGCTTTGAATTTCTTTGATGTATTGTGACAAATAGCTGCCTTGCTGTGTTTTCTGCCCCCACTGGAGTCTCCATGGGATTAGAGATCACGTGCTACCTTAGCTTAATGTTCTTGACCTTTTTCAGATGATTGACACTGTTGAATGATTGCAGCAAAGCAGCAATTATCCGCTAGCTGTGTTATGCTCATTTCAAGGAGAAAATAAATGTTGAGATGAGTAATCTGGACTATGTCTTTCTGCTGAGTAAATGTACGAGACCTGCCTGTAGTGAGTCATGATTCCTTTCCCATTTGTTCTCTTTTTTGGTACTTTCTACACGTTTCCCCTGTGCTCTCGCCCTTGTGAATGCTTTACTATGCGATCTGATCCTGCTATCTGACATAGCTAAGGGAGCTAAATCTTCTGGGCTTGATAAGCAACATAAATTCCTCAGGCTCAAAGATGGTGGCAAGCATAGCAATGTGTACCTTCTCATTTACTTTTTGAAATAAAATAGGAAAAATGAAATCACCGTAACCTACCAGCTATGTAAGCTATGTATTTACGATGTGATTAAATATGATGTCAGTAAAATACCTTGTGCAGGGATTTTGTAGACTAGCTTCCATGGTCTTTTATTCTTTTTCAGTATTTTTTTTTTTTTTTTTCCCTTCAGTGAATTTCCCACAAGAATTCTGTCAAGGGTTGGCTCATAAATAGCAATGAGTTTTGTAAAGTTCCTGTACACACAAGGCAAACAGCAACTTTACCAAATGTTCAATGCAAAGAGATCCAAGTGTCTCTGTGATATTACTGTTTTGGAAGACATTTTACAGAACACCTGTCTGGCTTTAATCAAAGTTCACACACAGAGATGCATTTTTTTTAAAAATCTGGCACTTCATCACATGGACTTCAAAACTGGGATTTTGTCCTGTATCAGGAAGTTGTATATGTGTGACACTATATTATCTTTATTGCAATTAATATTACAACTACTAACATAACAATAAGTGATATTATTACAGTTATAATAATCACATAATTAATGATATTACAGTTATTAATATTTTTATTATTTTGCCACAGTCCCTTTTTAAAAGTTTTTTTTTTTTTTTTTTTTTTTTTTTAACCTATAGGCCATCGAACGTTGTTCATTGGAGTTCATGTGCCACTGGGTGGAAGAAAGAGTCACAGACGCCATAGGCACCGTGGACATAAACACAGAAAGAGAGACAGAGAGCGAGATTCGGGATTAGAAGATGGGAGAGAATCTCCTCCTTTTGGTAAGTTAAATTTTATTTCTGTGTAAGTCTTTTAGTAATAAACATCAGTACAGCTATGCACATGGTCTGTCCTCCTGTTATTGTTGTGATATCATTAGGAGCAGAGTTTTGGAGAACTTAGTAGAGCCTGTCTCGTCCCAGCTGAAGAGCAAAGATTTGTTCTTCTGATGAATGTCAGCAACAAGGGGTGGTTAATTAGTGAGAAACCTCAGTAATTCCTATTGCTGTAGGAGACTGTCGTGAGTGTTCACATAGAGTGCCTTGACCACTCAGGTGGAGTAAGTGCTTTATGGCACCAGTAGTGCTCAGTGAAGGTTCTGGAGTATTTGCCCCTAAAACAACATAAAGGAGTTGTGGTTACAATTAGTTTTGTAACAATGCTGATGTCACTGAACCTATAGTGTTTTAACAGATGTGAATGATTCAGATTGCGTTTGCTTTTTTCCTTACATGATACTATAAAGTGCCATTATGAAATGAGTGTCTTGAGGAATTGAGAGCACATGGGGAAGAAAAACCTTTCAATGAACAAACCTTACAATAACACAAAACTTCTGAAGTTCTCAAAATTTTAAGTTCAAAAACACTATAGAAAGCAGAAAAAGGTAGTGATGAATAGATTAGGCAAGCTTTGTCTCAAAACACATGAATATTCTTTGCTGTTCATGTGTACTGAAAACGTGTAAAAGCATGTGTACTGAAATGTCCAAGGCTATAAAAAGTACTAAAAATAGAATGGAAGCATGTATAGGAAACCATTTATCAGTGAGCAAATGAAGAATGTTTCTAGATCATTAGAGAAATGTACAAATGTAGTTTTAGGTTACAGAACAGTAATTATAAGATTTTATTTTAATCTTAGGTAAATATTATGTGTGTTGAAAGCTTTAGACCAAGTAGATTATAAAAGCTGATGGTTAAATGTATTGTAAAGACCTTGAAATACTCAAGTATTTCACAAGGATTTCACATTTGTGAGAATGAAGCAGAAAGACTTCCAAACTTAGATATGAGAAGTTTTTAAGACTGAAGAAAAAATTGGCTGAATTGTTTCTGTCTGGAATGTATTTCAAATGTATGAAGACCCTATACTTTATTGAAATCAGTTTCTTGGAAAACAACAGAGTTCATAAATTATTAAATAGTTTTCAAGTAGAATATGCATATATACATATAATGTCAGATTAAAAAGAAACAATTGAAAGTTACATTAGCCAAGAAGTGAGATATCTTAATCTATGAAGCGATGTCTTCTGTTGAGTCATCTGTTTTTTTTTAAGTGCCAGTATGTGACACATTTTGGCTGAAAATTTAGCTCTGTTCTTTCAACTTCTGGAGACCTAGGCTTGTGTCCTTCTTAATGTCAAAAGTAAAAATAAGCTATGCTGGCTCAGTTTAATAGTCTTTGACAGTTGTGCAAACAAGATGTGCTCTTCAACACAGTCCTATGTAGAGTGAAAATCAACCAATATTCAAGCGAGCTCCAAGAGTGGAATAGCAACGATACAGGTATACTTGTTCGAAATAAATGCAAGACTGCACTTTTGTAAGTCACATTTTCGCTTATGAAGGAATTATAGCTACCACTTAAAGGTTGCGTGAGTCTTGGCACATAAAATTATTACTTTTATAATGCCCAAGACAGAAAAGATACAGGCCAGAAACATCTCAGTCTTCAGATCCAGAATGCCAAAGATAATCTTTAAAATGCTTGGGTGATTACAATTATTTTTCTAAGGGAGCCATAACTATCAAACATTCAGAAAAATCTGGAAATATCCAAATTTTCCACCCTGAAATAATATCTAACTAGTAAAATTTGAGGAATTTTTCCCTCAGCTATCCAGACTCCTGGAAGCTTGGCCAGAGAAGCAGACTTTGTCTGAACTTTGACATCTGTCTATCCAGGCAGAAATGTGGCATCCTCTACCCAACAGTGAAATAGATTTGTCTTTGTAAAGCTTAAAATTATACCAGAATGGTATAATTACAGTCAGAGCAGGCAAAATTGTTCATTGTTCGTAGTCTACATCCACATCCTCACTTTTACTGAGGATTTTCCTTACAGGAGTTTTAGACAGCTTGCTGTGCTGTCAGGGGAGAAGTATCACCTATACAGAGAAAAGAAGCATAGTTTTTCTGTAATTTATTTTCTCAGAGGGAGTAAAGGATAGTTCTTTTACTAAATATGAATCCACTAAGCTGCAATCATGCTTCTTGTCTCTCATTTCCCATGACCCCAAGGTTGTAACAGAACCCAGAGGTTCAGGGAAGTTGTGAGGAAGATGAATGCGCTTCCTCTCCTCGATGCATAACTCAAGATGAGGGACTGTGCTACCTAAGAGAACAGATCTGAAATAATCCCTTAATTCACGAATCATTCTGACTTAATTTAACATGCAGAAATGTGCTTAGCTCCTTCTCACCATAGAGCCTTTTAAACGCATTTCTGCTGAATAGTAGGAGGCTGCATTCTTGGGAACTGGGGAGGAGGATGGTAAAGAAAAAGCATTTCAACAAGCAGGTGCAAGAAGAAAGAGAAAATAAGCACTGTGCAACCAGCTTATGAAAGACAGGGCTTTGAAGTAAGTCAGAAAAATACATGAGGATTTTTGTGTTACAGGAGAATAAATTAGCAATGTTTTGAAGCAGTGAAGTAGGAAAGGAGGTATAATAAAGACAAAGATGCAAGAACTGAATAATAGAGATGCTGGAAGAAGTAAAGGCCTGAGATATTAAGACATTAAGTGCTCCATACTGCTCAGTTAACCACGCATGGGATAAAGCTTTTTTTTGGTCATAATTTATAGCTACATAATTTATAACTTCATCTGTGAAGTTTCTGTAGGTGCAGATTTTGCTTTGCTGTCACTCCGCATTCAGGGAGCTGCACCATGCACATGGTGCTGTGGGGCTGTGCCTGCCCGCACTCAGAGTGGACAGGTGCACACCTGGTTCCAGTCTAGTGAAAAACAAGTTTTTAAGCAGCTTTCTTTGTACCAAATGGCTGGAAAACACCTGTATTCAATGTAATACCCATGGTTGGAAGCTTCCTGGTAATCCCTCTGAATCCTGCCTGGGAAAGCTGTACCAGCTACTTTCTGAGGCATGGTTTCTGCAGATAATGTTTTTAGAACATTCTGATGGCAGCGCAGAAGCATTTTTTTTTTTTTTTTTGATGTCCTACTGTCACTCTTCAAAAATAACCCAAATGTTCTCTGTGTGCAGATTCAGAGTTTGTAGATAAATAATATGTGGGATATGTATTTAGTGGAGGAAAAATGAGTGAGCCCTGTCATTTGGGGGCACGCATTACTAAATGAAATTTTATTTTTGTTTTCCCCATATCCGTGTCTCACTGTCTGTTGCCTCTTCATGGGATGAGGTTGCTCAAGATGTTTCCATTTTGCCATAACGATGTGCCTTTGCATAATTTTCAGATTATGTGACTTTCTCATGGAGAGGCTTTTTTGGGTAGAAAAATTGGAAGCTAAGCAATTGCAACATCTTGACTTCTACCATCTTGCCTCATAATTTTGGAAGGAAAAAAAGAGAAAAGAGAAATCTAATGAACTTATCTCATGTAGTTAAAATGCAGCAATGCAGTTCACTTTACTGAAGAGGGCTACTGTTACAGCTGAAATGTTGCTGTTGTATTTAAGGCCCAGGTTCATGCTTTAAGCTACCCTCCTCCACAGCTTTCCTGTGGGGTGAGTACTTTGGCTGCTCTGTGAATTAAATTAAGGAATTGATTCAGGTTAAAACTAATTTGGCAAAAAAGCTGTCTCTAGGCAGTAGCAGCTCCCCAGAGCTAGGAGGGTAATGGGGGCCAGCACGTGCTGGTGCAAGGCTACAAGCTAGCAGGGACAGCTCTGTCAGTTGTGGTGGCAATGAAAGTATGGTTCAGATTTCCCTTTGGTTTACACTTACTTGGTATGCACGTGGATTTTAGTGTTGATTTTGAGTGGTTTTCTTTTGGGATAGAATGGAATAGAACAGCAAGACATCAGCTCTCTGCAGCATGTCTTTTTAAGGCCAAGTTTTGTGAGGGTAAAGTGAACCCAGCTATGAGAACTGGGGTTTGATTTCAGTATCGCGTGGTGTCTTCTAGGACTAGACAACAGCAGGACTTATGCAAGGGTGTTTTTTTTTTTTTTTTTTTTTTTTTTTTTTTTAAATAGTTTAGTTCTTCAGTTTTAAAGAGGCTTAAGTTTGTAAAAGTATAGCCAAAGGACTGAGCTAACTATGTTCAGTAGCTAATCTCAAACCTCAAAGGGCTATTAATGCAAGAAATCAATTTATTTGTAAACAGTACAGTTGTAGGAGAATTCCCCTACCCTTAACTGTATGCTTTGTCTGCCAAAGGATGAACTTGGAAGTTTGAATCTCTGGGCAGCTAGGGAACAGACTGCAGTAAATCTGGATTACAGTAATGTATCATAACAGCACTTTAAAGAGTCTAGCGAAAAGAAGAGAAATAGAAGCTTGGGGATTGTCCATATTGTGAGATACAAAAGATAAGATTATTTGTCACAGCCCTGAGGTAATGGAAACAATTAATGTGAGGAAAATGCAGTTTCCTGAAAACAGAGAAGCAAGCAGGGGAATATAGTTTCTCCCAACCTAACACAGTTTCTAAGATCTTTTGAAGAGATTTTTGAAGCATGTTGTGTGTTTGCTATTTTATATATACTTTTGTAATGTAAATTTTCTTTCGATTTTCCTACAATATTTCATAAGTAAAAAAAATATTATGATCCCTACATTTGCTGATTGCTGAGCTGTAGGGCAAAGTCTCATCCATACGGGATGGAGGTGGGGGGAGAGCCCCCATCCATTTCTTCCTTGGTGAGCACACGCAGGAGAAGGAATGTTTGTCTGTGCCTGAGGTGCTGCTGTCTTTTCTATGATCCTTAGAATTTTTCACTCCACCTCCTCTTCACCTGAGGTGAATTGTTGTCTGTGTCAACTGTTACACCAGTTCACACCCTGTCTGCAGCCTGTCATATGTAGTGAGCAACCAAAAAAAAGTTTGTATATTTAATATTGCTTTAATAGAACGCACAAGGACATGAGGCAATAACTAAATCTTGTCTATGATGTTTACTATCTTATGCAAACTTCTGTAATGTAAACTTTGTTTTAATGTTTAGTGTGTTTCCTAGTTTAGAAAAATAATTTTTCATCCCTCTATCTACTGACCCCCGTGGAAAGTATTAGCCTGTTAATACTGATCTGGAACATGGGTTCCCAACAGGCTTAGAAATGCTGAATCCTGTTCTGATAAGTGAGGTAATAGAGTAAGTATTCCCAGAAATACATGTTTGTACCCTTTTTAGAGTTGGTCAAGAGTAGAGGACAAAATGTGGAATACATGTGGTATGCACCCAAAGCTGTGTTTCTGTTTGTGGCATGGCTTGGCCAGAGCGCCTTTAGTTCCGCACTGAGGAGTTCGCTCTGAGAGGAGCGCTGGTGCAGGCTCTTATCTGGGCTGGGCTTATATGGAGGGACTAAAAATGATTCTTTTTTACCCCACCCTGAGTCTTGCATTCACCTTGTTCCCTACGGCAAGAGGGAGCTGTGCTGATCAAGAAGTGTGGTTGTAGCTGGGGTGGCTTAAAAGAGGAAAATGCCAGTCATGGTTCTTTCCGACCTGTGTTTTATGAGGCAGGATGGCGGTACAGGCCATTGTTGCTCCTGGCCTGCACTCGGTGCTGTTCCAGGAAGCAGCTTTGCTTGTTGTCGCCTGGGAATTAAGTTATTAGCAGTTCTGGCTTTCAGCTCTGTCCTTTTGGCATGTCTGTATCTTCCTTTTGGCTTAGGGATGTTAATGACTTTACATTGAAGTTAACCAAAGTGGTATGTCAGGTTCACTTCCTTTATGCATTACTGAATCCCAGTGTGAGTGAACATGCTTTTGACAATACTGTGTCCACCACCTCTTAATTTCTACACTTTTGATAGTGCTGTGAAGGTACAGATTTTTAAACTTGGAATTCCTAGGTTTTTCATGTGGGTGTTGAATTTGAGGTATCAGAGGTGGTTTAGGTGTCTGTGTGAGTGCTACGTGGGCAATGTGAGCATTAGCAGTGGGCTCCCATGGGCTGGTGGAGCCACAGCAAATAGAAAGCTGCTTCAACTTTTCCTGACTGAGAAGGCTTATTAGCCAGGCATGGGTGGTTATTGACGGTACTCGTGCTCCCATCATGTACCAGACTGCTTGCTGTGCAATCCTAGCTGGTCCTGAAGGATTTCCTGAGCTGGTGATGAGCCATTTACTTGGGAAGAACCATCAGCTACTTATTGTTGAACTTTAAACTCATGTTGATTCTTATTTCTCTATGCTCTCATATAAAATGACTGCAGTGTTAGAAATAATAATTTAACAAATTAGTTCCATTCATTTATTTTCATTTTAGCTTAGTATAGATTACTTTCATTTCTTTATAAGAGTATGGTTATTAAAATGAAGATTTTTTTCTAACCTGGCTTTACTACTCGAAGGAGTGATGTATTTAAACCAGTTTCTGTTTTCCTAGACTTGAAAAAAAATGAGTGTCCTATTTTGCAAATATTATGCTTTTACACCGAGGATTAAGTTATCACAGTCTGACAGTCAGCAATTGAAGTATTCTTTCATATTGGTTTTGAATCACACATTACTCATTTTATGTATAACACATTAATGACATATTTGATATTTATTACTCCCATGAATAAGAGCCAAATCCATCTGGCATTACTCACGTGTAAACCTGTTAACTCAGTTTTAGAAGTAGAACCAACAAATCTATTTTTTTTTAATCATGTTGCTATTGTTTAATTTTTTAAATTTTGTCCTTAAAATACAATTACTGTATTACAAACCTAACTTTTTTTTAGTTTCCAACTTGTCTGAAAATTAAGCTGTGGTTTGCATGTTTCAGAAGCAAACACAAATTGAAGCAAAAATGATATCCAGAATCTAGCAGTTAGTTTCATTGGTGTGTTAACAAGAAAAAGAGTACTTTGTGCATCTTTTTAATTTATGTCAATTTTTAACTGTAGTCAGAAGAATAACTATATGTCAGAGAAAGACTCAGAGCAAACCACAGCAGTAAGGTATTGTTGCTACTTACCTGAATTCAGAAATCCTCTGCTTTTCTTCCCACATTGAAAGTGTGCCTTTGCATGAGTATCACAACTGTCATAAAATGGCAGCCCTGCTATACAACTCTACTCATTTATTACTTAGCAGTAGCTGTTGCTCTAAATCAGTTCCTAGTGCTGATTTTACCAAGGGTACAGGATGTTCTTGGCAATGCTTATTCTCATATTCTCACTGCAGTCCAGCTCTTTACCAGTAGCTTGCTTTCTATGGTCTGTCACTAGTCATATGTGCTTGTCCTTTTTAAGTTCAGATCTCATTGATTTTTTTCCTTCAGGGAAATGGTCTTAACAAATTGCTTACTTCTTCACCAGAATGCACATCCTACTCTCAGATCACATCCTGATGTTTGCATTTACTTTTCCCTTCCCTAGAATGTACCAACATGTGAATGTGAATATGTATCCTGGAGGATATTAAAAAAATGGTTGAGGCTGGAAAGGCGGGTCTAAAATAATGGGAAGCTTGAAATGTTGTTAACAAAAAAAGGAGAGAACAGTGAGAGAAATGAGCAACAAAAGAAAGGGTAAAGCGGAGGTTACTTCTGTTTTTTAATGATTTACCAAAAGTAATTTCTGTCCCCTTAGTTGTCTCCCTGCAGCTCTGTTCTCTAGAGCTTTTAGTTGCACTTGAGCCTATCTCTTTTTCTACTATCCTATATCTCACCCTGTTTTTTTCCATTCTTCGTGGAAAAAGTCAGTAGACTTGACTATACTATATGTTTACACTGTGTTAAGGAGAATAAACCTCAAGTGAAAACCGTTGTCTTGTTGGTGTTTCATTGGTGTAGTAAGTTTACTGCTATTACAAAAGAGGTATCTTGTGGAATTTAATCTCTTGCATCAGATGGACATTTAATTGTTTTCGATCAGTGCCGTATTTGCTCTTTAACATTAATGAGTGCTATCATCTCAGTTTTTTCAAAATACAAAGACTTTGAGTGTCCTGTTCAGAGATGATCTTCACTGCTGATTGGGAAATAGTGTAGCTTGTCTTACAAATATGGTTGTAAAACAGAACTTCATTTAGACCGTGTTCAAGGAATTGCTGAGCTGTTCTGCTGCATACCAATTTTTTTGGTTGACTGGCAGCCTGGCCCCTATCAGCTGTCACAAAGGACTTCTGTTTCTTCTCGGATATCAAAAATTCATTAGCAGAAAAAATAAGTATATTTCCAGAAAGAGTGGCTTCCACCCCGAGCTTCTTAGTCTGAGAAGCTCAGGGTGGAATTTAAATAACCAAATAAGTGTTCTTTGTTTTCCTTTTAATTGTTATTTTTTTAGACTTAAAACATTTGAGCTGTGAATGCTGAATATAAGGAACATTAAAGTGTTCTGTGAGCTCTGGAAATTTAGTGAGTATTATGAAAGAAAAATAGTATGTCTCTGAAGTATATTGAGAGGTCTGAAGTGAAGGATTATGAAGTAAAATAAATAATGATAGAAATATAAAGGGAAGACAGAGACAGGAAGAATAAAATGGGGAAGGTGGAAGAGATAAACAGCTTGTTCATCTGAAACAACCATTTTAAAAGGGTCAAGTGATGACTGGAGTTCCCAGTTAAATATTGATAGTAGAGAGGTTTCTTTAGGATTCTTTTCTCCTGCTAGGTAAAACAAAGAATACAAATATAGTAGGCCAGATTTGTGAGCACTGCTAGGTCTATAGATACAGACTTACAGTGTGGCTTATTTATTTATTTATTTATTTATTTATTTATTTATTTTTGTAACAATGGAGTAAATTACTTTAATCAGCTCTATCTGGACATCAGGAAGAGGTTCTTCACTGAGGGGGTGGTTGCACACTGGAACAGGCTCCTCAGTGAAGTAGTCACTGCACCAAGCCTGTCTGAATTTAAGAAGCAATTGGACTGTGCACTTAGTCACCTGGTCTAAACTTTTGGGTAGACCTGTGCAGTACCATGATTCTATCTATGCTTTTTTTTTTTTTTTTTTCTTTTTACTCAGTACTTCTGTACGTCAAATTCTATATTTAGATGAGTTTACTTAATTTGCTGACTAGATCACTACAGTAAATAGAGATCTGAATCTGAAAGAATTTGTGCATAAATATTTTTACAATGTAAGTATAATCATGTTTCGTGTGTAGCAGCAAGTGAAGTCAGAGAGTCTCAATAAACTTATGAAATTTTAGGAATTTGCTTTCTCTGAGGAAAAAAATATGATATTTTTATGTTTCTCCCAGATACTCCATCACAAAGGGTGCAGTTTATTCTTGGAACAGAAGATGATGATGAGGAGCACATTCCTCATGATCTCTTTACTGAGCTTGATGAAATTTGTTGGCGTGATGGAGAGGATGCTGAGTGGAGGGAAACGGCAAGGTAAGTGTTTACATGATTTGTTAAAAATTGTCTGTAGCTATTGGCTGCTGGTGTTCTGAAGAATGATTTCAGAAGTGTAGCAACAGATTCTGGATATACAGCTTAAATAAAACCATAATTTTAATCCTTAGACTGCAAGTGTTATAACAGCATTTGTAGGTTTTCAGAACCAAATGTTTTCATCTGGATTTCTTAAATATAGGTCAGAATGAATGTCAAGGGAAAAATCAAAGTAAATGTACTCTGTATACAAATAATGAATTCTTGGTTTTATTCATACTTTAGCTCATCATTTTAATAGATTTTCAAACTTTATATTAGGTTTGAATCCTCAAGAAGCTGATAAAAGGTTAAAGCAGGAATAACATTACTTTTGGAACAACGGAACTTTCACATATTCTAACAGTGAACAGTTACTTTAGAGATTTTGAATATTCAGTGCTGGATTATTTTCCTTCTGCCAAATTATTGTAAGAAGACTACTTAGATTGCCTTTCTGCTGAAAATGCATTAATACTGGAAAACTATTTTTTTTTTTTTGCATCCTTATTTCCTCAGACATCCAAATGAGGTATCACACACACTTAGTTTCACTGTTCTTCTTAGAAAATTAAATACCTCTTAAAGTTGCCCAGAAATCTGTGAACCAGACCTTTGGCTACAGTAGGATAAAAAATGTGAAATTGCTGAAAGGGTTTTGTGCAAAATTATGTACATGGCCTGTTCACTTTGCCTTTAATTTTATTGCAAATTCCTACTTTCCCAGAGGGCCACAACATTTTCTGACCTTCCCTTCCCTTACGTGTCCATAGGAGGGGCGGACAGAAGCTAAATATAGATCTTTAGATGTAGAAAATCCTCATTTGGGGATTGTGCTATAAGATTAGTGTAGTAGTGTTCCTAAATAATCTTATTAATATTTGGAGAGAGAAAATCTAATGAAGGTAATTATTTGCAGTATTCCCATATAGATTAGGGACATATAGGACCTCTTCTAAGAAGGGTATCAGCTTATATAGTGATAAAAAAAATACCAATGGTTTATGTCATTTTTAACAGGTAAATAACAGTTCATTTAGTTTAACTAAAAATTCCCTTTGCAAATCACCGAAGAATTGTGTTTCTGACAAATCATAACCATTTTCATTAATTTAAATAGCTAATTGAAATAGAGCTTAAAAGGAATAGGTGAAATACAGAGATACAGATTGATCTATCTGTATGTATAGCCTTTCCTACTTTAATTTGGCAACTAAAGAATCAAAATTTGTTAAACAGAAATAAGCTAAGATTGTTGAAAAAGGAGAGGAAAAAACAGCCAAGAAAACTGTATTTTGGAGCTCAGAAAGTGCATGATGTACTGGAAGTTGGAAGACGAGCATACAGACCTTGAACATAAATAATAAATAAATAGGGAAAAAAAAATCTTTAGCTTTACAAATGAGATGAAGAGTAGGGCTGCCGTACAGAAAGAGCGGGTCAAGATACATGGTCTTTTATATTTGAGATCCAAAAATCTTGAACAGCATTTGACATGGGGTGGTTTACTATTAGAAAAGTAAGATATGGCAGTGAAATGATCAAATCCAAAATGGAAACAGGCATCAAAGTGCCTTATCTGTGCAAATCAGAGGGTGCAATAATTTCCATTCTAGAAAGATGAAAGAGTACTAACTTCATGACTATTGTAAATCCTGTCTTTCTGTGAATCTATCAGGTGGGTTGTTGTACTACAGCAAACACAGCAACACTCTTAAAGAAAGCAGAAAAATGGTCTGAACAAACACAGGCCTTTTAGTTGGATTTCAGAAGTATGCAAGGCTTAGAACAATATTTGAAAGAAAGAATAATTATAGACTTGGAACTAAATGGAAAATTGCATAAAGTACAATTCAGTGGTGTATCATGTCAGACTAATTTAATAATGCTTTTTAATCAGAAAATTGATTTTTTTTTTTTTTGACAGGAAAAACAGTAGATCTGATTTATTTGTTTTAGTAGAGCATTTGATGTGATACAGCAATCAGAATTTGCAATAAGACAGTTTAATTTATAAAAATTATATTAGTGGGTAAGGAGCTAATTGAAGAGGTGCAGCAGGTCGTGCTGAAAGACAAAACTGGAGGAAGGTGACAAGGAACAGAAAGAATTAGTCTTATTAAATAGCTTTGTTATTGAATGAAGCAAAGAGTTACACTAATAAAACTTGATAAATTTGGAGGTAGTTTTAGGCTACAAAAAAGATAAGAATATACACAAAGAACAGGATGACTTTGAGTACAGTAGTAAAAATGAGATAGTGTTTAATATGCAAGATCAGATACTTAGAAACTATTACACTGGAGATGGGAGAAGGAGTGGTGATGTACAGAGTAGAAAACAGAATAACAATGAGGTGCCAATACAAAAAAGATAAATAATCTTCTAGTATGCATGACAAGCAGTGTTTCCAATACAGGTAAGGAAATATTCAAGTCTGTGTACGACATAGAATTGAATGCTCATCTGGAATTATCTATGCTATTGTAAAGTACTTTCAGTAAAGTATTTTTGGTAGTAGTGCTTGATCCAAGACTTGAGAAATACTGATTTGACTAAAAGCATGTTATGCAAAGGATAAACACTGAGTTTGTTACTGTACCAGCTCCATTATATTTTGTCCATCTATGTGAAAAATACCACTAGAAGTATTTGTAAGTTCTGTTGTATGGTTATGGACATAGTTCCAGGTAGATTAATTCAAAGGCAAGTGGTAGAGAGGGAGACTTAGTCATTAATTGTGTTTAGTGAGAGTGATGTTGCTAAGTGGTTCAGTATTCATTTCACCAAGTGCTGCTGGAACAAGAGGTTGGATCAACTCTGATGCAATTAATCCATATGTTTCTCTGTTCTGTTTGATTGAAATTGCGTGAACAATTCAGCCTTAAAATATATATATATATGTATCTTGAGCAAACTTGTAAAACTATTTGAGACATTTTGTTCTCGCTTGATCAAAATAGTAACATATCAAAGGGAGCTGTGGATAAGATTTGACTGAAACTTGGTGTTCTTTATGTAAATGTGCTCTATTCCTATTTCATTTGTTTGGAAGAGTAAGTCCTTTTGTAGATTTCCTCCCCAGCCCCCAGCACATGGGAGTCTCTAAGGTGTGACATTCTTCAGTTTCCAATTCTTGACTAATGTTTCTAATGAACAAAAGTATTCCTGCAGCTGAATTAGTAGGGGCAAAAAAAAAGTACATCAATGCTATAGCCAGCTCCATTCAAGGATCTGATTTAAGTTGTCCCATCCATGGAATTAGTCAAGCACAATGAAGTATCTTGGTTCTATTGGTATAGAGGTAGTAAAATTAGTAGGTTCTTCTGTATTAATTATGTCAAGACAGAGGAAACATAAATCTTTTAAAATCAATAGTCAATCTTACTAATATAATTGTTTTTGTATATTGCCCAGCTGTAAAATTGTGTTGAGAATGCATGATGTATAATTTATATCCTGAAAAAATATTTAATATTTCCAATAAGTTTGTAAAGAAACACAGTGAAGTACAACAGTTTGGCTTGTTTTGTACTTACAGTAATGCAATTGAAAATTGCATGCATTAAGAAATAAATTCATATTCAGACCTACCCTATGGTTCCTTGCTGTCCTGGCTGGAAATTAATGGCTAATTTCCAGCAAGTTTTACCCGAACTGCTGTGTCTCAATTACCTGCTAATATCAAATGAAAATTTCAGGGTAATATTACTATGTTTCCAGAACAGACAAGAATATGTTGCAAAGAGGAAAATAGACACATTGGAACCAAGAGGAAAATGTTTAGGTTTGTATTTTAATGAAGCTGCAGAGTTGTTATGAAACTAAACCTCCATCCATAGTTTAGAAACTGAACTGTTCAGTAAATTGAAACTGATCAGAAAATGGATGTACCAGGGAAAAATCAGGTATATGAAGAAGTGAAAAGCATCTCCAAATGGATCAAAAATTCCTTCCAAAGATACTAGGTCAAAGAAACCTTTGGTTTGTCACTTCCATTGTTTCTGACGTTCTTGTTTACTTTGGTTCATTTTCTAGTCAGCCTACGCAGGGAAAACCTTATGTGGAGGTTGATACAGACTGTAAAGTTATGCTACTAGCATTGAGTCTTGAGAGGGTTTTAAGTGGACGCATACCCCAGCTCTGCTGTGAACATAGCAGACTATGAAATAAGTTGTGTTCAAACTTCACCCACTGCATATTACACACCAAAATGTTGTAACCAAGCCTACTATGAAGTATGCATGCTCTTTTAACAACTTGTGAAAAATAGTGGAGATGACTGCAGAAGATCCTTTATATGTATACGCACACATCTGTTTAATAATTTTCCTATGATAACGTACTTTGGTGAAACTCCTGTGGAATGCTTTTTCTACGAGCAGAAGAAATCATACGAATGAAGCTATTGTTCCATGATCAGACCAAATCAAGATGGTTCTAAGTATTTTCCAAGCACATAGTATGAATGACATGGAGCTCAATATATAGGTGGGGTTAATATTGTTTTCTGGAAAATTAGAAAAGGCTTTTGTTTATTAACCATATCATTTTGAGGGGTTGAGCTGCAGAAGTAAATATATATATATATATTTTTTTTCTTTTTGTCTAAGAACTCAAGAGAGTAGAAAATTGTCAAACTTAGGATCCATGCCAGAATTTGGATTTCAAAGCCATTTCTATTGTAGAGTCTTGTGCATGAGTTCAAAGAGTTGTTGAAACATTATTCTGATTTAAAAAAAACACTTGAACAGTTACAACTGAATGACTGTATGTAAGATAATCAATTTGTTTATGTTCTTTGCTGCTGTTTCTCATCTGATATGTTAAATAAGGACTATCTGACATAACAGAGAAATAATACTGAAAAGCTAAAAGGTGGTAAACATGATTTTCACTTGATGAGTAAACTTCTGTAACACTTCTTAAAATATAAGTTTGGTCCAAATGTAGAATTCTCTCAGCTGGGTATGATTTATGTTTCTGTATTAGACTGTTAGCTCATTAAGTAAAAATGTAGGATAATTTTCTAAAACACATAAGTTTTAGTAACAGTAGGAAATTGGATATAACCCATAAAATTAATACTCTTCAAATTGATTAACTCAGGTGGATTTGATCACTATGGCAAGAATAATTGTTTGAGCAATAGTAATAGTTCCCTATGGGTTTTAATGCAGTGCTTGAACTTTCCTGTCTGATTGACACTACAAACTTTAAAGTTGTTGTCATGATTTCAACTTTTCTCGCTATGTGAGATATGAGCTCTGGTTATAACGTTGAACAGGTTGCCTGTTTTTGTTCAGTCTCCTGTTCTCAGGAAACTTTTAAGAACTTGTTTGTCTTTTATCCGTCATTTCAAATCTATTTAGCATTGGTCAGTATGTTCAAAATAGGACAGACTGTAGTGGTATAATCAGAGAAGCTGTGTTAAAGACTAGTTACATGAACAGAAGGAAGTACGCTAGGAGATTCCTGATCAGATTCTGTAAGAATCTATGCTTGGATCATTGTTTTTAGTATGTATGTAGCATGATTTTTAATCTTTTGTTTGAATCAGCGTAAAATGAAATGATTGTACACTAGAAGGAATTGGTTATACCCAAGAATGAAGATAGTAATCTTATAAAACTCCTAAAAGGATTAGAAACATAGACAGGAAACAGAGGGATGAGAAGGCAAAACCATGGATGTTTTACAGGCTATTAGCAAGCAATTAATCCATCATGTTTAGAATGTTATGGCCACAAATAGGTCAGGCACATTTTTAGGTTGGAAATGTGGGCACCTTGAATAAGCTAGGAGCAGCCTTGTCTTATGAAGTTCAAATGCAACTGCAAAATGAACACCCTCCCTCACCACCCCCCTTCTTTGTAATTCCCTTGACTTGACTTGTTGTAGCTCATCTCTTTCAAATCATGGCTTTGAATTTGGTAGCAGTGGGGTGTATTAGTGTGTGTTTAACATGTTGACGTTGCCTTTGAATATCCATGTGGAAAACCTTGTTTGCATATGCATATTAGAAACTCATTTAAATTTCATGGTTCAGCTCTCTGGAGGCAAATTTTTATGTGTGCTGTGTCCTTGCTGCTTCTCTGGCAGAATGGAAAAGGTAAAGGAGGTAGCCCAGTTATGTTTGGAGAGAGAAAAGAGATGGCATTGAAGAAAATGGAGAATAGAAGTCTGTTGGAGAGGGCATCTTGTGGGCAAAGCTGGGATGTGGTAACTGGCCAGTACAGAGGAAATAGAGAGAAAAATGTTTAAACACAAAGAGAAGGATACAGCTAGACACAGGAGATGGGAGATTTTGTAGGAGCAGAGAAGAGGGCAAATGATGTATTGACGTGATGGAGAAGTGAATCACTTGGAGGCAGCTGGTGGAGTTAGAAGCAGGGGAGCACATCAGTAATGTAGCAATCTGCTGGTGATGAGTGGGTCACAGAAGTGGTGGCTACTTGCATGTTAGCAACAGAAGGGGGAGAATCTGATACACAGTGACTGCAAGGAGGAAAAAGTAAAATGGGGGTACAAAGGCAGATTTTAGAGGTAGGAACAGAGTTGGGTGGGACAGGAACAGTAGAGGACAGACATATCTGCTGTCACTGGGCTGCAGGGATTGGAACACTGGAAATTGCTCTGCTTTAGAGGTCTTAAGGTCTATACTTCCCTGCTGTCTAGAAACAAGTGTGAAGGTACTGTGAAGCTGTGAGACTCTTCTCTACTTCTCCACTGCCTGGTCCACATAAAATAAGCAAGTGCTGTTGCAGTTGTCAAGTGAAAGAGGCTTCTGCTGTGGCTGCAGCTGTTCAAGCCTTGCCAAGCTGGCAGGCTGCATGGTTCCATACAGCAACATCTGTGTAGGCTTGAAGGACTTAATAACTTTAATTTAAAACAGTTTTGCATATGTCAACAGACTTCTCTGGGTTTTGTTTGTTTGTTTAGTATTCTTTGAACATTTTAAGTGTAATTTTTATCAGTAAACAATTAAAAAATTACAAGAAAGTTCATTTAGCTGTCTAATAACAAAAGACATCTCATGTGAGTTTCACGTCTGCTTTAACTTTAGTGAAGTCTCTTCAGATTTACACAGAACCTGGGAAGAGGCAAATGAAACTCAAAATAGATACGATGATATTACTGGATTATCAAGTGCTATTTCAGGTATTCAGGTGGCAGTTTTACCAAAGTAAGGCACATATTTTGGGACTTGAAAGACTTGAAAGACAGATGTTTACGCTGTGTGTGTTTGCACATGCCATGTATGTGCATGTGAGGTTTTTGTTTTAACTGACTGAACTTTTAAATGAAAAATAGCCTAAATTATGCATAATGTTTTACTGCCTTTGTTGAGTGGCTTGGTGCAGTTAAGCAACTAACAGACTAAAAGAGTTCTTATCAGTGTCTTTTGTGAAAAGCTTATGGTGGCTTTTCACAATACATCGATAGAGGTTCCATTAAGTGTTAATATGTCAATACACATTACTATAAATTAACAATATCTCTTTGCTGTGTTGTGATTAAATTATAAACTGCCTTCTTTTTGTGTTTAGTCCCAAGTAGAGACTAAATGGAGAAAGTTCTGTATTTCTTATTATGCATAGCTTTTGTTTTTTTCTACCACAAATTCTTCTCTGTCCTTTTCATAATTGTTCCATCATAGTACTATCACTTCTTTTCTGGATAATTACTCAAAGGTTTTGCAAAATACAGTGACTCTTTCTTAAAATGCTTCTCTTTTTGTCTCTGTGACATGTTTTATAGTGTTCTTACAGTACCCATGGAAGTAATGTATTTTACATTTCTTACGCACAGTAGAGTTATAAAATCGGTTGTTTGCACAGGTGGTTAAAGTTTGAAGAAGATGTAGAGGATGGTGGAGAGAGGTGGAGCAAACCGTATGTTGCCACACTGTCACTTCATAGCTTGTTTGAGCTGAGAAGCTGTATCCTGAATGGCACAGTTTTGTTGGACATGAGAGCTAACTCCATAGAAGAAATTGCAGGTATGTATTGATGCTATATTTAATAGTTATGAAAATTAACCATAAAAGTCAAATAATATGTTGTTTACAAGAAAGCTTTTGCATAAGGATCAGTTTTGTTTAGAAACCCCTTGGAAATATTTTACTTGATATATTAAATCAGAATCTAAAATCTCATGAAACTGGTAACTGTTATTTATTTTGTATTTTCAGTTTTTGCTATTTTCAGAATCAGTTCTTACCGAAGGGGAGAATTAAAATGTAGCAGAGAGCACATTAAGAATATATTTTAGTAGAACAGATAGTTACTCTGCTGTGGCACCTCACATTGTAAATGATGAGCGTGTTAACTTCTACATACTGAAGCTGGTGTTACACTAATTGCAGACAATCTGGCTTAAAAAAATGACAAAAGAATATTTATTATAATTATGTAACAAGAAAGAAGACCAGTTTAAAAAAATGTGTCTGAGTTGAGAATGAAATTCAAACCTATAATTTTATGTGTAAGTTTTTCAAAAAGTTTTAAGATGGATTAACTTCTTTAGATGAAGTTGAGTTCATATTTTCCAATGAATTTGGCAGGGGTGAATCTAGAGCAGTTGAGGACAGCAGAAGCAGAACGCAAGCAAACATAATGGATGAGTCTTATATCCCCAAAATATGAGATTGAGATTGATTGCCATTTTCTGTATTCCTGGTGTTTCCCACAAGACTGTAACTAGTTACTGCAGGGAGTAAAGAACTGTGCTATTTTATTATCTGGGGTCTCTAATTTTCTGTTTATCTACCTTTAGGAAGGGCTGGTCTCATGCTCATGATGGTTATTGGACTCCAAATCCTCCAAAACAATAAGGAGGATTATTTTATTTGTTTATCTTGCTTTATATCTGCTTAAAAGTTTTACCTTGCCTTCTACATTACTGAATTGCACATTTCTGAAAATGGTGCTGGATCTGTAAATTGTATATTTGATATTTTATACAAATTATACATTATATTGGTATTTTAGATGAAGATTTATGGTATTCCGCATACTAGAAACATTGCTTAAAGATTGATCATGATGTAACAGGTGTAGAATAAGGAAAAGAGAATGTGCACAGAGATGTTGTGTGTGAGTGGTTGTTAGGGCCTTATTGCTGCCTTATTAGAGGCACAAAATAGCATGTTAACTGAAAATTTAATTATACTAATCAAAATAGAAACCTTTTAAGGTAAAGATATGAAAGATAGAGCAAGAAAACTTTAATACTCAAGATTATGAAGACAACTGAATTACTGATGATATGAAAGTCTGTGTAGGGGTCAGATAAAATTTGTTTTAGTTAACTATCATGTAAGAGAGTTATTGTTCAGTGGGTTATATTTAACAGTGGATTCAAAAATCACTTAGCTGTTGGTAGCTGCTTTTTGCATTTACCTTTCCTAAATTGTTTATGTCAAACTGACGCAAAATATTATTAATCCAAATCTGCAGTAATTTATGTGGGTTTCTGCTCTGTGCTGAGATCTGATTCTGCCATGAATCATAGTCTGAATCAGAGCTTCGTATTTTTTCTTGATGATGATAGAAGCTAAACATGAAGGACTAAAAGCAGCTGATTTGCAAGAACAAAGGTGTTTATCAGTATATGCTGCTTTATTATTTATTTAAAAAAATCAAGAAACATTCAGATCTGCCTTTTGATTTTTTTTTTTATTATTATTATTACTGTTTGCTTAAATAGTACACTAAGATTTTCAGGTTTGAGCTTTATGGTTTTAATTCAGAAATCACTCAGCAACTTCCACAGTCAGCTAAGAGAGATCCCTTCTAGAATTGTTTCTATTTAAGTAGATAAAAAGGTAAGGATTATCACAATAAAAATAACTCCAACAAACTTCCTTCTCCCTCCCTGCCCTCCAATTGGAAGATACTGCTTGGTGAAACCACAACAAATTCATGTTTATGATCTCTTAATCCCTAGTTAGTTGTAGTAATTTAGTTTTTGTTTATTTGTTTACTTAACATGTCCAAGAACTCCAGGTTCCAGTTACTAATTGTGGTTTGAAACTCACAATAGATGTAAGTTGTCCCTCAGTATAGAATTTGATGAGTTACTGTAATGATGTTTTGAATTAGTCTTGTTTCTGGGATATCTTGATTTGTTGGTTAGGAAAACTTTGTTGTTGTTGTTATTTTGTTTGTTTGTTTTCTTAGAGGAGGTTTAGAATTACTTTCCTGAGTTAGTATGTACCACTTTCACTTTATAAGCACCTTATGTTGTGGCAGATGTGGGTGTATTTCATTGGTTGTTTTATTTGATCTGAGGGATAGGCATGTCTTTCTAATAAGGTGATTTGATACATGATAGGGTTTGCATGGGTCTTTGTCTTAGAGAAAGGATTTTTTTTCCCACTGCAGATTCAAAAAGTAATGAGTTTTTGTTGTTGTTTTTTAATTTTCAGCAGGTTCTTATTGTGAGTGAGTAATTCTCTAAAATACCTGTGTTCTGTCTCAGGTTCCTCTGGAGAGATTTCCCTAGAAATAAAGTTGCTATTCGATTTGCTTTTGTCTATTATTATTTGTATTGCTTTCCTCTTCCTCAGTCATGTTCCTTTGTAATTTGTTACTATAATACTACGTATGTGGTTCCTTCTCTCTAGTGTTTATGAAATGTTAGAAAGACTGTGGCACAAATTAGGCAGCACTGGTAGGAGGAATTACTTTAATGGTACTGGTGGCAAGCATGCAACCAAGAAATGTGTGCTAGATATGTTAGAAATGTGACAGTTCCCAGTGATGTGATGCTGATGGTGTGCTCTTTTTCTTTATGAACAACTGCTGGACCTGGATCTCTCAGGAAATCCTTTCCTGTCTCTTCTACTCAGCTTTTATTCACTGTCAGTAGTTACAATAGTTACAATCCCATGTATTATGTATTATACAATTCAAACATTTTCACCCTGGCGATGGTACGTATTTCAGTTGTATATGACAATCCTGATCATTAGAGTTTAAACTAGCCTCTTGGCTTCAGTTGTTATCAATGTTCCACTCCCTAGATTAACTTTAGTTCTTGTGCTTCTGATGAACAGTTTGTTACCAGAGGTGTTTGTTTTTTTTTTTTTTTTTTTTAAACTTAACCTGTTGATAATTTTCTGCATTACTATATTTCATGATATCTTTTGAGAACAAGCAAGTTAGTTGTTCACCTGTACTTTCTTTTGTTTTTACTTGCCTTAACGCTTTGTTAGGGAGAAATGAGTGTTGTGTATTTGTATTTGTCAGTAACATCTTGCTATCTGGGCTACATTCCAATTTCAAATTATACTGTAAATGCAGTACCAGTCTTTGTATCCTTGAAAGAGTTATACTTAATCTACATTGCTAAATTGAGACAAAGAATTCCTATTTGTTTTAGTCAAGGCTTTTAATCTATAAACACTTACTAAAGCATTAAACCCCCAGCACTTAGCCCTTGAAAGTTTCTTTTATTAAAGTCTGTGTTTTAAGACTTTAATGGGCTTGTGGTAAAATCTACAGATGAAAAACATCTTTTATACTGTTTGTATGCCTTTTGGAACATTTTGTATTTCATCCCTGGAAACTCTGATAGTTCTGCATAAAAATATTTTGGCACCAATGACGTGGTGAGAATTTTTAAATCATCCTGTCTTCCAGCTTGTCCATTCTTGATTAGATTCTTTTTCATTCCAACTCTTATTAAAAAATGAATCCATCTACAAGACTGTAAATTTCTTTGGACAGACACCCCATTTTCTGTGTTGATGAAGAGCTTATTGATACCTATGATGCTAAATTCACAGACGGTATCTTATTGTAGTAGAGACTCCAGAGATGAATTTCCAACATTGTCATCAAACAGGGAAACAGCATGACCATTTCTGACATTTCTCAACTTGTTCTTAAATTTTATGTGACAGACTTTATTTTTTTATTTGAAAACAGCTCAATTCCTCTGCTGAACTTTATCCTTCTAAAAGTGCATTTTTATTAAATGTATTTTAGGTTTTCTTTATTACCATTTTTAATATCTGCCTCTTTTTTCATGTCTTTGCAGTGGCTCCTGTATCAGTAAGCTAGCACTGCAAACACAAGGAATTCCTTCGAACATTTGATGTAGTAATATTTTATCGATCACTTCTGTATAGAACATATGCTAAAAGGAAGTCTGAAAAATCTATGTAATCAAAACAATTTATTTTGGAACTTGTCTCTTGAGGAGGTATTTGCCAGAATCTGGCTGCACCATTAGAGAGCAGCTTCGCTGTGTTGTTCAAGTTGGCAGATGAAAATGTTCTCTTTTGATATTTTCATTTAGTTCCTTTGAAACCGTGTAGATTCTCAGATTACCATCTGGTTTTTTGATTGTAACCACTGAATGAACCCCAAAGGTTCTTCCACTTAACATATGATGCCATTTTGTATCGTTTGGTTCAAAAAACTGTTTGGTCCAGCCTTTAATGGCAATACATTCTCTAAAATATGAATCACAGATCTCGCGTTTTCTTCTAATTGTGCAGAGTGTACTATGAACAAATGTCAAACCTTGTAAAATGCAAACTGTGGCCTCAGAGTTGCATGGTGGTGCTTTGGTGACTTGCACACATTTGAAATATTAGCTAGTCCTATTTATTAACAAAAAAAAAATCATTTAAAAAAATAATATTTTGAATATTCTCAGGCTTTCCAATCCAGAGATCTGACTGTTTTTTTTTTCCCAAGCAGTCTTTTGTATGTTCCTCACGACTGAATTTTCAATCTGTGTAACAGCTTAATCTTGTGATTGAGGTCACTGGACTCTGTGCTCAACAACCCAGGGCATTACCTCCCAAGTGTGCATCTTTATTGATTTTGGTAATATCATGTTAAGCTTTCAATCTGAAAAAGTCTTGTCTTTGTTTGCATTAAGCTATATTACTCCATCATAATGATGTATTTAATATTTAAACTGGCTCCAGTTTAGATTTTATTTCACTGTTTTCCTTTGTTTCAGCTGTGACACTCATGCTTTATTATGTTTCTGACAATGCTTTTATGGTAAACTTAGCTTTTATTGCAAACACAGTAACAAAGCAGAGGATTGCCTGTGAGCAGTCTATTTCTCTCAGTTTGACCCTCCACCTCTCTTTTGTTGAGCTTTCACCTTCTCACTTACACAGGTGTTTGTGTTTGCTTTATTTACAGCTTACCATGTTGTGATTACCTCTACAGAGAAACCTTTATCAGGTTTTATTCCTTTGTCTGTGGGTGAACTGTAAAGCTCTTACCAGCATCTAAGTTGCATGGCATCTTTTTTTTTGGTGCTTTCCCATGTTAATCACAAATTTGGGAATGTTACAGATTTCACAAGTCAATTTCATTTTTCATTGTGTGTATAGACAGAACCAGTGTCACTCATGACTCACACTCTACACAGAGATGCAAAATATCTTGTTTTATGAGGCCTCCACTGTGTTAGGATAGCTCTGGGTTACAACAGTGCTTGCTCTCTGAGCTGCAAGTTGGAATTCTTAGCCTAGTTTACTATTTACAGTTTTGTGAACATGATAGCTTTTGTTCTTCAGTAAAATTGCAGACTCTGTTTGAAAAGCAGACATTTTTCACTGTCTGTGTAACTTTTCAAGTAATTCAGTTGAGAAGTTGAACAAAGTAATTTCAGGTAGAGTTGAAAATAGAACCTGGCACTCAGTGCACTGGAATGCACTGCTTCGTTAGCTGAACAGCCTAAATGCACTGGCTTAGATAGCTCACATCTAATCACCCTTATAAACACCCAAATCCAGTATCCTGTTAGTTTTCTATTGCTCCTAGTGCCTAACTCACTAGGTAAACATATATATTAGGTTGCAGGTTAGTATAAAAGACAGCATTTCAGCTTCATGTCCTGCATAAAGCACTGCTTTATGGTTGCTTGTGTTCCCTCTCCCCTGTCTTTAAGGGAAAGAAAACAACTGCAAAACAAACAAACCTTGGCTTTTAAATTAGGTTTTGTAGTCAGCTGTCACTGCAGTCATGACGCACAGAAAAGCCCATGTGTACTATTTTTTATCATTAATCTCTCATTTTGTCCTGCAATTGCAGTTATAAAATTTGGAAGATTGAGAGGTGTAAATACCAGTAACCTCACTGGCGTGTATTGAGTTCAGTTTCTCCTGCTGTAAACTGTGAATGCCAACCTATATCAGGAGAATATCAGGATATATCAGGCCCATGAATTCTGAACTTGTATTTTGTCTGGTATACAGCTCAAAAGTAAGAGCTCCAGATCTTATTTGTTTACTCACCACTGCAGAAGACAGGCCCAATTTAGCTTGTCTGTTTGAAGTAACTTGTTTGACCTCAGAGGTATTTTGTTACAAATGCAGTTCACCATGCATAAATTTATTCTGCGTTTCACCCTGGAGTTTCGTGTAGTATACGCATGAGGTGATGGGCGTGCTGTGAACTTTGAGCAGCGGGGAGAGAGCTGTCACTTGAGTGTTCTCTTAACTTCTCTTATTTTTTTGGACCTGGGATGGCTCCACGTGGATCTGGCTGTGTGTCTCTGTACAGCACCCACCACAGTGAAGCTGCGGTGTGTACTCGTCATCTCCACAGTGGAAGAAATCATCCAACCTGTCTTTACATCCTGTCTGACCCTAGGAGTGGGTTAGATGTGGTTTGCTGTGCTGGATTGTACACGTGAGCCACGCTGAATTTGAACTAATTTGAAGTGTCTGCACCCTTGATGCGTTAATTCGAAACCTGGGTAAATTGTTCACAAATGATGAGGAGTTAGTACAATAGCTTGTTTAAGTGCTCACATTAAATACTCACTCACATTTGCTTTCAGAATCAATTTACAGATGGGTATGTTTTATGTTAATGATATATGTAACAGAGTTTGAATGGAGAAAGCAATTTTGAAATTACATGAAACCTCAAGTTCCTTTGAATCTTTTTAAGTGACTAGGGCAGGAAGAGTATCTGTCTTTAAAAGCTTAAAAAATAAATATCACGGTTCCTTTTAAGTCCAAATTCCTTACTGAAGAAACATTCTGTTTAGTGTTCCTAACGGCAGAAGAAATGCTATGATAGGAGCAATTAGATTGGGTAAAGCTATATTGCTGGATGTTCCACGCATTGTGCATACTGAAAACTGTTTATAGTTGTGAAACAACCTTGAAAAACATAATGGTAATCTGTATCCCTGGATAGAAGGGCTCACCAAGATTTTTTCTCTTGAATGTTCTTTTAAAATTAAAATAAAAAAAAATGCCCGTACCGTGTTGCTCAACACAGAAACTCTGGAGAGTCTCTGTTGTTACACAGGTATATAGCTGAGACACATTGCTGCAAAGTTACGTGTCTGTTCTCTTTTCTCATTTTTGTTATATGAAAAATGGTCATGTGCTCTAGATACAAATGTGTGAAAACACACCTTTGAAAGCAGGCATAGCTTCAGCTGATGGGATCACATTGGATCCCCCTGACACAGGGTGAAGGAATTAGTGTCTATTTTGAAAATGAAATATTAAAAACATTCTTTTTTAACATTTACTCTCAGATATTAAACCGTGTGGCCCCTGTTTTCAAGCTTAGCTTTGTAATCAAGAGAGTTATCGTTGACATGGCAGACACTAGGGTTTTTAAAAGATATACTGAAAAACTTATGAAGAAATTTAAGTGGAATCCTATAATGGTAGGTGCTAATGGAATCAGCCTTCTTATTACTATTCAAATCTGTTCAGGTTTAGAGAAAATGGTTAAAATACAGGAATCTGGCAATAATATATAGTAAAGCTGTAGCTGCTATTACAAATAGATTTGTATTTAAAGGAATGACAACTTGGGAGTATCAAGGTAAGAAAAGTAGCATTCACTGTTCCCAATTCTGAATTCATCTCCCATTTCTGCATGTGTCAGACATGCTACAGTAAAGGGGAAGTTGTGAAAAAAAAAAAAAAAAGAAAACTTGAGGTAAGCCACTTTCTTCTCAGTTTGGAAGGAAATACAAGTTGTTAGTCACCACGCTGGCATACAACGCTACCTCCCTCCATGGTTTGTGTGACTGTTAGTGAGTCTGGCAGAGCATCCAAGCAAGGAAGAGGAGAGCAATATGATTTTCTTTTTCCTGGCATTTTCTCTCCTCAAGTGGCACATCTTAAATAGTGACATCATCCTCAGAAATTAATATGTATTAATATTTAATATGGAAAATACTGTAATTCCAGGAATGACACCATACAAGTGGAGTTCCACTGATCTGTAAGAAAGGTGATGACCACTACCATAAATTTGACTGTTCTGGAGAAGTCCTTTTTTTCAGCTCTTCCTTTTGATTTCTGTCTTAGAGCAAATCAAAGAAGGTAATATTTGCTTATGCATCTTTTTACAATTTGTCGTTTGGTCAGCAGAATTAAAAAGGATCTTCTCAATTGTGCTTTAGCATTTATGCCCTAAGTTATATGGTTATTACTTTTTTTCCTGTGAAAATCACCTAGCTCTCACATTACAGAAATTACTGACTTATTTTGGGAACTGTGATGTGCCAGTTCGTATACTATGCCTTTCTAAAAGGGAAGATAGTCTTATCTTCATGGCAGAGGCTGTTTCTCAAAAAGTGGTAAAGTTGAGCAGGAAAATGGATACTTTTCTTGGAGCTGGTGCTTTTTTTTTTTTTTTTTTTCTTTCTGTTGCAAATCTGTCATTATTCTTGCCTCCTTCTGCAAAAAAATTACTGAAGGCATTCTCTTGAACTTGTGTTACCTTCTGTTTTGCCTGTCACTCTCTTGTTACTGTAGTTCTCTCTCTTTTCAGTGGCAGTCTAGAGTAATGGTAAAAATGTGTTTGTCTTGTCAGGGGGTGGGGAGATACCTCACCTGGTGGCATTTAAGTTAACCCTGGAGATAAAAGTTACCTTTAGAGACAGGTGAAGCACTCCGAAGATAAGCTGTATTGGTGTCAGCACAGCACCAGACAGCGTTACTCCTGGGCATGAACTGTTTGGTGAACACAGTTGCTAACACTGGGCAGAATGTAATTGCTGGAGAGAGTCAGAGGCAATGTTGGAAAGCTCTGCACTGCTCTACATGGTGAGATGTGGATACATCTCTCATGTTTGCGTCTGTTGACAGCTGTGTTTGGCTATGGACCTAGTCATGTCTTTTTGTGTGTGTTGTCGTAAAGAGCTGTTGGTAGCCCCTTAACGTTAAGTGAAATACGCAGTTAGAGTTCAGTTCTTAAATTGGCGATGTATGACACATTGGATTGTTATGGGGATACTGAGAACTTCAGAAAAATGGTTTGTGTTTTTTTAAATGTGTATACAGGGGGTAGTTGTCTTAGCAATTAAACTCTGCATTTAACTAGTATGATTATTTAATGCTTTATATTCTCAAAAGCGCTCTTGGCAATTATCAGAGACCTGACATTATTTCTCTAGTGATGGTGCATCTGTGTTTTATTTTTTCTGTTCCGCTTGCTTTGCCACTGACTTTACTGGTAGATATGAATCTGACTCCAGCACAGAATCATGAGCTGTCTGAATTTTCAGTACAAGAAGTTTTTGACTCAGCTTTATTTTATCACTGTTTTTGTGCAGTACAGTTTATTGTAATGGATGCGCTAGGACATTGTGTACTTAAATGCTGTTTTACTTGCTTTGATACAGATTTTTCTTTTTTTCCTTTCCTTCTGTTAAGCATTATTACTAATTACTAATAGAATTTCCCAAAATAATGATAAAAAAGCCCTACAAAATTCTCAACAATTCTTTCATATTCAAAATGTGTAATGCATACTTATTAGGAGTTTTGAATGTGAATATGTTAATATTTTTTGTCAGTGGACTGCAAAAATGACTGATTATTTTAGCAGCAAGATCAGCTTGGCTCACACACCCATGTAATGATTCTCTTGCATGAACACAGGCATCAGGCAGTAGAAAGAGATCCTATTGGTTATTTCCCAGTAATGCTTCAAATTTTCCCATATCGTCTTACCTCAGGGGAGACACCATGATCAGGCAGGTGGTTTTCCCAGGGCGAGGCTCATGCCATGCACTCTGGGTGTGCTGATCCCTGCGATTTCCCCAAATGCAGGAAACTTGACTGCATATATATTTTTTTAATTGTATTGAAAGTTCTGTAACTGTAATTGTGAGAAACAGAACTAGACTGTGATCTTCTGGGGTAAGTATAAAAGGAGTTAAAAAGTTTTCTTCTCACAGTAAGCTGGTCCTTTGTAGCACAAGGTATTGGTTGTGGGGGGTGATGGGGAGGCACCTTGTACACATCATAATCTTGGGTTCAAATACATTGTGTATGGGAATGCATAGGGAACGTCTTCGGAGTCATATAGGTGACCTTAACATGGGAAAGACATACCTTTTGAAGGATTGACTTTGTTACATCAATACCATCATTTGTTTATCTATTCATTTATTTATGGGAATGAAACACTTCTAGATAAAACTTACCATGCTTTAATACTTGTCACATTAAACAAACAGATACCTTTCATCAGTATTCCCATAGGGCACTAATTATTGTTATTGCAACATCTTTAAGCAAAGTTTTTCCTCTTTCCCCTCTTTTATTATGTTTATGTATTTATTTTTCAGATATGATTCTGGATCAGCAGGTGGGCTCTGGGCAGCTCAGTGAGGATGTTCGTCACAGAGTGCACGAGGCGTTACTGAAACAGCATCATCATCAGAACCAGAAGAAACTGAGCAACAGGATCCCAATTGTGAGATCCTTTGCTGATATTGGAAAGAAGCAGTCTGAGCCACATTCCATGGATAAAAATGGTAATGCATTGCTTTATTTTGCATTTTGAGCTTTCGATAATATTTGTCTGCCCAGTGTTGTGTGTGCTTTGTACCCACAGCTTGAACTCAAAGTGATTATACACTGAAAAGTTCTTGTGTAAAAACAGTACCTTTTACATGAGAGAGTAGTTCCTCATGCATTCAGTAACACGTTTGTTTAAATTTGAAATTCAGGAATCTGAAACAACTCAGTGCTGTGCAGGTGAACTAGTTCAGGTGTTGGAAGCAGGATAGCTGTGTTAATGTGGCATTCTGTCCTGTACAATTGGCATAATACATTGTCCCCAGTGCAGTACCCCTCAACTACATGCATGGTGTTTTAGGCAGAGTGTTGGAGATTTTGCAGTTGAGTTCACAGGGTTAAAATGAGAAAAACATTTTCAAGGCAACACCGTTGGAGAGGCTCATTATTCTTTGAGAAAATCACTTTTTGGAAATTGATGTTTATGAAAATGCAAGAGCAAGTCTGCAGAGTTGTTCTACAGTAAAATATTAGCTTACCTGTTTTCTTTCTTGCTTTTATAGAAGCCGTTATACATGATACTGTTATTATTGGTAATCATAGTGAAAGATTTTTTCGTATTCCTCTTTCTTATTTACATGAACACAAGCATGTGTAATGAAACTCACAGCAAAATTTTGCGTATATGTATAGTTAATTCACTAGAATTATTCACTGCAGAATTACTGAGCCTCCATACACAGTATTATCACGATACCCACAACATTTTTGTCTGAGCACCACTGGACTGAGTCACTCTTGTTCCAGAAATGCCTTAGCTTTAGAGAAATCTCAGTCTGTTCTGCTGTGTCTCTGTTTAGGGCTGTATTGAGCTTACCTGTCACCTGGAGAAGTGGGGAGTGAGAAAACAGCCACAGATACAGGTGCTGCAAGAGCCACCTATATGCTGTGAGGCATAGGACAGGAAGTGAGAGTGAGGTTTGATCCGGAAAGACGAGGCTATTGATACAAAGATTATCTTTGTTTTCAAGGAAGGATCATTTCTTTCAGCAATTGCTATGTAAAATTTTAATAGGTGCTTCTAAATCTAGCTGCCTGGGAGAGACTGACAGACCTAAAAGACAACATATAATCTCACATGAAGATGATATAAAATAGAAACATATTATATATAAAAATATAAAACATATTTATCATGCCATGATAACATTTTAGAGTAAGGAAAAAATAATGTACGTTAGGATGTGAGTGATTATGTGTATGGATACACAGAAGTAGTAAAACTAAGTTGGATTATTGTCCATCCTTTTAAGGCAACTTTTCTGTTGATTTTAATGCAGATTTTGCTGATGGCCTTAAACAGATATTCTAGAGTAACTTTTAAGAAAGCTAATGCTATAATGTTCCTATTCCTCAGTTTCCATGGGAGGAAAGACAGATGCTTGCACTCCATAAGCTTTTTACAATAGGTCTTACATAACAAATAGGTCTCCTTAAAAAGACACCTCAGGACAAGCCGTGAAAATATTACAAGCTCAATTTCAATAACCTTCTCTGTATGTTAATAGAACTGATGCAGCAATTCACTCCAGAAATATCTCACTTTTGCCTAGATTTCTTGTGGGAACCTTCCTATCTCTAATTCTCAAAGAAATAGATTCCAATCAGGACAGCATATTGAAAACACTAGTTTCATATACCCAGTGGTTAAGTGATTCTTTAAGTGGGGGCACACATTCTTAAAAGTTTCCGTCTGTTTGTGCTTATTTTGCAAGAAGAAAAACTACTGAATTGCAGTTCATATGCTTTTGTACAGGTGCCTCAGAGCACTCTAACCCCTGGTTTAAAAAATCACAGAATCACTTCCATTATATTATTTAAATTAAGTTAAATGCACTGTAAACAGTAACAATCTAAACAATTGTAGGAACATTTATGGAAAAGTAAATCAGCTTCTTAGCTAAATTACAGTGAAGCTTTCTTAAAACAGTCTTTTTGGACACAGATATCTTCTAATCAGTTTGAAGCACTGCTCTTCTACTTGGATTCTATAAGTGTTAATGCACATTTGGCAGTCTCCTGTACTGACCTCTTCAAAATAGATGATGGCCCTATGACAAAGCAAAGAAGGATTGGTTTATTTTAAGTTTCTCTCTTACCGTCCATTATCCTGTTACATTAAAAGGTTTGAATTTTATTTTATTACCTGAATTGTACTAAAATTAGTATTAGCTTTAGAAGAGGAAAATTCCATCTAAATTTTTGGTTTTCAAAAGAAACTTATTTTTCTTTTTTTTCACTTCAAGACACCAGCCAATAAGCATCCCATGGGTTTAAGAAGCAACTGTTACCCCAGTGCTCCAGGATTAAAGGAGTGGGGACTGCTGCCTCTTATAGCATAGTCTTAGTTACTTCTTTACCCTGGCTAACATACATGGCATGTAAATGCAGGAATCTATACTGAGGAATCTATGCAGCAGGAATCCATGCTGAGATGCTCAAATCTCAGGAACTCTGCTGTCCTTAGAAACTTGGCCAGGGGCAGGAGAGAGTTTTCTGATCATTTTTTCCTGCCATTGCTCCATGATCCAAATGCTAGAGTTCTGCTATAGTGTTACGCTTACTGCAGCAATATATTTCTTTTTTGATTGTCATGGAGCATGTGTGCAAGATTCTCTTAATAAGACAAAAATGTGTTGTTAATACACAGCTTTGAATTAGGTGAAAGTGTGTCTAAAAAAAAAAGCAAAATTAAGAGGTAAAATGTGATATTATTTTCAGGAGTGTGTTGTGAGACACATCCTTGTTTCTTGAAGACTAACTGATAAAGTAGAATTGAAGTGTTATTTTAGCTTGCTAGTTACCCATTTGTGCACAAACATGGTGTAGAATATATGAACAAAAATAGTCCATGTATTGTCAACAGAAGCAGTAGTGTCCTCTCTTTTTAGTACTAAAAATGTATTAAAATAGTAAAATATTTTATTTTTACTTTTTATTTTTTGGATGGGAAGCTTAATTAATAGAAAACTGTAGGGAGAAAAACATGTAATCTTAAATACTACAGATGAACTTACAGTCCAGAGATACATGCCCCTTTAAGAAGGCGACTGATGGGGGGGAAGTTAGAGACTTTTTATGGCTATAAGGAAGTTCTTAGTTTGGTTAAATTTGGTTTTAGTGAAGGCAGTATAACTGATAAAAATAAGTGGTCAAAACAAAAAGTGGTCTGTAGTTCATGAAATAGGTTGTTCAGAGGAGTAAGTCCCTGCCATCTAGACTATGAGGTATATACAGTGGAGGATGTAAAACCGCTTCTTTGTCCAAGTTCTTGATTGTGCTAGTTTACTGGTGTCTCCAATTCCCAATATTTAAGAATGAAGTCTGAAAATGAAGACGTAAACTTGAATTCCATATACGGCTGTGCTGCTGACAGGCCCCTGTGATATCTTTGGAAGATAGTTGTACATATGTTCCCCTCCATTTTTTCTTTGTTTAAGAGTCTGTCAGACCATCTAATTAATTTGCTTTGTATTTAGTAGTATTATCTTTTGTTTACAATGGCTTTTCTTCACATCCTCTGCAGGGCTAAGATGTCAGGGTGCTATGGATTTACCATGCATTTTTAATGCTGCCATGCTGTGTTTAACTTTCACTTTTCATTAAGCATCAAAACTGTGAGAATTAAAAGCCTGCTTTTGATGTTCCAATAAAAAAGCGACAGTCAAATTTGGCATAAGAGCAGCAAAAATGATTTATTTCTTAAATCCAATTTGACACCAAATACCCAAAATTATTAGCTATGAGGGTAGCAATAATTTTAGCATAAATGCTCTAAAAGGCAGGTAAAAAATAGGAGTCTTTGCCATTAGTAAATCAACTTTCTAAAGTTTGGTTTGGAGAGCAATTTAACTTCTTTTATTGAGATTAATAGATTTTTCACTCTGATATCTGAGAACTGTGTCTAAATTCCCACGACATGGTCTAAAAAGTCAAAAGACGATTGCAAATACACAACACCTTTCTATTGCTACAGATATGCTAAAATAATTTTGTGAGCCTCTCCACTTCTATAAAGCATTCTTCAATTCAGAATTTAAGTGTATGAAGCATGGGAAAGCGGTGAATTTGATCATAATGAAAAAAGGAAATAGGGAGAGCAGTTTTCATGATATAATGTTTTGACTATTTCGCTTTTACTATAGGCTTCAGTGCATACGTGTGTGTGTGTGTATATACGTAATGGAATCTTTCACTGATTAAATTTGAAGAGGAAGGAACTAGGGGAGTGGTGCATGTCAGGATTAATGACTTTCAAATTGTACTTCCATGCACGCCATTGAAGTGTTCTTTATCCATAATAACGTGATCTTGTGCATGTTTTCTGTTCCATTTCTGTATGCTATTTATAACTGCTTCTTCTCCCTTGCCATCTGAACACATGCTTTATTAGAAAAAAAATTGCATTATACCATGCATCATATTTGATTTGGACAGATTTTGGAATTCTAAGGGGATGTTTATTCAAATGCCAAAGAACTTGAAGAAATCAATGGCATATTAAATTAGGGATCTTCATAGTTAACGGAATGAGCTGCTGGAGCAGTTTATTTCGACGGGTTCTCTTTCAAGCATTTTCCCAGTTACTTCAGTTAGTATGATTGGCCAGTTTGGGCTTCTTCATCGTTTTATGGAAATATGAGCACTTGCAGAGTTTTTTAAAATTATGCTTGGGCATCTAATTTAGGACAGCATTTTTTAGTATCCCCGTTAAATCTAAATTACCAGTTCTCTGATGATGTTTGTTACTTTCCTCATTATTCTAATCTCTCCTAATCATCAGTCCAAGCACTTATGTGATAACTCAGTGCCATCTTACAGCATGTGAAGTTCAGATGATGTCAATACTACCATATGGAGACAGATGGACAGTACTTGGAGCCCCATGAAAAGGGAGGGAGGCGTTCCTAGGTATGTGACCGGGTTCCTTTGCTCTGGGAATAGGTCGCAGTGAATGCCATGTGTATTCCCAAGTTCTCTGCCAGTGGTGATTTTGGATCAGGTGAATTGCTCCTGCTTTCCTTGCAGTGAAGCCAAGACCAATGATGGTTCTAGTTTAAACTAGCTAATACTGTATTTCTTTATATTCTTTTCAAAGGTATGCATTTTAATCAAAATGTATTTTCCACAGGTTACTATATTACTAAAATATAACTTGTATTTAAAAACGTTTTCATTTGATAATTATCCTTTCTCCACATTTCCTTGTACAACATGATAAAATGTATAATCTGTATGTATAAAACTGTATCATTCATCTTTGTATTTCTTTATTTTGCTCTGTCTTTGTTGTGTCTGTCTCTAACAGGCTCATCTCATCTCTGTATCTTCCTCATCTCCTATCCTTTGGGTTCTGTAAACTCCCTGAAGGTTTGGAGGTAGTATAAATACCTATTCTTGCTTGGGCTTCAGATCATTTCAAATGTACACCCATGTCTTCATCTCAGTTTCTTGACAGCATGCAACTTCTTGCTAAAGTGATTAAAATATACTTCAGGCCTTTAGGCCTTTATCAGCAGCTGTGGCACATTTATGAGAAGCTTGTGTGGAATAATGTGTTTTTTTTTTTTTTTTTTTTTAAGTAATTTTTGATGCTATTTCTTGGTAAATCCATTTTCTTGCATCAATCTGTAAAATTGCAAATCACAGCATTTTAGTTAAAACTGCATGACTTCGTGTGAATTATGTTAGAGCTTGAGGCCTACCATTAGAAAAATGGGTTAAGTGACTTCTTCCATATCCTCTTTTCTTATGTATCATTAGTAAGTAACAAATTCTGCTTGCAGTTATACAGGTACAATGGGAGTGAGATGTCTCTCCACTGATTTAAAATATTATGTATCAAGATACCTAAAAATATGTATTCAATTCAGTGTGCAAAGGTAGTATCACTGCTCTGTTATATCAGAATTTTAATATGCTTAGGAGAACGTAGCACTTTTCATTCTTTGCTTTTTAGATGAGGTGGACAGTGCGTCCATTTAGATTTGGCAAGTTGGTTACAAATTATGTTGAAAAGCCTGAAGGCTATGATAGTTGGCTTGCAAATCAGACTTCTTTATTATTATTTTTTTCCTGAATGGGAAGAAATATATAAGCTTTAGAAAATGTAAACTAATTTTTCTGGTTGAAATTCCTTTGATGTGTCAGTTGCATTCAGTTTGTTTGTATTAACTGTGATTTTGTCTGAATAACGCCGTTCTTAGTTTTTGTCATTGGCATTCTAGAGACCTCTTGGATATTGATTAGTAAATACAACATTCATAGCTAAATGTCTGAAGCCTTCAATTTTAGGGACTAAAAGTATGTTGTATGTGAAATTAATTTACTGGCATTGTGTATTTATTTTTTATTTGACAAGACCAATAGTCTCAAAATGTTCAGTTCTGTATCTGTAAATGCAAACATCAATTAGTGTAACAAATATGGACCTTACGTTGATGGATTTTACATGGTTTTGCTTTGCATGACAATTGTTTTATGTGAATTTTTCCTCTAGTCAAAGCTCTGGCAATTTCACGTTATTTGAAAAAACACCACTTTTTATGTATAATGTTATAGAAGATAATGTTTAAAACTTGTATAAACTATGTTGATAATAGCTTTTTATTACATAGATAAGCCTTAACATCCATTTTAGCGTGGTTTTATCTGTTAGGTATTAAGTTCCTTTGTATGTAGGCTGGGTATTTCAATGATACCACACTGTACATTTGATTGGTACTTAAAACAATCTGAATGGCTCTCTGATGACATCTCAAAGAAGGCAGCTTTTCGGATGCTTTATCTAGATTTACTGCAGGATAAATAAAGGTTTTTAAACTTTAGATTTTATAAGGAATTCTATAAGACTTGGATTTAGTGTAGCTGTATTTAAGACACAATCCGATGCAGTGGTGACTGTTGGGGTTTTGGTGGAAATCAGAGAGGAAATGCATGTGGCTTGCTCTTTTTGGTCCAGGTGTAGCGTGGCAGTTCCCCTTTTCATTCACACAGCTCTTTAATTGATTGGTGTTTCATGGGACTACTGTGATGCCAATAACCATGTCCTTCAGTCAGAAAAAACAATCAGCTGCTGAAATTAAAATACACATGAGAATAAAGCACATATATACTTGCCAACATACATTTGAAATCTGAATAATAAATGGAAAACCAGTGTAGCATGGTGATGCACATGGTTTCCATCAGTATACTTCAGGTCCTACCCCATACAGAATTTCTCATGTGCTTAAGAGTATTCACCTCAAAAAGTCTCCTCTAACATGAAATTGTACACAAAGTTAAGTTCAAGTCATCTTTGTAGCTCTGGAATACAGGAAGCTACCAAATGTGAAAACGAGTAGTCTTATAGTCTTTCTGCAAGGGAGAGGGCCACCATGGCACAGCATCTACCTGTTTGAAGTGCAAAATATATGGCCCTTTAATAAACTAAATGTGTGTGGGAATAAAAATCTTTCCAGAAAAGCAGTTGCTTTCTGCCTTTCCTTTTCTGTTGAACGGCCTCACAAAGGCCAAGTTGCTGATTCTCATTTTGCAGACTGTATTGTTGCACTGTGAACATGCATTCCTGCGGTGTGTTTGATACACTTAAAAAAAAAAATTCCTATAGATAGTAAAAAGAGAAATTACCTATCTTCTCTACCTTGTATCTTTTGATTGTTATTCAATCCAGTAAAAACAACAACAACAACAAAAAACAAAACAACGACAACAAACCCTTGTTTTTCCAAGATCCAGAAAGCTGTCTTTAAGTTACAGAGCTATTTAAACGTCTCTTACTGCCTCAAGGTAAAACTTGTGTTCTTTCAGATTACTTCAGCATATGGGAAAATCAGAGACTGAGGTCTTCTGTTGGCACAGAAAAAGAACATATGCTATTCTTTAAACTTCACATACTTACTCATTGTGGCTTTTATTTCCCACCATCTATATTTTTACTGCCTAAAGGAAAAGTGGACACAATGTTTAAAAGTTAGCTTTTGAACCGTTAGGGTAGTTGCTTAGGATGCTCTTGACACTTCAAATTATGGTGTTAAAAATTCAGTAGTATAATAGGTGGTCCATCTCTTTTGTTGGTCAGAATCTTTTTCTCCCTGGCAGATATCCATGCTCTCATTTTCTTGAAATTGTGAGTCCAGAAAAAAAGTTCAAATGTAAATCCATAGTTAGCAACAGAAAGACAATGAACTACTACCTTTCTTGCTTTCCTGTGGATAACATCTTTATAACATAATGCATATATTTGTATGACTAATTATTAAAAGTATTTCCATTCATAGAGTTCCTGAATTATAGAGGAGTTTCTAAAAAGGAAGAAAGTAAGAGTTAAGCAAGTCTAAGGCTTCCTGGGAAAAGTAGAAATATTCCCTGTGCAAAAGTAGAAATATTCCCTGTGCATTTTATGGCTCCTATTTTAGAATCATTGTGAGGGTTTCTTGTTGCATTAAAATATACATTTGTATATATATAAGTACATTATCATAAAAATAATAGATATCATTTTTATATGCTATTTTGAAAGTTATAATACTACAGGATAGTTCTTGTAAAAATGTATGACTGCCAAATAAATAATACAGTAAAAAATCATGGTATGAAATATAGGTTATGGGGATACCGAGTGATGATGGTGGAGCAATGATAGAACTCAGTGGTACTTCTGCAAATTCTAATTAAAACAGAAATGTTGCGTGGCCTTCTATCTTGCATATTTAAGAATTCCTGGCTTCCAACTGGCAATGGTTGTCCCATGTTAAACTTAGGAATTCATAGTCTTGTTTTTATATAAATTCTTTTAAGTTTCATTAATATATTTCCTTCTGAAGTTAATCCATAATGTTTTGCCATATAAAAGTAATAATCTTGACTTAATTCTAACTATTTGGTCAGGTTAACATGATAGTCACGTCTGTTTTTCTGTCGCTTCCTGTTTGTTTCACTGTGGTGCTGAACAAAAGCCCTAATTTCTATTCTTGTTTTGATCTTTGTCCTGAATGAGAGAGAAAATAAAGGTATTTACATTTTAAAGATGGATACATTTAATAATAAGATTTTTTACTAACACCTTTTGCAACAACCTGTGCCTGTACTTAATCAAAGTGAAATCTCTCTGGCTAAGCTATCAGGATGCAGCACAAGTCAAAAACTGTTTTGTGGTGTGGGAGACTTGCCTAATGGAAAATGAATGTTGATTTTCATGAAAATCAACTTTTCCTTGAGCGAGTTTCTCAGCTCAGTTGAGCTCAAGCTCAATTTGTGACCAGAGTTAGACAGGGATACTGTATTGCTCAGCTGTGACAGAAGCTGGACACTGCAGTTTTGTGGCCATGGTTGTGAGATACTTTTGCGTGTCTCCTGTTCTGTTAGGTCTGGATTCTGCAACATGCTCCTTTTCCCAACTGGCTGAGGATATGCTTAGAGTGCAAATGGATATAACAAAGATGTGAGGGCGGACACACAATGGCTTTTTGAATTGTCCAAACAATGCGCCTAGCTTAGGACCATCTTTATTTTCATATGTCTTGAGCATATGGTCTTTGTTACTATGCAAGTTTAGGTTGATTTTCACCAGAACCAGTGTTTTCACATCATAATTTCTTAGTCATATGAGAGACTTTATTTGCTATGGAAACAAATATATGCTGGGCACAAGATGCTGATTCTGGGCCAGCTGGACTCTGCAGTTATTCCTGGGTATGTGTTAGGGCAGTAAGAAATAGTTGGCTCATACACTTAGCACTTTTTTCTGTACTTTGTTGTGGTGTTCAGAGCTGTGAGCAGCTCCTGCCGTGCCAGGGAGATTGTAAGAGTAAAGGCAAGCTGGGAATGTCCAGTTAACCCATGGGGTTTGCATGATGCCCTACTGCCAGCCTCATGCCCTCAGTTGTGTGTGTGGTGTCCTCTGGCTATGCACATGAGCATTAAGTAAAAATATGCTTTATGTGACCTATATTTGTTACTTAATCCTGTTTTTTCTTTTTGAGCAAAATTTAGCTGGTCACAAGGCTTACTGTTTGCTACGTGAGACTGAAGTGTGTTTTAACCCTTCTCATCTTGAGATGTTTTTAAAACTGCTAAAAAATACCATGCTAAATCCTCAAAGGAATTTTTTGAAAATGTGTTTGCTGAAACATTTGTTTTATACATGTCAATATCACATTGTTCAATACTGAGATGAAATCATCTTAATTTCCAGTATAACTATTTTTATAGCAGCCCGCTCTTATGCTAGGTTTTGTAATATATTTTATAATCAGAGCATTCTTATACACGAGTAAATTTATGGATATTAGTAGTCCTGTTTTATCTAGTGAGGAGTAGTCTTGCAGAGAGATACTGCCCCAAACTTGGCAGTTCCTCAAATTAGTTACAAAAATTATATCAATGCAGGACTTTCTTCAAATGTAGTATCTTAAAAATCATAAGCTTTAATTGGCACAGAAGGTTTGTCTTCCAATATTCAAGAATATGTCTTCCAATATTCAAGAGTATTTTCCAAGTTATGTTCTCCCATTTGTAGCTGCATGTGATAAATGTTCACTTTTGAGAATGTGTTACTTAGAGTAAGTATTTAATTAAAATGCCGTGTTTGGATGTTTCATGATATGGAATGTATTTAGTTCTTTAATTCTACCAAATATTTCATTGAATATTGCTTTATTTATAGAAGTGAGTGTTAGTGTTCTGTAATGGTATTTTTTGTTAGCAGGTCAGATTGTTTCCCCTCAGTCTGCTCCAGCCTGTATTGAAAACAAAAATGATGTGAGCAGAGAAAATAGCACTGTTGACTTTAGCAAGGTAAGTGTTCACTGATGGCAAAGAGAGATTCCTGACTACCAAACAGATCTTTTTAATTAAAAAAAAAATAAAAAAAAAATATTCCACATGAATTAGGAAAAGCTATGAAGTGCAAATTTTACTTGAGCATTAAAAATTTTCATGGCTACCGCAACACAGGGTTTGTATCTAATGAAAAATAATTCTTCATTTTCCTGATAAATTACTGGTAATAGAAAACCACAGTGAAAGGCCATAGATACACATTTATTACATAACAATACAATAGGTGTGTAGAGTTTTTAGAAATGAACAGAGAATTGTTTAATAAGGAAGGTAATTCAGAATTCTTACAATTTGGATTTACCTCTCAGATTTGTACTTTTGTATAAGTAATGCCTGAATGCAAACTACGCTTTTTATAACCTGCACTCGTGGATTCCAGATGTCTCAAACAGAATGTGTTTCTGTAAACCTATAACTTAATACTTCTGGCAAGCCAAGATATTTCAGTACACTTCACAAAAGATGTTAGCTGTTCAGTAGTGGAGATTGCAATGACAGTTCAATGTTAGATAGCAAAGAAAAGCAAACAGCTTCTCAGCTTTAATGTAAAGGAGAATCCTAATTTGTTTAAGAAGTCTGTATGTATCTAAAACAAACTGTCACATTAGATACAGATGACAGACCTGACAGGAATAGATGGCTTCAACTGACACGTTAATACAACAAAGGTTGAGTAAGTGAAGAAAGGTAATTTAAACCAAAATTCTGAAGAGTAGCACTTTGAGTCTGTTGAATCTTAATGTTAGTGCAGCTGAGCTAAAAGTAGAGTTATGTGATTGCTCCATCTGGTGCCAGAGATATTTCCTAGCAGCAGTAGCTATTTGCACCGGTTGAATTCTTGACTGAACATGCCAGACTAGGAATGGTATATGGCTGAAATAGAGATGGGAAACAGATCTTGTTGTCAAAGATGGTGAGAAGAAAGGAGGAGGGTTGGGGATGTATTGTGGACCATATTTCTTCAGAGGTAGCAAAGAGATCTATAAACTGTAACAAGCTAAAAAAAATGCAGGCTAATTCTATAAAAATACTTTTGCATATAGAAAGTCAATTATGATTTTGGTTTGTTGGTATTTATTTTAAAAGTGTTAACAAAAACTAATTGTTTTGGCAACTGTTCTAATATCAAGGTATAACATTTTTATAAAGGATATCAAATAGAAATAAAGCTGGCCATTCAACCTTAAGCTGTGCCAAGATGACGCTCACAACAACTTAATGGGAATGACATGATTTCCAGTAGTACTTTTCTTGCATATTTCCACAATTGCTTTGAGTCTTGTAGGATCAAAATCCTGGTCTATTATCTATATGCATGGTTTTTATCAAACAAGAATGGAGCTGCATCATCTGATCCTCCAGCCATTAGTTGTGTAGTGCTGCAGCTTACAACTTACAAAGATCAAAAGAGCTCTTCCTATTTAAAGTGTCATGAGAAGAGATCAATGTGTCATCTTTTGGCTAGCCTCAGCAGTGTTCGATAGCCACAAGGATATCAGGAATATGAAAGAAGCTTTTGTTTGCAGGAATGAAATAACAGCAAAGAATTCTAATCTAAATACCTTTTTTGACTGCCTTTACATAGATACATATATCCTTTTGAAGATGCATAAGTAAAGTACAATTTCCCCTTGAAATGTGCTATTGCAGTAACTCCCAATGGTTATAATTGGAATTATATGCACAGATTGAGAGGAAAGTAGAGCAGTATGCTAATTTTCTTTTGAGTATTGTGATTTCTTGCTCTAATTTTGTTCCACATATTAATTTCATTTATCTTCTACCAAAAAGCACCTTTGACTACCTCACGTATGCTCTCTTTGCTAATCTGTCTCCCTTGGGTTACTTGTAATATTCCAAATTCTGGAGCTGATTCAACCATCGACAACATGAATACAGCACTGATAAAGTGTTGATTGTATTGGTATCTGTTTTTGAATTACATGAGACATCAGGAAAAGCTGTCTTGAATGCTACTTCAGTAGCATAAAGAGGGAGACATAGTTTCTGATGTTTGTACTTGTAAATGTGTCACTCCTCTTCCTCTGGGAACACCATGAGGATTTTGTATTCCCAGGGCAGTATGAGGGTGTTCTAAATGGTCTGTCACAGCACTGCTTTATCCTGTGTCTGTGAGCAGGATGGGGGTGGCAGTTTAACAATTGCTGGTCTCTGCTTCTTCTAACTGAGGCTGACATGATCTTCAACTGTCCTGAAATACGAAATGCATGACCAGACTGCAGCCATGTCCCTTCTCATGGCAACATTTCTGTGCTCCATGTGGAAACAGTATTTCAGAATCAAAACTGCAGTTCCAATACTGATGGAGATTGGTCTTTCAAATACCGTGGGAAATAACTGACTTGTTTTTGAACGCTGGATAGCTCTGCTTATAAGTAAATTTGATGAATACATGTCAGGACTTTCCTAAGAAGTGATGCTGATTATTTTCTGTTTGTCTTCATGCCAAATTATGTTTGGTTCTGTAAGAGCTCTCCCCCTCCTTCTTCCTTCCTCGAGGTGGCCTGGAGGGGAATGGACTCCACATTGGTCATTTACTTTGATGTTTAATAGGAGCCTTTGGGGGCTATTAAATGCCAAGTTGTGAATGTGGCTCAGTTTAGGGTTAAGATTAAGATCTATGTGAGGCCTGTCCAACTAAAGACCTCTTGCAATAAGAGATGAATGGTGGATAGGTTAGAAGGATTGTTTAAAGAATGTAACTTCTACAGTTGCCCCAAACTCACTCGGGTTTACCTCTGTGCTTGTTAAATAGCAGAAGTGACACCTCACGTTTGCACGTATATACCCAGTTTGATCCTTCTCTTTACTTTTGACTGGGCTCAGTTCAATACCTTAAGGATTTTGGACTCTCAAGCTATCAGTAGTAGTAGAAATGTATCTAGGAATACTTTCTGGTAGAGAGGGGATTGTGTATTTCTTTCAGGTTTGAGTCTTGGTCCTGTGATCTGTATGTTGGTGGGACCTTAAGGTGACAACTGTAGCATGTGATACACAAGACCATATTAAATGCTAAATCCATTCATAAAGTAAAATCAGTACAGAGTGCACATTGGTACATGTGCCTGGAAGATTACTTGCTTTCTCTGAAGTAGAAATGACCTCACATGCCACCAACAGATGCGGAGTGAATCTGTTTGGGGTTTGTATTTAACCCTGAAGAGTCATTTTGTGATTTGAGCGGGGAATAGAAAAATTTACGTCACTAATACTTTGATGAAGTACTTGGACTCCAACCTTTCAGGTTAATTTGATGTTTGTCTCATAGCTTGTTTTAGGTGTTGTTTGTCATTCTAGGTTAGGTTATGGTAGTATCTCTTTGTGATCTTAGAGAAATAAGATTTCTTACAGAGGGAACTGTATTATATCTGAATTCTGATTTAGTGCCAGAGCCATTTGCAAGAAAACAATTTTCTAAATATTACCAAAAACTATGCAAACTAGTACTGACAGATGGCTGTAAGATAGACATTAAAATGGTCCACTTTAACAGTTTATATTGGATTTGGTTGCTGTTGTTGTGTTTAGATTAATAAAAGGAAAGCAAATGACAAAATTCATGGATTTTGAAATGTAGGCAATACTGGTGTATAATGAAATCAAACATACATTATATACTCCATTATTTCATGTCGATCTTTGTTATAAACTGTAGGTTGGTACTGAGAAAATAAATACAAATAAACACATTCCTTGGCAAACACCTAGAGCTTACATAGCAATGTTGTGATGAAGCTGCTGCTTTTCTTTTCCTACCCTCCCCCCATGAAAAATTAACACCATAGCCTTAAAACTCCAAAATTTTTGTTCTGCTTTGTTCCTTTAGTTTCCTCTCTTGAGACAATTGTGGTCATAGCTTATTTTCTCTTGTTTTCAGTAGAAGGGAAGCATCTTCCACCAAATATGAAAACAAAAATAGATCTCACTTAGAGCAGTAGAGGAAAATTTGGGGTGGTGGAGCCTGTTCTTTTTCTCACTGTTATTATAATATGACAACTGTAAGATAGGAATTCATGATCTCCACACTTCTTAATTATGGAAAAATGAGGTGTCTTCATTTCTTCTACTGCTATTAATTATTCTATTGTGAATTACTGATTCTGTTAAGATTTTTGTTAAAATTATTAATAGGAAATTACTATTAGATTCTAACCAATATTGTGATTTGTTGCCTTTATAATTATTTCTGGATTACTTTAACTATGTTTATAAGATAAAATTAGTAAAATATTAAAAAACTCAGTTCTTGTTTTTGAGAAACATTCTTAGTTTTTGAAACATTATTTGACAGACAAGAGTAGTAGAAACCGAATAATGAAAATAATTGTAATATTAAAATATAATGCTATCATTGGCCAAAACAGGGGAAAAAAAATCCCTGTAAATAACTCCTTGATAATTCTATATTGTTTTCCCAGGTTGACCTACACTTCATGAAAAAGATACCTCCCGGAGCTGAAGCATCAAACATCTTAGTTGGCGAACTGGAGTTCCTGGACCGTGCAGTTGTTGCTTTTGTTAGGTTATCTCCTGCAGTGCTGCTTACAGGACTAGCTGAAGTTCCAATTCCAACTAGGTACAGTTAGATTTCTGTGTCTTTGTGTTTTTCTAAGTATCTTGTGGAGACAGGGTGATGTCACCTTCAGTGAGTTTCACCATGTATCGGGTTATGAAATTTGCCACCTGCCCTTTAAATTATATTATTTGTATGCATATATTCTGTCTCTCTTTCTCCTTCCCTCTTTTGTTTCTGTAAAAGTAGAATTCTAGCAGACGACAGTACTGTGTTCCAGTTGTTTATGGCACTCATCTAGAATATGAAATACTGAGACTCAAATCCTTGCTCCTCGTCAAATTCTATAAGTATAGTGTAAAATAATTGGTGTAAAATAATAAGTATAGTATAAATAATAAGTATAGTATAAAATAAGTACATTTAGTATATATTTAAGTATATAGTATCATATAAATATAGTATAAATTTTGCTTTAATTTGTAGTTACTTTGGATATGACTTTTTTCATCTTCACTGATTCATGCATGTGTATAAGGGACATCGAGAGACTTAGCTTTGAAAAAACCTCTAAAGCCTTTCTCCATTTCTCCATTGCCTCTCCCAACCTCCCACCAAAGAAAACAAAAAAATCCCACAAAAACAAACAAACAGAAATTAAAACAATGCAGATGCATTGATATTTGGCCTAAAGAAAATTAAAAAATGAAAAATTAAGAAAACTTTTCTGCAAAAATTTGGTTTTAAAATAATTTAATAATGTTAAACATTATTTCCTTTGAACATATCCTGTGCATTTTAGAGAACCCCAAGCCCAGAGTAGAGGCTGTCTAAAGCCTTCTTAATGGGAGGAAAAAATGATTTAAAAATTATTTTTATTCAGAGGTAATTTCACTACCCTGATAGTGCAATAATACTACCATATAATAAGTAATAAAATTTAACAGAAAAAATAAAGTAATTGGTTCTGTTACATTAAGAGAACTAACGTTGAATTTATGTTAAAGTTTTCTATATTTAGATTATAACTGCATATATTTATTATGTAAGGTAAGGTTTGTTATGTAAGTAGGTTTTGATAGTCTCAATCAAGTCTGACTGCGAAGCTTATGCTATATTTCTGGAAATCATTTTCACATTTTTTCTAACTAGAGCTTCATGTTTAAATATGTGTGTGAGGATCTTGAAGGAGATTATAAATAATATTTCATAGAATGGCTTGGGTTGAAAGGGACCTCAAAGATCATCCAGTTCCAACTGCCCAGCCATAGGCAGGGATGCCACCCACTAGATCAGGCTGCCCAAAGCCCGATTCAGCCTGGCCTTGAGCATCTCCAGGGCTAGGGAATCCACAACTTCTTTTGGCAGTTTGTTCCAGTGCCTCACCACCCTCCATGCGAAGAATTTCTTCCTCACATCTAATCTAAATCTCCCCTACTTTTCCAGTTGACAGGGATTTTGCCTGACTGCCATGGCTTTTGAAATATGACATAGAATGTTTTGACAACTACATCAGACAGTTCCCTCAGGGCCCTGGGATGCATGTTATTGGGGCCCATAAACTTGTATCTGTGTTTGAGAGAGTTTCTTCTATTCCAATTTTAAATAAGTATTTCTGTAATGTATATAGTTACTTGCATCCATCTGCCTTATACAGTATTTTTATTTAACTTGCAGATTTTTGTTTATTCTTCTTGGACCATTGGGTAAAGGGCAACAATACCATGAGATTGGAAGATCAATTGCAACACTAATGACAGATGAGGTATTTTTATTCATGAGTTGCCTTTAGTCATTTTGTACTGACTGAAGAGGTATAACAGGGAACCTCGTGACTGAAGAGGTCAACCTGCAATATGTAATTGTCCAGTTGAAATCATGCATAAATAGATTTTAAGTTCATTTCATTGGCCTATAACTGCCCAGATTATGCTGCCATAAGGAGATAACAAAATGAGAGACAAGAGTAACGTGCAAGGTTATCTTCACTGAGAAGATTCCATTTTACACAGTTAATTTCCAGTGGTATAATTGAGTTTTAAATACCTTGGAATATTTAGCACCAATTTAGCTGAAACTGCTATGGAAACTGTGTACCAGATTTTCTAGTTAGTTGGAGCTGGGATTTCAGCTTCAGATGAGTAGGGGCCATTGTGAAATATTTTATGGGTATTCCTCTCCCCATCTCTTTTTCTTCCCACATACAGTTCTTTGTTTTTCACAGGTGTTCCATGATGTTGCTTACAAAGCAAAAGATCGAAATGACTTGGTGTCTGGAATTGATGAGTTTCTTGATCAAGTTACAGTTCTCCCTCCTGGTGAATGGGACCCAACAATTCGAATAGAGCCACCTAAAAATGTTCCCTCTCAGGTTTGTACATTGTAAGAAGTACTTTTAAAGGTTGTGATGAAATGAAGTTTTGCTGAGTAGAATTGACTCATTAATTTAGCTTTTAGCAAAATCACTATATAGACATTTTGCGTTTTTTCTGTTGGTTACTTTGCTTAAAGAGAACTGTTGTCTTGAAAACACGTAGTATAGTCATGACAGTCTGTGCAGTTCAATACTAGGTCTCTCCTTAATAAAGACAGATGGATCTAAAGATCTTAAATTGAGGAGTCATAAAGGTCGTAAGGAGTCATAAAGGTCATCACAAACAACCATGGTTTGCTTTTGTTCTAAACTTATGGTATCCTAGTTTTCTGAAACAAAAAAGACAAACACAAATCCCAAATATTCCATTGCATGTGAGTGTATATCCTCCTACAGGTGCAGTTGTCCTCAGAAGATGATTCAAACAAGCAGAAAAAGGAATCTCTTTTTTCTTGATTTTTTTTTTTATAGTATGACATGATTGTGTCTAATTACTCGGCATGGATTGTTACTGAACAGTGACTGTTCACAAAGCTTTTCCATCATTTATCTACTCTCCTATTCTTTGATGATAGTAGTAATCCATTTTGAATTTTGCTGTGTATTTCAGACGTATAGTGTAAGATTTGTTACTTATAGTTCTTGTCAGTAGATGCTGCTGGTTATGCTAAGTTGCTAGTGAAATCAAAATGCAATGACCAGATAAGAGTAAGAAACGATCAAAGCAGTCCGGCGTGCTGCACTTAAAAATGCTTTCTGATAACAGGATTTTCTTTGATCAATTCTTTAAATTTCTTTTAGGTTACAGTTCCTTCTACTATTTCACAGAATCACAGAATGTCTAGGTTGGAAGAGACCTACAAGATCACCGAGTCCAACCTCTGACCTAACACTAACAAATCATCCCCTAAACCATATCCCTAAGCTCTACATCTAAATGTCTTTGAAAGACCTCCAGGGATGGGGGACTCAACCACTTCCCTGGGCAGCCTATCCCAATGCCTAACAACCCTTTCAGTAAAGAAGTTTTTCCTAATATCCAACCTAAACCTCCCCCTGCGCAACTTTAGCCCATTCCCCCTCGTCCTGTCACCAGGCACGTGGGAGAAAAGACCAACCCCCACCTCGCTACAGCCTCCTTTCAGGTACCTGTAGAGTGCGATAAGGTCACCCCTGAGCCTCCTTTTCTCCAGGCTGAACAATCCCAGCTCCCTCAGCCGCTCCTCATAAGACTTGTTCTCCAGACCCTTCACCAGCTTCGTAGCCCTTCTCTGGATTCGCTCAAGCACCTCCATGTCCTTCTTGCAGTGAGGGGCCCAAAACTGAACACAGTACTCGAGGTGCGGCCTCACCAGAGCCGAGTACAGGGGGACAGTCACATCCCTGGACCTGCTGGCCACGCTGTTTCTTATGCAAGCCAGGATGCTGTTGGCCTTCTTGGCTGCCTGAGCGCACTGCTGGCTCATATTCAGCCGACTATCAACCAAAACTCCCAGGTCCTTCTCTGACAGGCAGCTTTCTATCCAAACATCTTCTGGTTACAGTGCTGTTTATGAAGAGGTTATGCTGTTGAATCATACAATAAAATTTAAACGTTTAGTCTTTCAACTGTCAAAGTCTGTTTCCTTTGCTAAAATTGTGTTTGGTTGTAAATTGCTAAGAAAAGTATCTTTTCCTTCTGGCAGGAGAAGCGTAAGATCCCAGGAGTGCCAAATGGGACTGCAGCCCATGGGGATCCAGAACAACCTGGAGGGCACTCTGGACCAGAACTGCAACGCACTGGAAAGTTAGTGAAAATATATTCAAAATTTTAAGTATACTAACTGGTGTACTTTCAAAGACATAATAACAGTCTAATTCCCACTTAAGTGACTGACTTGGCATATAATTTTTTTTGAGGCCTTATTCGTGATTTGCATACCATGTAGTTGAAAAAGATAATACTTGCTAATTTGTAGAGAGGGCGAGAGGAATTAAATTTTAACATTGTATTTACTGCAAGCTCCTTTCTTTATTATTTATAAAGGTCAGACTGCTGTTAAACTCATTTAACATTTCTTATTTCTGTTTGAAGGAGAAGTTGGAAATGGTCTTGTCACATATTATGAATGCTTACAACTATTCTGCTGTTGAATTTTCTGGGTTGTACAGTAGCACTTTTTTTTTTTTCCTCAGTAAGCCCTGGTATATGAAACTATAGTGGTGGCTACAACATACACACATCTGAGGGAAGAATTTGTTCCAAGGAATACTTACACTCTCTGGTATGGTGTGGTGTAAGCCCATCAGCTATCAGGAGTTACCTTAGTGCAGCATCATCATGCTGGTAGCTGTATATTAGACATTTCCTTTTCTTTGTTGCCTCTTGATAATTAACTGTCATTCCTATCTACGTAAGGCTAAACATTCAGATGCAGTGTTGCTGTACACGATGCAGCAGAGGCGCGTAATGGTCAGTCTGTCTGTAAGTCATTCTTCCTTATGGTGAACCTGTTATGGCAGGCTTGAAGGATCATTTTAGTATTTAGGAGCAGGTAACACTTTGTCTCCCCACTTTACCTCAGCACCATCTGATATGTGCATATGAGAAAAAGAGCATTGTGGGATATTTGTTTTAACTTCGTTGTTTATTGTAATGCACTGTCTGTTCCTAAATATTTTATCATATTTAGCATAGCGTAAATGACAAAATATGACAATTCTTGTCCTTGGAAAGTTATGGCCTAGATTTAATTCTGTTACCAAGTGTATGTAGGTTCTCAAATAAAGAATGTGATGTGCCCTACATGTAGAAGTGTGGGCAAATGGGCACTGTAGTAGCTCTCTCATTGAAGAAATGCAAAGAATTATTTCACAAAAATACTAGAGTTGTATGTGTGGGAGCTAACAACTGTTCAGAAGTTGGGTCTGGGTGATTACATGAAAGTCTTAAAAACAGAACCATGCATATTATTTTGTTTTAAAAACAATTTATTTTATTTTAATTAATGAAAACAATTTCCTGGTTAAAGTTACCAGAACAGAGTTCCCAGAAACTTTCTTCTGGAGAAGGATGAATTATAAGGGGATGAATTGTTTGATTAAGGGAGCTACTCTGCAGCTACTAAGCAATATTATGGAAAAAAATTCAGTAAACTTTTTTCATTAATTTTCTCTCTTTTATTTTTTAGATTTTTTGGAGGATTGATTTTAGATATAAAAAGAAAAGCTCCGTTCTTCTGGAGTGACTTCAGGGATGCTCTCAGCCTACAGTGTCTGGCATCATTTTTATTTCTCTACTGTGCTTGCATGTCTCCTGTCATCACATTTGGTGGTCTACTAGGAGAAGCAACTGAAGGTCGTATAGTATGTGTTAAATCTGAACTTTCAAAGCAAACTTACATTTGTAGGTTTGTGGTTAGTATTTTTTTGTTATTACTGTTGTTACATGAGGGCGCAACCTTTAAAATACTTGTGTTTCAATGTTTAGAAGATGACAAATCAATGCGTTGGTAAAAGAACATGATTGAAAATTTATAGACACTTCAATCTGTATCATTTTCAGAGTGCAATAGAATCGCTGTTTGGAGCATCCATGACTGGAATTGCCTACTCTCTCTTTGGTGGACAGCCCCTCACTATACTTGGCAGCACAGGACCAGTATTAGTGTTTGAGAAGATCTTATTCAAATTTTGCAAGTAAGTGGAGTAAAGCTATTTAAAATTTCAAACATATTTTTAAATGAAATGGCTAAATGTGTATGACCAAATAACATTTATGGAATCCTTATATGCAAGGTAAAGACTTACTCCACTGACTTATTTGTACGCAAAGATGTTTGAAATGGGTGAGATCACGATATGCATCATTGCTAAGGTGTTTTTGGGTAAAATTAGAAACATTGATCACCAAATTCGAACATCTGCAGAAATAAGATCAGGAGTTTGTTTCGAAGTGGACTGCTTAGGCTTTTGGAGACTGAAAATTATTCAGTGACTGTGAGAAGTGTATTGTTGGTAATGCAAAAAGGGTGGGTTGGTTCTGCTCCCCGCCCTCCTACCTGCTCCCTGCCTTCCCTCTGCTGCCCCCCAAACTGTATCCAAAATAAACACATCCCTAGGAAAAACAATTTTGGACCTGCTTCTTCTACATCTAGGAAACCGTGGCTGGATAGAAGTTAAAGTGTATTTATTTATTTTTTCTTTAGAGAGTATGGATTGTCATATCTTTCTCTGAGAGCTAGCATTGGACTGTGGACTGCAATCCTGTGCATCATCCTTGTTGCAACTGATGCAAGTTCCCTAGTCTGTTACATTACACGGTTTACTGAAGAAGCTTTTGCTTCTCTTATCTGCATCATTTTCATTTATGAGGCCTTAGAGAAGCTATTTCATCTCAGTGAGACATACCCAATCAACATGCATAATGATTTGGATCTTCTGACTAAATACTCGTAAGTATGATTTCTTCTCTTACCACTGGGGTTTTTCTTAGGTGACGATGTTTCTGATGTCTAGTGCACGGCAGGAAAAGTTTTCAATGGTTGTGAACTTAACATGTAGAAGCCATTCAGTTAGGCATGATTCTGACACATGGAAGTAGTCATTACTAGAGGAATCAAACTCTAATCTTAAGTAAAAATATCTTGACTTGGAGATTTGGAAAAGTTTCATGTGTGAAAGTTGGAAGTCCTACAATAAAAGAGAGTCTCGGAACAACCTCAGCTTTAGGTTTTTATTCACATTTTTATTTAATTGGGTGCAACTCAATGAACTCTTAGTATAACTTTGTACTGGTGCTTCATAATGTTTTATTGAGCGTTCAGGCATATTTTTTATCATATTTATCTGTTTTTTCTTCAAACTGAAATATTGATCAATATAAAAAATTGATATACCTCCCTTTATTTTAGCCTCCATGGCAGCTAAGGTTCAAGCTCCGAGAACTGGAGAGGATTCAGACTTGTTAGGTGCTTCTTAGAAGTGATTGATTTTGTCATGATCAATTAGTTCTTAATAAGATTTTTAATATGACTCCATTTAAGCACCTGTACTTTACTATGTTTGACAAGGTTTGACAAGTGTTTTTTGATTAGGAGTGTTAATAAAGGACAAGATCCTAATCTGGTTTGAGGCCAATTAAGCATGGTCACCCCAGCAACTAAAATGTCATTAAAAAGCATTTTCAGAGAAGATCCGCCCCCAGAAATGTCTTTGTTATTCCACTGAACCCATTTGAACCCTCTGCATGAGCAGGGTGGGACCCAAAAGAAACAATGCTTGAACAGTGCCACGTCTTCTGTTCAGTGGAAAAACAGGAGTGTCTCAACCAAATGTCTCATTTGCATTTTAAGCTGAGAAAAACAAAACACAGCAACAGAGAAAATAATTGAGCTTTGTGTATGTTGTCATCACTAGTAAAATAGGTAGTAGAACCTGAATCTGAGTGTGCATATCTTAATATACAGAACAAGTTAAAATATAGAAACTGTAGTTAGTTCTGCTATGACATGCTCTGTCATTATGCTGAAAAAATAGTATTTTCCTCTAAGAGTTTAATTGGTAGACAAAGAAATACTAGTTTGAAGAGCAGTTTACATGGCAGTAAACATCAATAGACCATGAATGCAGTTAGATTATATCCTGATCTCGTTTAACTTAATGAAGTTGATATTTTACTCTAAAGAGCCTTATATAGAACAGTATTTGTGGATTTTCTTTTCCTATAACACTTCAAAGTAGTTGTGTCAAAGGGAAACAGAATATGATGTTATAATATTGTTTTGACAAACAGATGTTGAAATATTATACAAAGACAACATTTTATTCAGAAACCATTTAGCAGGCAGAGCTTAGATGTTAAAATATGTAATGAGAAACAAAAATGGGGATATTATGTATCTGTGGTAAGCTGGCTTTATTTGTTCTTAGCTGCAAATCTATTTGAAATTTCAGGAAGGTAAATTAACAGTCTTGCTTTGTATAGTACTACAGTGATAGGTATCTCTATTTTATGATAAAGTTTTATCATTCTCCTCCTTACATTTAAAATCAATGTATTTGTTTTTATTTAAAATTCCATTCACTGATCAGAATGCCAAAATGATTTTTGATGGGTGCTGTTTACTTACTGCCTGTTGTTAGTAACTGTCTTCATTGAATACAGAACTTGCAGAGCACACACACACACACACACACACACACACACACACACACACGGAAGAAAAAAAAAGGGAGAAAAAGAAAAAAAAAGGCAGCAATTGTCACCCTCCGATTAAAGCTATTGACCTGTTCTATAGTGTTAGAATACTAGCACAAAAGTTTTAGAGCTTTCCAAATGCAATTCCTGAACAATAAGCATCTTCCAGATGTTTGTTGACTACTGCCTGATGATTTCAAGCAAATACAGAATCACATATCATGATCAAAATTGTATGATAAAATGGTCATGTACAATTATTTATAGGGTCATCATTTCATACATATATTCTCAGTTATTCATTCACTCTGAATAGTGCAAATAAATTGACTTTTCAGCTCTTACATTGCATTTCACTTACGGCATCTGTGTTATATCTTCTACTTGCAGCAACAGCCTATTTATTACTAATAGCATGACCATGGCAACTGACCCCTCTAATGTCAAAACGAGTAGCTGTAGGCACAGTTATAGGCAGCATAGTTCTCAAGAGATGTGGCTTATATATTTTTTTACATTAAACCTGATTGTTGGAGACATCAGTATGCATATTGATTATTTTGCATCTAATTCACTGTCTGCTCTGCTGTCTCAGAGCCCATCTGCTTGTTCCAAGGATCTGTGCACTGAACATTGTGAAGTGGTAATTCCAGCCTATTGTGTTCCCTCCTCTCCCCTTCACCATAGTTTGTCTTAGTTCTTCAGAACTGGCCCCAAAAGATTGGGAGAGCTGAAAGATGTGCTGTGTTGGAGCAACTGCACCTCAGCTGTCCAAATCACCAGCGCATTCACAAAAGGCTGGGTGAATTATCATCAATTATCATCTGCATGTGACCATCACAAGACAAAAAAATAATAATTCAAATTTCATAAATTCCTGAGTAAAAAAGACCTGTCAGTGGAAATGTTGATATAACTGTACCTGCATTGCTAAGGCTAATATTTGATTTTTGCAAGTCATGTTTGGTCCTTGAAAAACTGAATGTTACATTCCTTGATATAGCTGGAGTGTGTGAACACCCAGAAAATTAACTGTCTCTGTGATATACAGTGTTTGGTAGTGGCAGTGATGATTCATCTAGCTAATACTGTGATTTCTTTAAATATCCTGGGGAAAAAAAAAAAAATAGGGAAAAAAATTCTAATTAACAAAAATCATAGAACTTACATTGTTACATGATTGCTTTTTCATTCAGATAGTGAGTCCAGTTTTCTCAAATGTTACAGTCATGGAATGGTTTGGGTTGGAAGGGACTTTAAAGATCATCTAATTCCATCCCCCCTGCCATGGGCAGGGACACCTTCTGTTAGACCAGATTGCTCAAAGCTCCATCCAACTTGGCCTTGAACACCTCCAGGGGTGGGGTATCCACAGCTTCTGTGGGCAGCCTGTTCCAGTCCTTCACTCTCACAGTAAAGAATTTCTTTCCAACATCTATTTGAAACCTACCTTATTTTAGTTTAAAACCTTTACTACTTGTCTTATCCCTGACAAAGAGTCCCTACCCAGCTTTCCTGTAGGCCCCCCTGAGGTACTAGAAGACTGCTATAAGGTCTCTGTAGAGCCCTGTGGTGCAGAGTCTGAGAAGCTTTCTGGCAGAGCTTGAAACCTTACCAAGTCTGAAAATAAAAGCATTACAGTTTTTAAAAATTCTATGCTTAATACTTTATTTTGATTCAAGAATTTTTAAATGGGTTGCCTGATGTATTTAATCATTCCAAAAGCACTCAACCTATTTGGACCGAGACTTTATGAAGGTAAAACAAGTATACAACTTTTCAACTTTTTTAAAAGGAAGTTAGTTAAAATACAAACAGTCTGGAATATGATTTTAAAATAATATTCAAGGAAAACAAACATTCAGTCTAGCAAATCAGAGTCAGCACCATATTTCAATTATGTTACAGGAACATCTTTCCTAAGTTTCAGAGCTATATTCCTTCAATTTTCATCTGAAAAAAGGCCATCATAGTTCATTTGCTTCCAGGTAAATGGAAAGACCTCCTCATCTCTATCTTCCTTTCTTCAAGGAAAAGTCTCTCCCTTCATTCCATATTCCAAAGGCCAACAGTGTTTTCTTAACAGTCTGGTTCCTTCAGCACAGATTGCCAGGAGGAGTTCAAGGGACTGATTTCGTTTCCCTCACTGTTAAAACTGATTTTCCCTTTTCAACATATTTGTAAACATTTTCATCTGGTACTGGCCTTTTCCATCCACCCAGTTTACCAGTGAAAAAGGGTGCAGAAAGTTACTGTTGCTGCTACGGTTCCTTCTGCATAGACAGCCAGGAACAGCTTCGGCTTACACTCAGGACCAGTTTGAATGACTCTACATGTCTTTATCAGTTCTAGAAATATCCATAAGTTCCAGAAGGATCTTACTAGAAGACAAGTAAGCTCAAAAACTTACTTGAAGTAAAAATCTCAGTTATGTGGACTTGAATTTGGGGACTTTCATGAGAAATGAGAAGCTTTTTCTGCAGCATCTGACTCCAGTCCTTCTATTTGTAGTTCAAATGGGTAGCAGACTTGGACTGAAACTGGTCCTGTCCTTAAAGGACCAGCATACTCTGTTACAGAAGCTAATTAGTATCTGCTGTTTTGCTAATTAAAACAGCTGTTTGCATTTTTTATCTTTGGGGATTTTAAAGACAAGTTTTTAATTGTTAGTAAAGCCTTGGCAGTTCTTTAATTAGCAATGGGTGAACTTCAAAAGGTTGAGCAACTCATTTCTCTTTGGATGCTTTGCAAAAGCTTATGTAAATCTTTTATCTCGAATCTGCAGTTCTGTACTGGGAAACTCAGGTTATACTGTAAAATTCCTGTTTTCTGTATTCTCACTTGTGTCTACTAAAAACAAAAAAAGTTAAATAGGTCAGGGTAATGTATATATTTGAAGCTTTGGTCTAAGATGTGGCCTAGCCTTCTCCCTTATCATATGGCCTTTCTAAGGATGCTCTGATGTCCATAGGTTTGCATCCCAGTATTGTTGCCTTTGTCTTGGTGAAGAAATGATTTTGACTCAGGAAAAGTCATTGGCGTGCTGTTAGTATCATCCTTTGGAGTACTAGAAAGACAAAGAAAATATCATTTTAAATGGTTTGTATTTCAAACAGATTGTAACCATATTTCAAGTGAGAAAGACGTATTTTGGGTGGGTTTGACTTCTGTCATAAACAATCTCCATTGCAGGAATTTGATATAAAAGACTGTACTACATATATCTCCTCTTACACCTAAGAGTATAGAAGCCATTAGTAGTATCTGCCATAATAAACCTTAGAAGACTATAAAAAGAACATTTAGAACAGCTTTGTTTTATATTTTTTTTATTAAATTGCACATACCCAAATATTTGAAAATCAGCTCAAAGTCCTCCTAAAAATGTTCTTATTTACTGTTTTACCACTTTAGGTAGAATATATTAATTTGTTGCAGAATCCTATCAAATTCAAAAAGACAAAAGTATCTTTTGTTGCATGATCTAATGAGCGTATAAATAGTCCTGATGCACTTTTTACTCTTTTTCTTTGTTATGCTTCTTTGTTACTTTGCATTAAAATGTTGGCCATGGTCCTTAGATGATCTTTCAGGAAAATCCGTTTAACTTTTTCTTCAAGTGCTGTCTTTAGGCTATAGGTAATAAGGCATTTAGGAACTAGATCAAAAAAAGGACAAAGGCAACCAGTGTGCTGCTGTGGTGCAGTTTTTTTTATTTTTAAAAAGCATTGTTTTAAAGGAATTTAAATACAGTAGCTGTAGTGTTTGTTAAATGAAATACACATATTTTTTGGTCTGGGCTTTATATTTTCTTTCTTAGTATTTTTTTTTTTTATCGTGACCTTTTTGTATTTGTCATGCCATTAGCATTTGTAGGTTGGCATAGCAACTCTTTTATTTCTGCATTCTCCTCCTCCTGCCTTTTCCTACTCCCATAGCAAATATATCTCCAGTTAGTGAATTCTGTCTGTAACACCGATGCACATCAGTTTTAATGTGTACGTTAAATATTGCTAGGAAAGGAGACCTCTGCTACTGAGTGGATTGAAAATAGAGGTTCTCAAAAGGAAAACAAAATGAACATCCTGGATGAAAGTAATGAGATTTAGAAAACAATCCAGTATTCTTTAAAAGACAGAGATAGTTATCTATGAATACAGAAGATAAATTATTTCTCTGAGTGAGGTTCAGATCCTGGGATTTTATATACCTTCTGTTTTTTATCAGTCCTTTTTTCAGAGAGGTGGATTCATGTTGTTTTTAATAATTCTTTACCAGAAGTTACTCAATTATTAACAGATTACATTGAATAATTTTAAAGTGATTTCTTGGCATAGTAATATGCATATTACAATCTGTCTTGGTATTGACATGCACTTAAGAATTAGGAGTAGAAAATCCCACTCTGATGTAATTAAGGAGCCAAGATCATGTCAATCTCAGTATCTTTTGCAGGCTATAGAAACCATTGCTTCTAGAAGTCATTGTGAAGATCAGTTTTGTGCATACCACTATCTGCACAAAGAAGCTTTAAATCTTTCATTCTATATTTGTATATGTATATATATAATATTGATATTAATCAAATACATTATTACTGGATGTAAATTACATTCTTCTATGCTTTATATTCCTTGAGCTGCAGGAGGAATGGGTAGTCACTAATGATGAGCACATGGGATTCTCATTGGGATCCCAAACATATAGTTGAATTCCGGTTCATGTAATGATTTCTTTGTAGTCAGATATGATTATAGATTTTCTTCCCCCATTTGTAACTTTTTCCCCCTACAGTTAAGTAACTGTGCCATATCCTCTGTTTCTTCCCCTAAGAATGTCCCTCTTCTTCCTGGAACCATGCAACTGCCATCATCAAGTTTAAGTGCTGGTTCCCTTCTGCTTCCTGACAAACCCTGGAATCCAGAAATAATTTTGCTTTATTCTAGGACTTCCCTATCTCTGCTCAACCCGACTGACTCGTTTTATTTTCTCCTTCTGTTGAGTCCAGTAAGTGCTCACCTAGCTTCATTCTTTCCTATTCCCTATCCCCTCTGCTTTGGAATAGGATCTCTATGTTAAGCAATTCTGCATGGCAATAAGCTGGTCTATACAGCGTTGTCTTAATCTGGTAAAGTTTATGTACAATCCTTGGATTACATTTACTGTACATTTGTGTATCGGTACACTACACTTGAATGATCAAAAGTTGATGTTAATCTGACCATATAGTTTGTGAATCTCTTCTCAGGTATAAGTGTTTTATTTTTTTTAACTTTGGAAGTGGGGTTAGATTACAACCTAGAACTATTTCTGAGTGAAAGCTTTCAGTTGAATAATGGAAATGAGAAATGTCCCACATAATAACACAGATTTTCTTCAAGATAAACTCTCTCTGTAGCAGTTGCATACCATAATATTGATAAAAATGTGTGGACTGTGTTCTGCACCTGGCAGCTAATAAAGACCAGTTTTTATGAGTGACAGACAAGTTTAACAAAACTACAGTGTAATTATAAACCTGTTTTCTAGACTTTCCCCTTGGGTGAACATTGTTTTCCTTCTTAGGAGCTATCCAAAGAAACCCAATTCTTTGTGATTTGTTCACTGTGACACCAGTTCTCCCCCCTCTCTCCCCCCCAAATATGTATATATAGATATATTTATGTGTGTATGAATTTGTTGTGCTGCTGAGTGCATTATCTAGATCCTTTTGTAGTTTTTTTTTTTTTTTTTTTTTCTCCTCAGCTTCACCAACTAAGCTATATAGACTTCCAAATTTGTAGAATATACTTAGATGCCTACTGATGTTCATGATTGTCAGAGAGGGGCTACTTAACTTAATGACTCAATGGTCTAATTCAGGATGGCAGATCTCATTAATAAATGAAGAAAAAAAATTCATCTTGCCATGACAGCTGTGCCTTGAAAGGATTTCATGATACTGAGAATAGAACCCAACTGACAAGTCCATTTCCCATCACTATTAATTATTTTGCTTCCAGTTTCTTCTCCACTGAGACCTTGGTTTCATCATTATGAATGTTGACATGAGAGGGAGTATGGTAAATATAATGCCGGGGATATACAGGTGTTATACATATGGGACAGCAGAGGAGATGAAGTCTATGATGCTGTTGTCTCTTTGTGTAGCAGCTGGACAAACAGAAGGACTCTTCAAGTACTCGTAAGAGTCACATGAAAATAGTATATTTGGAGACAACCTAAACATTAGTGGCATTCTGATACAGCCTTCTAAATACAATGTTGGCAATGCTTATGCGTATGTTGTATTGCATTACTTTTAAAATGAAATTAGTGATGTTATCTTCAATTTTCTGTGATGTTCTTACTCTGTTATCAATGCACAGCATACCCGTAGAGCATAGTCTGCTTCTTAGGGGAAAAGCTTCTTACTCTTTACCAAATATGTGTTCTGATACCTAGTGAGACATACTGTTTAACCAAGCACATTTTGTAATTTATTTGTCATAGTTGCCTGTTTATTTATTATTATTATTTTTTATATAAATATTCATATCAAGCAAATCTCATTCTCTATATTAAGCGAGCCCAAAAGAGATTTTTCCATTCCAGGAAGGGGAAATAGTGTGTTAGCTAATCATGAAGAAGCTCCAGTTGAACCTTTTATAGAGCAGAGCCTTATCTAGTATTGATAGGTGTAGTTTTTAGTATGCACATGCTGGAAATATAGGAACTCTAAAACAGAACCATATGAATTGCATAAAATCATTTGTAGGAAGCATTTCCCAGCCTTGAAAAGAACATACTATAAAATGGCAGTTGCCTAGGGATGAGTGGCTGTGAGGCTTCCAAAGGAGCTGCACCATGTAAGGGTTATTTATTTACTCACAAAAACACCATGGAAGACTCTTGTTCAGAGCCCTTACATTATCTGTAATGGCAGCAGAACGGGCTCACACCATGCTGCACTGTGTGGGGAGGAGGGTGTGCGCAACGGAGCTTCATAAGCACATGGAGAATAAGCTTGAAGAACTGGGAATGAGAGGTAGAAATTAGGGATTCTCCCACCAGACTTCTGTTAATTTTGATCAAGTAAATAGGCCTAGGGAATACGTTTAGGGAATACTTTGTAGTAAAAAGGCACACTCAGGATTGAGTGTTTTAATACAGAACGTTTCACCTGAAAGGTTGCTGAGCAGCAGTGATTTTATTGCTGATAAAAGGGGAGGACAACTTTACATATAAAGCAACAGGTTTCTAATTTACCAACCCATATTCTCTTTCCCTTTGTCCCAAGGAAGAGGGATCGTACAGACAAGTCTTTTCAGTGCTAATAGGGTTAGTAATGACTGTTCCTTTTGGGGAACACTGATAGTAATTTGAGGTGTCCTGAAGCTGCTGTTGTCAAACCCTAGCTTTGCTCTTTGAAAACAGAACAAGATGCAGAAAATGTCAAGCACAGTGAAGTTATGATGGTTGCCTAAAGTTAATGAAACTTAAGAAAAAAAATCAGCACATTGGCAGCAGAGTTTTTTTTTTTTCAATTATTATTTTTATTATTTTTTTTACTGTAGTGATGCCTCTGCTTTCGCCACCACAGCTAATGCTGTATTCTTCCCTGCCTATGTTCTAGCCATGAAAAAAGCAATTTCTTCCTAGCCATGATGAAAAAGAATCAAATCCTTCTGTATCTTTTGGCATAGCAAAGGTGATTGCTGGCTTGTTATCATCAATAGGCATGGGAGTGTATTGCTTAGTTGCTACTGTATTTGGAGCTGAATATGTTGCTTAGAAAATGTACTAATAGATGTATGTACAGTCTCTTGCTCATTGGTAACAGCATAAACTCCACATACATCTCTTGCAGAGGGCAAGTGCCTAGCACCTTAAACAATTTTAAAAGGATTTAAGCACATTTGATCCTTCAAGAAGCAATACAATTTTACTTAATTCTACCTTCTGAATAATAATTTATCAAGAAAATAGAAAGATGTGTTAGTGGTTAATAATTCAGTGTATTTTACTTCTTCTCTTGAGAGCTGACCTCTCTGTTAGAGTAAAAATAATGATGAAAGAGACTAAAAGTTTTAAGAGATGAAAGTAGAAAGCCTTATTTCTCTAATGTGAGTTCCTTCTTGTAGGTCAGTTGTTTTGGGAAATAGTCATCATTGCAGCAATTACATCTCTTATGAAATGTCACATTTTGGTAGTTACTCTTTTATGTTCTGGCACTGAATGGCACCTCCAGTTGTGTTTTCTGGGCTGGAGAGGGATTGTCAATCCATCTCCCATTTCTGTGATGCTAAGCAAAGATCTGCTCTGACTTTAATTGTACCTCTTTCAGTAGAAAGCAGGATACGATCTTTACAGTTAGGGCCTGATTCTGCACCCATTCTATGGCAAAAGCTGGGTGCAGGGTAAAGTTTTTGGTCTGTATAGGCAGAGTTTGCACAAGTCACTTCCTGAAGGATGATCTGCCATCAGTAAATGCCAACAAAACCTGGTACAGGCCAGACTCAAATGCTGCAAAGAAGGAAAGTGGTATTGATCTAGCAATGAACAGAGCGATGATCTCATCCGAAGGTGAATTACTTGAGCTGTATTGAACTATGCCTTCAATTGTCAGGCTTTTGAGTTTAAGGAAATAGAAAATTGTGGCTTCTCTAACTTCTAAATGGAACTTTGCAGTTTTCAGTACGTGTACTTGTGCTGTATAGTGTTGGTGACATGCACAGTCTTCCCTTCTAGTGAGAAAGTGACTGTGATTGAACAGCCCATGTCACCTTGGCCATCAAATTCCAATGGGCCATCGCCCAGCGTCTGGCCAGTCTGCGATCAGCGATGGACCACAGGGGGCAGGGAGCTCCTGTGCTCCCAGGAAACAATAGTAACCTGAAATAGCCACACTTGTATTGTTGCATGAACGTCATATACTCCCTTGCAGTAGCATAGACATCCCATTTATTGACTTTATTATGCTACCTTAACTCACTGTTATTGATGTGCTTCATTTAATTGTTTTGTAATATTTTAAACATGCATTGAACACGCATTCATTTTGCACTTGAGGCCTGATCCAAAGCATATTGTCTATTTGAAAGATCCAGTCTACTTCAATGACTTTTGGCTCAGGCCCTCTATTTTTCTGAATGCCATTGCTTTTCTTTTTTTTTTTTCTTTTTGTTCATGGGCTATAAGACTTTTTTCTTTCTCTTATAAATAGCTGCATTTGTAATAAAAGCAAGGACTTGCACAAAGATAACCTACATCTCTCCCTCTCTGTATATTAAATGCAGCTGTTTTGTCACATGTATAGTATTGTAATGGAAATACAATAGCACTATTCTGTACTCGTAATGTAGATAGCAGAATTCCATATAGAGAAAATATCACAATTTTATGTAAGAATCATCATCCTTGTTTTGTGGAAAGGTAAACGTCCACAGAGAAAATTGATGGCTTAGCTAAGTGAATAAAGTGATACTCTGCTAGAATTAGAATGCAAATGTGTGCTTAATGGCTGTCTACTGTATAGTTAGATTTTGTTCTGTACTCAGCTACTCCTGACACCTTTATCAGAAAAAGGAGTACAGAATTTATTTGCAGCTATCATAAGCAAGTTAAAATACGAGCAGGATAGATAGTACTATAGATTTTTGAAGTAGGATTAATTTGAACACAACTGCAAAGAACACTTGACATCTTGGAACCTAGAGAGTACCCTGCAGATTTTGAAGTCTTTGTCAAAGAAAAAGCCTCCCACAGTTGCTTCAGAGGCTTTAAAGACTTAATTTTTGTTTTAAATTGCCTTTTTGAAGTATTGTCCTCCCACACTGCCTCTTCACCTTTATGTATGTTAAAATACACAATTTAGAATGAAAAGTATGCTTTTAAAGTAGCTGTGGGGAGAGGAAAAACAACAGACATGAAAGTTCCCAGAGCCTATGGTGCTGGTGATCTTGCAGAGATCAGTTGACCAGGCACTTTGTCCATTTTTCACACGAAGGCATTCTGGTAAAGAAAAAGAAACAGAATACAGACAGTTTGCATTTCAGAAACCTGTCAGCCTTGGAACTGTGCATAGTGTCTAATCCCATGTCAGGAAATACTGGTATAAGGGACTGGCACATTCTCAGTGTTAAAAACTGTGCTCAGAAGTATCAAAAGAAGGAAAATAGAGGGAAAAACATGCTGTGGACAGTGGTTTAAATACGTCATGTAACGTACTGTATATGCATATGCACCTCACAGCAAATTTTACTCTAGTAATAGCACTAGCTACTGAACTAAAAATTTTTTTAAAGCATGCATTTATTGAATTCATTTAAACTAAGATTATATGGCAAAGTAGAGCACAATTTTAATGTCATAAAGTTGATAATTTGGATTTGTATCAGATACATACTTTATTATTAAAGAAAATACACTGTTTTGTCTTTTCAGATGCAATTGTGTGGAACCAGAACATCCTAGCAATAAAACCTTACAGTACTGGCAGGACTACAATATATCTGCATCTAACGTGCCGTGGGGGAACCTAACTGTGTCAGTAAGTGAAATATTGGAACTTAGTAAACAAAGGTATAAGCATAAATAAGCATTTTATCTATTCTTAAGCAGCATATATATAGGAAAAATACTGTTTTTTTTCTGATCCTACTTGTTCAAATAGAGCATATAATATACTTAACTGAACAAAAGTTAACATAGACTTTGTAGAATTCTCTCTTTTTGTAAACATTTTGGTAGATCATTATGCAGTCTTTGATAGTACACATTAAAGCAAGTATGTGCATTTTGTGCCCTGCTTTGGAAACTCCTTGACACACTAGCACAAGAGTTTGACTGAGATTAAGTCTAAACATGTCAAATGATAACGGATTTGTCCTAAATTCTGCCAGATGGCAAAACCAAAGTTCCCTTGTGTAGAAAGACTCTAGAAGCGTTTATTTCCCCTAAAACATTCTTCCAGCTGTTCAGGCTATAAAGGAAAGGAAGGGGAGAAATTCTCTAAAGTTCCTGTTCCTTATCTAGGTCTTCAGTCTTACGGATGTCTTAGTTAGGCAAATAATTTTACTGGGAGGAAGGACAGGAAAAAGCTACAAACAGTTCAGGTTAGTTCACATGGTTAAGTTGTTTCTAAATTGTACGCTTTCCTACATTTAAAGGATGTACTATTTCAGATTTTACTTCTTTAAAGCAACCTTTGCAACCTGATTAAAATGGCATATTGTGATCTAGCCAACAGTTTTTGTCACAAAGGTATCATATAGTTACAAAGCAAAAGAGAATTGAGTGAAAAAGGCATAAAGCTAATGGTTCAAAAAATAAACCAGAATTAACCCCATTGTAAACACAACCAAATGAAATGCTTACAGCCCAATCCGTCTTGACCACCTCCCACAGATTTTTTCCTTCAAAGGCAGGAATGCAGAAGAACTGGTGTCTTTCTATCATGAGTAAGCAAGAGCACTCTTCCATGACTGTTAATGTCTTGATAGCAAGGACTGCTTCTCAACTCTGTTGGTGTAGCAACAGCAGAGAAAAAGTTGAGAACTGCTGGCCTGAGAGATTCCAGCAATCCAGAATGAATATTCTCAGAACTGCAGCATGCTCAAAGAGCATCTGTGCAGGGGCAGACTCCTCCTCTCACTTTCTCAGATCTCTGACAGTGTTTTTCAGAGTACATTTGCAGCTGAGGAGATTTAAAATAACAGATTTTGTTTTAACTATAAATGTAAAAGACCAGCTGCATTATATAAAACCCTTCAAAACTCCTAAAAACCTTATTACCAAAATTTGAGTCTACATGCATAGCAGTATAACTGACCAACTTTTCCTGTGAATCCCTATAATTGTCAAAGAAATATCCAAGTTTTTTCATACTTTCATGTGTTTATTTCTTGCAAACATCATCAGGAAACTTCACTTCTCCTATGCTATAGAAATGCTGTAAAAGATTATACTTAGTTGTCTATAAACATTTGGTCAGCCTTACCCCACTGTCTTTTCTGCTACTTAGTTCTTTTTGTTGTTTCTTTTGTCTGATGTATAAGTTCTAAGTTTAGAAGATCTAGGTTGGTCAGGAAAGACAAACACTTATTTTTAAAAACCTACTATAAGACCCAGTAAGAACAATTTCTTTTTCTGTCTGGGACAAACTAAGCATGATTTTTACTCTGATAGTGACACTGTCCCTTCAGTAGGCATGTAGGTGCCTCTTACACAAGGAACGTGTGTTATGCCAACATTGATGTTCAGCTCAGGCCAGGATAAGTCTTCTATTTGATGTCCCAAAATCTTGAGAATTTCCTGTTAAGTATTTCGTGAAATATTTTTTTCTCAGCTAACACCTCAATTTAATCAGTCAAAAGTACATCACATTTATCCTAGGTATACTGTTAGAGAAAAAAAAAAAAAAAAAAGTTTTTCACTCCTTTGTCTCATGGCCTTTGAATAGAAACTATGTTTTTTTTCAAGCCAGCGTTTGTTCAAAGACAAAGTTCCTCATAACATGGCAAGCTGCAGTATTGCGATGTGCATCTGATGAAAAAATGACCCAGTTCATTTGAAACAAAAAGTTCCTAATCCATCGTGATATGGCTGCATAGAATCTCTGATTCTGGGTGCTGTGGTTTTTTGTCTTAATATGCACGAAGGGTTTGGGGAAGGAGAAGGAAAGGATTGCAAGTCCAGAGCTTGTAGCTCCTATTTTTATAGCTACTCTATTTCACTGCTTGTTAAGAAGTCTTGTTAAGACGAAGAAGTATAATTTTTAACAGCTAAGGATGCTACTGGAGAATTATCAGATATGTTTTCTACTGCACAGTTGACCTTAAATTATACTGGGAAAAAAATAATGAAGATTTTGGGTTCTGATACATTTTACCTGATCACATTTTAAAGCAAAAGATAATTTGTGGAATGTGCTGCCCCCATGTGGTATTAAATGTATTGGTCTCCTTTTAGATTAATACTGTACATTCCAAGTAGTTTTTCCTCAGTTGACCTGTGAAGTTAAAACAAAAGTCAATTCTTGAGCATGAAGCAGGAATTCAGGAGCAGCCTTTCTCTTGGTTGTTTTTAAACTTTCCTTTCTTGGAAGGAATTAGGAAGAGCAAATCTGTGTTTGAAACAGAAAATAAATGTGTTTGTTCAGTTTGAAATCTGTTTTTAAATTAATGACTTTCTTTATGGTATATCTTAGTGACTTTATCATGTAATAGTGGTTAAAAAAGTGATTCTTTTGAGGGTTTGAGACTTTTCCACGTAGACCACATAGAAATACTTGTAGTCTTATTTTATCAAAGAATAAATACCTAAAAATGATTTTACTATTTCTGTTAATACAATCTAGATTGCTTGCAATTTAGGAAAGTAATTGGAAAGAAAGTATCAGCATAAGCATACTTTTCAGAACAATACTACTTTGTTCTCCCTGATAGGAATGTAAAAAGTTTCATGGAGAGTTTGTCGGACGAGCCTGTGGTCATCATGGCCCTTACGTTCCAGATGTCCTCTTCTGGTCTGTCATCTTATTCTTTTCTACAGTAACTCTGTCATCCACACTGAAGCAATTCAAAACTAGCCGATATTTCCCAACAAAGGTGTGTGCCATTTGTTTAATTCAAACATTGTCATTAGTCATGTGCAAGCATGAATACCATCTGCACTGCAAATTCAGTTTGCTGCTGGTAAAATGGACACTGTGTCTATTCTCTGTTAAAAAATTGTACCAGAATAAGTATGGTTTTAGCTGTAAGCAAAAAAATGTCTTGAAACTCTGAAAAGAAATGAGTCCTAATAGGTCCTAAATGACATGAGTGCTTTTTCTAAAGTTGTCGTTTCTCTTGATAATCATAGGTACGATCTGTTGTCAGCGACTTTGCTGTCTTTCTCACTATTTTGTCCATGGTTTTAATTGACTATGCCATTGGGATTCCATCACCAAAACTTCAGGTTCCAAATGCTTTTAAGGTAATTTGTTGATTAGTTGCACTGCCTTACTATTTTGATAAAATAGTGCACTATGGTAGTTTTATTATATATTTGTAGTCAGGGAGTAGTGATACTATTAAGAATTTGTTGTGCTCCCCATATACTATAAAACTGCTCTGATCAGTGGCCTGTGTAGTTGGGTGGGTCTCCTTCCAAATATAACCAAGTCTGCAGTACCCTAGATGCTATTATTACATATAGCTTCTCTTTTTGGTATTATAGGAAGTTTAGCATTTTTTTCTGTCATCTTATATAGAGAGATAATTTATTCATTTTAAAGGAAGTTGTATCCTAGAAATGTTTTTGTGTGTGTTCTTGTGTAGGTAATCATTAGATATCCTTAGTCATGCATGACTTTCTTTTTGTAGCCCACCAGAGATGATCGTGGATGGTTTATTACTCCTTTGGGGCCTAATCCTTGGTGGACAGTCATTGCTGCTGTAATTCCAGCCCTGCTTTGTACTATCCTTATCTTTATGGACCAGCAGATCACAGCTGTCATTATAAATAGAAAAGAACACAAACTAAAGGTATTCAGTCAAATAGTTCATTTTGTTGTCATTTTCTGCTTCAGTTAAGGAATATATTTTCATCTACTTGAGAATGCTGGTTTATTTTATCCTACATAGCACTATTATTAAGCATTGTTATGTGTTTTTCCATCAGTCTATGTGGTATTTGTGCCTGGTGTTCAGTGATTTGCTGCCTTACAGAAGTCTTTACTAGTGTGATTTGGTACAGAGATTCGGAATCAATAGAATGCTATCCTCTATACTTTATTCGGAGTATGATACCAATTCACCTAAAGAAAATAACCCGGAAATTAATCATTTCCTTCATCACTGTTATATTACCTCTTCAAATATTGACAGTGTTTGCATACTGGACCGGACTTATTAAAAACAGGAGTTATTTTGCATTACAGGATTTGTTTTTTCCTCTCCATCTTTCTCTGTACTTCTACCCATCCATTTTTAATGTGTCCTCCGTCTTAAAGAATGGAGGAGAATAAGACTGAACTTTAGAGGCACAATGGGTTCTTAAAACAACATAGGACAACTTTCTGCTCTGTTCTCTAACACTTTAGTTGCCTACAGATGGAGAGAGAAAAAGGGACATCACCCCTCTGAAAAACTGTTGGGCAAAATCTAGCAGCAGGTTTCTGTACATGTATATGCAGCGAGCTTAGGCTTTTTTTTTTTTTTTTTTTTGACATACTTTTAATAAGCAGCAATCCAATCCCAAGTTGCTTTAGCAAATGCATTTGCAACCTTCACTCTGCACTGCCTCTTCTTGGATGATTGTGACATTTGATATGTTCTTTTTTTGCCCTCTTTGTCAGCCTGGCTCTTCATGTCAATCCATAGCATTGCATGTGGTTAACTTGACAGATGCAGGAATTTGCTGCCAAGCTTTGGAATGTGTTTTTTCAGCACTGGCATCTGGGAGTCAGATGGTCCTCCTGGCTGCCCCCTTGTCTTGCTGCGTTTTAGTTTTGCTGGGGTCTGGTGTAGCATCACCTGTTGCTATGCTTCCTTTTCTTCCCATATGTCAGGTTCCTCAGATCATGTATGAATGTGAGGAAATGCTCTCGGATTCTGTATGCATTAGCAGATACATTCCTCATAAATGTGTCAGAAGGTAAAAAAAGGTGTCTCTGTTAGGATTTAGAATTAAACTCTTTCTTTGAGTGCATTGTGCATGTAACTAATATCTTTGTTTGACACGTCTCTGAGCTTGTCAAGATGTGTCTTGGAGATAAGACTCACGAGTACTTTTGGGGAGAGAGGGAAGGCCGCTAGAGTTGGTTCTTTTCATTTTCTGTATTTTATATGAATTCCCCTTTTCAAATAAAGTAAGTAAATAAGATGGCATTTTCATTTTGATGTGGCTTGCATTTTCATAAACCCAGACACTTCCCATTTTAGAAATTAAAGTTGTCTTCGGAAAGAAATGACTTGTTTGCTTCCAGCTCGTTCTTCCCCTCTTTTTTTATACTTCCCATAGCAAATTCTGAATAGTGCACATTTCAGCTTTTGGCAGTCTCTGTAGCAAACCCTTCCAAGTTTAGTTTAGTTACTTTTTTTATGTCAAAAGGCATTTGCATGGGTTTACAGGCAAAATTATGGTTCAACATATTCATTGTTTGCATGAACATCACTGCTTCATCAGACCATGACATTGGATTTGTTGCCATATTGTGGAGGTAACTCACTACCTGACTTTTTAAAGGAAAAATAGCTTGATTTTTTGCTTGCAGCTACATAGTATTCCTGGATACTTACTAAAATAGAAAAAGAAATATTCCTTCTAGCTCTGCTAATAAACATTTACATGAGTAAGCTTGATGCAGATCATTGGTCGTTTTCAAATAGGTAGGCTTTTAAATGTGCCTGAGGTTTGACCAAAATGTTGTGTCCACAACTACAAAAGCAAAGCATAATGTTGGTAAATTGACAAAGTATTTGACTGCTACAGAGATAGTCCAAAACCAAGGGTTTTATACTGGCTTCCCATATGAATGTTTATTATACTACTTCTCAATATTGAATAGGGAAACCAGCAAAACAGCACTTGGTGATGATTATTTTGTAGTTTAATGTATAGCTTAACTATAGCTTAATTTCTCTTAATATTTATCTGCCTGTTCTTAGATTAGATGGAAGTGCATTAGGGGACACTTATTACTATTATGTGTTTACCATCTATAAAGACTTTGCAAGTATTGATGTGGTTTTCTGACCATTTAGGGCATAAACTGATTTTGTAAATGTTAACTGGAGAGGTTTTATATAGGAAAGAATCAAAATTCATGTTTTACCTCCTGTGTAGGGAGGGATGGATGGCCTATTAAGATTAGTGCTATGGAAAGTTGGCAGTGCAGTTGGATGTTGTGTACACTAGCATCCGTTGTTATTGAGAGAAGAGATTTACTTAGAAGAATGTCAGTATTTTCCATTGTCTTACTCTTATCATATTTACAAGCATAAAACCTGTTTATTGCCCATTATTGTGGCACCAAATTATTTTGGATTTATGATATAGACACTTACAACAGAAGCAAGTCTAATAAAATTAATCATATCAAGTGAATGGTAGGAATTCCCCTTAGATTTTATTAGTCTAATAAAATTAATCATATCAAGTGAGTGGTAGGAATTCCCCAACTGGTTTGCCACCACTGCTGACCCAGCCTGGATACCACATAAAAGAAAGCTATTTTCTGCTACAAATCATGTAATTTTTAATTGTCTCAGGCTGTTCATTAGGAATGCCTGCCGATCTTCTTACTTCAGATGTCATTTTGTAACTTCTTGCTGTCATTACATTTTTTTTGCAGAAAGGATGTGGATACCATCTTGACTTGCTCATGGTGGCAGTCATGCTTGGAGTGTGTTCTATTATGGGACTGCCATGGTTTGTTGCAGCCACTGTCCTCTCTATTTCCCATGTGAATAGCTTAAAACTGGAATCGGAGTGTTCTGCTCCAGGGGAACAGCCAAAATTTCTTGGAATCCGGGAGCAAAGAGTCACAGGGCTCATGATTTTTATCCTGATGGGTTCATCTGTCTTTTTGACAAGTATTCTGAAGGTAATTTGGGGGAAATAAGGAAAAGCTAAATAATACTGCAGCACACAGAACATTTTACTGTTGTTACTGTATTATTTAAAGACTGCCCTTTCCAGGCACATTACTAACTGTAATAAGGTTGCACAATGATAATCTAGAGTGCAATTTTAATTTTGCCTGATAAATCACTAGGAACATCTAACATTTTAAAGACAGAAACCTTGTAATGTAACCTGGTCTTGCTGAAGTCAGAGTGAATTCTGCCATTCACCTGTGGTGTATCATTGTCATGAACCAGTCTAGCTCAGTTATATAAGTAAGTAAATGTGTTTAGACAATTTAAGAACATTTTTTGAATTCTGGATTATTAAAATTACTTTCACAGTTGCAGGAGACTTTTTGTGGTTAATTGCTGGCAATGAACACAAAAATTCTCTCATGCTGTCAGCATGCTCTGCACTGCTCACCAGTGTCCTGAAACTGGGTGTCTAGTCATTTGCTTATGTAATACCATCTATATGCGTAATACTGTTTATAAGAATTGTCAGGCCTCAGTGAAATCAGTAAGAGTCCGTTCTCTGGCTTCAGTAAGATCAGAATTTAGACTTGCATGTTGTCACCGTGAAGGCAATAAGCCCTTAGAACTTGAAAATCCCAGTAGTGTTTTATTACGTACATCATAAAAACTTCACTTTGTTGAAACCAAACTGAACATACTTTGTGCATTTAGTATTTAAAACAAATACTTATCTGTGGAAATATTCTGTAACCTATACACTTTATACTTAGAGCTTGAATATTTACTGTGTTCTCTTACCGTGTAATTGCATGAAAGTCATTCACCATTTATAAATGCTTATAACACAGAACATTTCCTTCAGCAATGTGAAATATTTTGTGTGTATCTGGAATAGCTGTTTGAGGATTATAGTTTTACTATTCAGATACTTTCTCCTGAGCAGTCTTTTAAGTAAAATATTTAAGTATGAACCAAACACATTTTTCTTGTAGTTCTGTTAATTTTAATAGTGAATAGTGTACATTGTCCTCAGAACTAGCCATGAGAGAAAAATAAAACTGTAGAGACAGATTCTTCTTTTGCTTTGTGTTCTGAGTAGCATTATTAATTTGTAATTGAGTGAATCCGAGTTTACAACTTGTCTGATTAATGCAGGCATATGGCACTTTGAATTTCAACTGTTTAGCATTTAATATTGTTAAATGGTATTTAATATACTCTTCCCTTTCTCTGCTTATTTGTGCAGTTTATTCCTATGCCAGTACTTTATGGAGTATTTCTTTACATGGGTGCTTCATCTCTAAAGGGAATTCAGGTAAAATGGATATAAGTAGAGTATGTTACTGATGATGCTTTCTATTAAATGTGTAGCTAATTTTATTATATTATTTTATTCTCTTTTGTATATAATCTTAAAGGAATGTTGCCAGCCTTAAATTCTTGAAAGTGACTCACTTAAAAAGGAAAATGAATTCCCTCTAAATATAGAGTATTCCCTTTAGGTAATGTGCTCCATTAAAATTTTTTTTTTTTTAAGGTGCTTATTTTTCTCTTCTCCCTTGGGATATCAAGGGAATTTTGGTTATGCTTAAAATCTGAGGAAGAACTATCAAGATCTCTTCCCTCTCTCCTGCCTCCCCATTCACTTGCTTGCCTACTTCCTTTTCAGCTTCCAACTTAGTGCTTTGTAGTGGTGCACTTGATCTTGAACTTGTCTATGTGAGGCTTTTGGCTAACTGCCATAAAACTGATATAGGTGAGATTCTGAAGATATTTCCTGTGCACATAAATGCCCCAGGTAGGGAGGTGGAACCATTGCAAGACCTGTGCTACTTAATTTCTGGTCTCAGGTACTACGCCTAGAGAAAGGGCAGCATTCCTGTGGTGGCCTTAAGTATGAGCCTCTGGCACGAGCCAGGTGCTTCAGCAGTCAGGTAATGATATTGTATGAACCATTTCTGCTGGCCTACAGCAGAATTAAATGGCATGGCATTAAATCCTTTAGCCCATCTGACACAAACACTTGAAATTTCAAGTGTGCCTTTGTTTGTTACTGAAAGTTGAGCTATTGATACACATTCAAAGACCATTGAGAAAGATCACATGGCAAAAGCACAAATTGTACTGTGCAAGAGGTTGTTGAGTACAAAGAATAAAGAAAATGCCTGATTTTTTTCTTTATTTAAATTTTTGATTGTGAGTTTAAAATGACCTTTTTAACCTATTATTCATAGGCAAAGCTGACAACATATCTTGCTTTTTAATTGGTATTTTCTATTCAGAGACTTTCTTTTATAACTTTGCCTAGATCTTATTTCGGTTGAAATTCTAAGAGTTTGTAAATTCTGTAGTTTGGCTTTTACTGAGGTTTATAGATAATATGGTTCAGCTGTTTCTCAGAACTATGGGCAAGTACTCTATTGAGAAATATTTTTAAGACATGCTAAAATCTGGCTATCTCTACTTGGAAAAGTGCATTCCCCCTCATTTTCTTCCTCCCCCAAGTTGGGACAAGGAATTGAGATTTGAAATGCTGGCTTTTGTGGGAGGATGTGCCTTTTGCTGTTTCTGTGAAAAAGAAATCTGCTCAAATCTGGCCAAATTATAACCCTTTAAAAAAATGCAGTTTTACGTGCACAGTAAAAATTCCTGAAACTTAAAATTCCTAAAGATTGTGTGGATACAACATGGCTCATTCCCCCAGGGAGAGATGGTGCATCACCATCATCACTGAGCTGAGGTAGCTGACATGAAGCTTTGGGTCAGCATGGACAGCATGGAGACAAGCAAGTCTGAAAAACAAGAACCTCTCTTGTATATTCCTAATGGCATTGCAGCTGACTTTCTGGCTTATCCTTTTTATTTTTCTTTTTTTTCTTTTTTTTTTTTTTCTCTCTGATTTTGTGAAGATAGAGTGCAGTAGGCAACAGGGCAGCTTGGGGTAAAGTGTTTAGTGAAGTAAAATGAAAAAAATGGAGTTTCATCTACAGGAGATAACAGACTGAAAAGATCCCTCAATGATCAACATTTTGTGTGCTTAAGGAGCAGAGCTCAATTCTTGGAAAACAAATTCTGAGTGTGTCAGAAAGGCAGCGTAATGGTGCATATACCTGATGGGGTCAGCAAGCTTCCGTTCATTTTGATTCACAGTAGATTCATATCTACTTTGAATTCTGGCTTTCCATAACTTTAAGACTTCCTGACCTGAAATCCTGGCAGTAATTTTTTAAAGTAACTGTTTTCTTTCTGTGTAACGTATTACACAGTAATGAGCAGGATTTTTCTTGTAGGATGGCTATACAGAATGTAATTTAGCGGACGCTGGTACCTCAGCACATCTACAATCTAAGGAGACAAATGCATAATAAAAGTGAAAGGAACTTGAGAAGTATGACTAACCAAGTAATTAAATTTTACCTAAATAATACGATTCTAATTCTTACTCAGAGAACTTTAGCCCAACCATAGAGAAGATGAGTCTTTTACCACTGTTGGGCTAGCATAGATTCATGGCTTACAGTTATAACTGAAGTAGTCCCTGTGCACCTGAACTTTTGCACAGTTTCTGCCTTTAGAGTAACAAGCCTGATTCTTAGGTATTTGTGATATCTATAGGTAGTGTATGAATAACTGTGTATTTTGATGCTTATTTTGATGCACACTTAAAAAAAAAAAAAAAAAAAAATCTCTTGCAGCTTTTTGACAGGATAAAGTTATTCTGGATGCCTGCAAAGCATCAGCCAGATTTTATTTATCTGAGGCATGTTCCTCTTAGAAAAGTCCATCTCTTCACTGTTATTCAACTGAGTTGTCTTGTACTCCTGTGGATTATAAAGGTTTCAAGAGCTGCCATTGTCTTTCCCATGATGGTATGAAATATTTTTATTTCCACTAGAATTCCATTTTCTTCTCACTTGTGGGTAATTATTATTGAATAAAAAAAATTAATTGTGGAGGGTAATTACAATATTGCTTCTCTTCAGTGTGTGAGGATAATTCACACTTTATAAGCAAAAGTTCTATATATAAACTCTAGTTTCAGTCTAGTTTGCACTTAGTTTATATCTGTGGATGGCCATACTGTATATTTCCTAGAGAAAATTCTTCTGAATTTTTTAAAAATCAGTTAGTTTGATGTTTTTGTTTAAGGTGTAGTGCTTAGCTGTTTTACTGAGAGAAATTCACTCACTAAGAAAGATTGTTTATTGCATAGAGGAACTTATAGTTCTGTGTCTTGCTGGGAACAAAAGAAAAATATTATCTGCTGCTTAACTAATCTCGCCTTGATTATTTCACTAATTGAAAATAAAAGTTATCTACTGAACCTCAGTCATTGTTAAGTCATGCTCTGTCTGAACAAAGGAAGTCCAGGTGTTGACATGTCCAAACTAAAATTCCAGGATAAAAGGATAAAATTACAGCTGTTAATTGTGGTCATTTTTGAAAGTGTTTCTCTACAAATGTAAATATCAGTTTTACTTGTTTAATTTCCTAATTCTTTGAATAAATATCTTTACAGGTCCTAGCTTTGGTATTTGTCCGAAAACTCATGGATTTCTTTTTTACTAAACGGGAGCTCAGTTGGTTAGATGATTTGATGCCTGAGAGCAAGAAAAAGAAACTAGAAGATGCTGAGAAAGAGGTGGGTCATGGTTTAAAATACGTGGATTTTGTTGTGTCTTGGGGTGGGGTTTTGTTGTTGTTTTGAAACACAATATCAATATTTTCTTCAGACAATTAGAGAAAGTTCTGTAATTAAAGCATATTCAATGCAAAAAGTAGATTTGCTAACAGTGTCCAAACTGCAATATTTTCATATTTTGTATGTCATTTTAAGGTTACAAATCTAATAGGCTAAGATGTGGATGTTTATCAGATGTAGAATCTCATGCTGCCATAATGTAGATAACATTGTATCAACAGCACTGTTGGGGATTCCTCCTCAGACCCACTCAGCTGATAGTGGGAGTGATGAACTTGTCTGTAGGAAAGCCCTTGGGTACTTGGGGTACTTTGATACTTCATTGGGACTGGTCTCACCCCTTCTGGAAATGTTGAGGAGAGTACTGCTTCATTTAAGTGTCATGACATGTCCCAGCTATTTCTGAGCCATACACAGGATGCATGTCATCCACCTCTGCCCTCCCTGCTCACCAGTGTCATAACCCTGTAGCAGTATCAATCTGTTATACCCTGGACCAGCATTTCTCTTCTGCTACTGCAGAAACAATTTACTTTCACTTTCTAATGAAAAAAGGACATTGCTTACTCCTGTTAACCCAATCTTTTAGTTACACCCTGTGGCACAACCACCCAGGGCCATGACCGTTTCATATCTGGACTCCTTGTCTCCTTTCAAGCAACGTACATGAACAGAGGACAAATCCCTATTCATTTCCACTTGGAACATTCCTGTATTCTGACAGTGAAATGCTGATAACTACTTTCTGAATGTAGTTTCCTGATCAGTTTTGCATCTGATAGTACTTCCCTGTAGCCTGTGCTTCATGAATAACTTGAGTATCTCAAAAAACTGTGGTAAAGTAACTTTATATGTAGGGGACTGTGGTATTGGCACGCTCTGGTCTTTTCAGGCAGGAGTGCTCTGCGGACAGTCAGGCAGACAAACCTCAAAGGTTCTCCTGATGACCTCTGCAAAGGCCTGTGACCAATGAGGCATAAGACTTTGGTGGTACAAGGGTACCACAAGAACTAGACAATGTGAATGGTAAATCAGCAATTTATCCTCAGGGGTGCCATGAGGTATCTGAGACCAGTGAAATGGTATGGGTAAGGATTCCCCCTGGTATGTCTATATGCAGAAATAGGACACGAGCTAATAAGTTGAACATATAACTATGAAAACTAGTTTTCTCTCCCTTGCATTCGTGACCCTTGACAACTCACTGGCTCAGCTGTAACTTGGAGAACTATAACTTCACTTTTTTTGACTTATGCACCATACTTTAATAGAGTACATTTTTGGAAAAAGTTTCTACCTAGGTGATAAGTATCTTGATTATTATTTACTATTTAGTATGTGCCTGTAAAACTACTAGGTTGAAGTTCAAATACATGGTTTGTTTTCTTCCCCCTGGAACTGAAGCAAACCAGGGCATTGTTTCATCACAGTATTTAGCTGTTGTAACCATTCACAGTAACCAAAAGAAACCAAGGTAGCTCAGTTCTTATGGGTCTGGTTATTGGAAAGAATTATTTGTTATCCTTATGTTTTGGTTATATGTCACTTTCCTTCCCGTGCTTGATAGGATGGCATCAGAAAACAAAACTGGGAAAATCTACTGGTGTTACTTTATTTCATTCACTGTCTATTTTGAGAGGCTATTTTTACATATTTTGGCATTTCTAAATATTTGGAGCTATTATTAAAACTGTTCAACTGTCAAAAACTTAAGAAGCTGTGAAGCCTGGAAATGACAAAATTAACTAGTAATAGAACTTCTGACATGTAGCCTAAGGAATTAATTGGAGAGTTGCTATCACACGGCTTTTAAAAATAGAAGTATTCTACCCACAAGAATATTCAGAAATATAGTTGACAAGATCTGAAACTTATTTGATTGGATCCTAATTTCATCACTTAAGTTGTTTTTATATTTTTAGGCCATGTTTTTCCGAGGCCTTGTACATTTATAGTGGATATTGTGTGTGCCTTCTTCTCATAAACCTTCCTTTATTAGCCACTTTGTTTTAAATCGATTATGGCTATCTGAGACAGGAATGAACAAAAAGAGACTTTTCCCATTTGGAGGAAAAAAAAAAAAAAAAAGAAATTTTAAAGATAGTTGTAATAGTGAAACATGGAGGACACTGCAAAACTTCTGGCTCTTCCAGGTTACACTAGTGTGTGAGGTATGTGGGGTTTTCAGTGCTCTGCCGGATAATGGCAAGCCTCTCTTTCTGGGAGAGCCACTGCCACGCTTTCCAGCAAACACTAGGGTAAACTGTTACCAAGCCATGTAATAAAGGTGAAGAACAGGTCTCTGGCATCTGCCACGCTCACACACACAATGCGGCAGTTTATGGCAAGGTTTGATGGTTATGTCCATGTGAAGGCATGTTTAACTTCCAGGGAGCTGCCTTGCTACCCATGCAGCAATTTACTTTGACAGTTCATGTGATTACAAGACCTGGGTGGGTTTATGTGGAAGACTGTGGAATTACCTGCCCACACAGTTGCATGTTATTTAGACTGTAAGCCACTGTTATTTCAGAGGTTTTGCTTCAGAGCTAACCTCTTGCAAAGGCTGCTGCAGTTTCCCTGACCTAGTGGTGGTGGGAACCTTGAGAATCCTCTTTTGGCATGTTTGTGAAGCCCTGAGGTGTTATGGTCTGAAAGACAAGAGACTTGCTTTCCTTTGTTCTTGCAAGCAGGACCTGGTCCTTGAGATATGATATTTGTTCTCCCTTCCCCCTAAGATAAAGATTTCCTGAAGCTGTCATTATGGGACAAAAAGACTTTTGGTAGATATATCTAATTCTCTCCATTCGCTGTCCTCATAGAAGCCTTTTCCCTGTTTAAATGAAAACTAATGTTGGTGTCTTGTTTTACTACTTTTCACTGCAAAAAAACTTTTGTCAGTTTTAAAACTATGTGCACAAACTTAAATTTGGCTTCCCTAATTTTGGCATGTTAACATTGCTATGTATATGTCCAGTTATGCATAATTTTTAAAAATACACCATACAGTTGCTCGCTTTTAATCACAAATATTTAAATTAAGGATTGGAAAGTACGTTATTTCAAAAACTATTAATAAATACTTAAAGAAAAGGGGGCAAAAGATAAAAGTACATAAAATTTACTTTTCACAAGATCATATCCTGTCTCACATGTAAATTCCTTCTTCCTAGGAAGAGCAAAGTATGTTAGCAATGGAAGAGGAAGGGACTGTTCAGTTACCGCTAGAAGGACATTACAGGTAAAATATACATTTCCTCTTTTAGGTGAGTTGCAATTAAACAAATAAAATAAACATGCGACCATATTTATACTTAATGCTCCCTGAATGTTAGGAGAATGCATGTCCAGTAGTAGAGTACAGTCATGTGAACTGAACCATATACTGCAGCATTTAAAAAGCGTGGTCCCTTTCTGGTATTTCTATATGATCTCACTGTCCTTAGGAAAAGGCCACAGTACATTGTTTTCCCTCGGACAGGACTTGGGTCAGGCCATTGATGACAAACCTCGGCTTCTGACAAGCACAGTGTGAAAGGAAGATGAAAACTTTCACTTGCTTGTGAAAGCAAGTTACTTCCTTCACCCTGATGCTAGCAGAGACCAGCAATGGTCTTGAACACACTCCAGAAAAGCTAGGTTATTAAACTGTCATGTTTTAGAACATTCTAATTAAGATCCTAGCAATGTGAGATAGTAAGTGAATTAAGAGCTGTCTCAATGAGGCATAATTCAAGGATGGAACAACTGGAAAAGCACGAAAACCTATGTTATAGGTCGTAATAACACACCTGGCCAGCCTATAAGGACTTACTCTCATTTACAGTTTTCAGAAAGTTCTTAATAAGGACAGGAAATGTCTGCTGATTGGAATCTCTACACTAACGCGATTTCAAAGGAACACTATCTCAGAGTGCCCAGCCCATCTTTTATATTTTAATATGAAATTATCTTAACATATCCTAAGGCAAATAGATGTATTTTACTATCTCTGTGTCTGAAAAATCACAGCCTATTTCCTGGTTTTGATTCACCAGATTTCTAATGTTCTATTTTTTTCTTCTTCTGTCTATACCTTTTTGTTCCATTTTATATTAACAATACTTACCTTAATTTATCTCGAGCTCTGATCTATATTAATGTATAGTGTGTTTACTTAGGTAAACTTGCCTGTATAGTATGTAAATTTCTGTACTGAAAGGGTTACAGGCCTACAGCTGAAAAGAACGAAGACATTGGTTGATAAAGTGGTCGTGTCCCCTCTCCCTCCCTCCCCCCCTCCCTTCAAATGTGAAAAGTTTAGTGAGGTCTTATGGCCACTCAAACCATATATAAGCTAGGAAGTCAGGAAAATTTTATTCTCATTTTTTTTTTTTTTTTAGATCACTTATATCTTTGACTTTCTCCAGGTTTTTGATCACTTTCAAATTGTTTTCAAAGCAGCTGGAATTTCAGAACATAAGTACCTTGATAATTATTTGGAGTTCTTAGGATTCTTGTTTAATCCAGCTATGCCAGTGGCACACTGTGACATTTTGGGCAAATATTTAATTTCACAGAAGAAAAGAGGGAGAGGGGTTGGCACCCCATGCCTGTCAGCGTTCAAGAGGCAATTGAATATTGCACTTCATAATATGCTTCAACTTTTGATTAGCCCTGAAGTGGTCAGGCAGTTAGACTTGATCTTTGTAGGTCCCTTCCAACTGAACTACTCTAAATTCTCATTTTTTGTCTATTAGTTGTAAGTCACACAACATATTTTATTGATGTTACTGTGATTGATTGTGTTGGAGGAGGAAAATACTAAAAAAAAAAGTGCTAAGATGTATTAAGAGAATATTTCAGTAATTGTTAAGGATTCTTGATATTGTTTTATTGTGTATTTACTTTTATTCTTGCCTAGAGATGACCCATCTGTGATAAACATTTCTGATGAAATGGCAAAAACTGCTGTGTGGAAGACATTGTTGATATCCTCAGAGAATGCAAAAGAAAAGGAGTCAAGCTTTCCTTCTAAAAGGTTTTAATTTTTTTTTCCTCTACTACATTATGCTTTATGTATTGGACTCAAGCCAATAGTGAAACATTTTGCTAGGGATTAGAAAGATTTCTAGCATGTTTCAGTTTTAATTCTTGAGATTTCCTTTTACTTTAATTATTTCTAATCAAAATATTCTAAGCTCAAAACACAAATTCACTAGATGTATTTATAAAGAAAATCACAAATACGTGCATGCTACTTAGTTACACTACAGTGGAAAATGAAGTTGAGCATGCTTGATGCTTGTGTAATGAACCACCAGCCTACACCTGGATATTGCACAACAGCTGTTGTGTTTGTTCTGCTTGCTTTTATTTTCTCCTCTTGAAAAAGAAGTGGTCATTACTGCCCTGGAAATATTTGTATGAAGAGCCCAGCACTCTGAATGCAATCTACCAATATTTGGACTGAAAATAATTTAAAGATTGCATTGCTTCTGGTCATTTTTTTCTGCCTATTTCAGCTGGACTCAAACCAGATAAACACCTTTAAAGTTTAATCCAGACAAATGTAAAATGAACTAATGATGTTTTGTCTGTACTAGAGAATTGTGATGGGGATAAGGAAATCGTAAATACAAGCACAGTGCTATTGTAAGAAATATTTTCCAGTGTTTCCATAATTTTAAAATGTAACGGTACTTTCTACTTAATTGTTTCATATCACATTTTTGTCATAAGCTCCCCTTCCTAATCACTATAGAAGCTGATTCCCCAAAGGTAAGACCCTGTCCCCCACACTCTTCCTTTATTGTATTTTCCAGTTCAAAGTGGTGTTGCCTACACAATTTGTGTTATTTTTGGGGAGACAGAATAAAAAATTTCAGATAGGAACACAAAAATGTTGACTTCAAAGCCCTTAATATTAAAATTTCATTTTTATTCTATTAAAAGTAGAAACTGTAGATGTAGCATATTTAAATGCTAAGTATAATTTATTCTTAGCATATTTTTGTTAATAATTCGGTGACTTTTTAAAATGCAAAATTCTGTCCATTTCTAAATCTAATGTTCAAAGTAAGTTCCATGTGTGAAATACCTAGTTATAGTGTTATGGTGAAGGGATGCATTGAAGGAAAAAAGTTCTTAGTGAAATACTTTTTGTAATTTTGTCACCCCAAAATGGCATGCTGCCTTTCAGTGTTGTTCCTTTCCCTAAACAGCATAAACAAGATGAACAGTTGATGACCAGAGCATCTTCATTTTAAAGACCCATGGAGCAGACCAATGTCATCATTTTACTGCTATTTTAATTACAGTCAAAATAGCATTGTAGTTCTGATTTATCTTCCACCCTACAATGGGATGAAAAGGAGCCCATAACAGTGAAATCAGTCTGGTGCATGGGCAAAGGATGTACAGTATGGTTTTCTTACCGTATGTACCTCTGCTGCCCAGGCTGTGAAAGTTTGGAGAAAGAGAAGAAAGTAATGTGGTACGTTCACAGCCAGTGGGTATGCAGTAGTTTTAATTTTTCTGGTAGATATTGCTTTCTTTGATAGTACAATCGATTATGTAGACATGTACTTTAACCTGAAATCTTCAAGATCCTTTGAGGAACGAGCATCTGCAGAGACTGTGGCTCAGACAACATACGGGTAAAAGACAATTTGGCCTTTATGCTGCAGCAAAATAGCAGATACACCTTTGCTCACATAAACAAAGACTCAGGTGAAAAAAAACTAAGGGATCAGGGTTTTAGGTATGAGTGTCCTGTTGTAAGTGACCAACCTCTTGAAAAATCTGAAATCCTGATAGTTTCATGTGCTCTAGCTGCTCTCAAATTCCCAGACAGAAGTAGGTTCAATGAACTTTAAATTTGCAGGGCTTGCTTCTGATAAACAAAGCCACAGAAAATATTAAGTTAGAGACAGATCTAAAAAAAAAAAAAAAATAATCTTGAATGCACATAACATTATATTAAAAATTTGATCTTAGGTAAGTAATGAAAAAATGAATGCTTGAAATGGTATCAGTCATAAAGACCATTCACTGAGGGGTGTCTTACCATAGGGGGAAAAACATTTCATTTTCTTGCTTTGAAATTAATTTTAATCATGCCTTTAAAGTTCAAATACAGAAGCATATAATAGTCCTTTTTCTGTTGTCACATCTATTTTCTTACACTAGTATCTGAAAATATTATTAAATAGGGATAATTAAATAACTGCACTGTGATTGCATGTAATGCCTTCTGTGTAGACTGACCAATTGACAACATCGAATGATTGCTGGAATACATCAGCTCTGGAAGTTCTTCCTACTTATTAAATACTGAGTTGACTTGACCAATGAAAGACTGGTCAATACTAAACTACAAAGATCTCAGGGATTTTGGGTGAGAAAGTGTTATACAAACAACTTTTCAGTATGATTGGAGTTATCTGTCATAAGCCCCACCCCTGGCTCTTTGAAGTAGGAGAGAGACAAAGTGGTATGTGGTAATTCTTACATCACAGATTCGTAACAGTATTAAGCCTCTGAAGGGTGGTCTTGCATGAGAGTTACTTACTTAGCTGTTGCCTAACCATACAGGCACCTGAACTCTCCCTTAATACCTTAATTTTTCAATATTAGTGTCTAGGGAACTAAGTCTGCTTTTGGGTATGGCCATGATATAATTGATCACCAAGGCACCTGTCTGAAACATATCCTTCTTTGGTATATGTAATTAAATATTCCTCTGTCTTTGTCTATAATATTAAGCCCTTCAGATAGTTTCAAAACATATGAAGATCTGACAATATATAAACAGTAGTCCTAGCTGCCCTTTAAAAATATTGGAGAAAAAGTTAGTGTTGTAGCTGATACAAATTCCCTTTTCTGCCTGAAGGTAAGTAAGTCTCATATCCCAAACCTTTTTCATGCTTGTTAAGAGTACTTAGTGGGCAGGAAGGAAGAGTGCTTAAATACTGCTCCAGCAGGTATGTGTTTTACTGGTAAAAGATTGGACTTGTCCTTTTCTTTTTACTTTCCAAATTACTCTAGGCATTAATTAAAGCCCTGATCTACAGGAGATGCAAAGCCTAAATAGGAGACGTTCCTGGTATCAGTACACATAAAACCTCGCAGTAAAACAGACTTTTAAGACACACTACGCATGCTTAGTGTTTGCTTTACTAAGCAAAGGTACTTTCTGCTGGCTGTACTGCTGCAATTTAAATTCACCCCCAAGGAATTTGTTTGCATACCCTTTGAGTGCAGGAAGTGTAGCATACCCAGTCCTATCACTGTTCTACAGAAGGTGACAGATTTGGCAGTTGAAGTGGCAGAAGTTGGTATTCTTTAGTTATTTCCATTAACACCTCTGGAAGCTGCCATAGGCATAGAAGCAAGCTTTGGCTGAACTGAATTGTATCCTTAAAGCAATTTTCATGTGAAGAAAAATGTCGGATGATTGTAAAATTGTTCATGAATCACCTTAAGAATTTGAGAATTGATCATGCTTTCTTTCAAGCCTTGTGTAACTCAGCCTATTTCTCATTCATTCTAGTTAAGGAAATATTCCCATGAAACCTGGTAGGTTATGTGCTTGGTACAGGTTTGTTCTCAGAAACATGTTTAGATACCCCGCCTCTCACTCTTTGTTGAAGGCTTGATTTGCCTGTGTTGTGGAAGCCTCTTTGCATTTTTGTAGTGTGATTGAGACTCATTGCAACAACATGACTTTTAAAAAAAATATTTATTTACACTGTTGTAAATTAGGACCCTCTTCACAAAAAATATATAAATAAATCTAATTTGCACATGTATTGTTTTCTGTAGGTAAATCAACATTTGCCTACATGTAAAAAAAAGCAGAATCCAAATTTGAACTCTGCCTCAGAGTTCCTGGTAATACGGCTTTTACATTATCTTACTTTCAGGCTTATTTAAAAAACAAACAAAACAACAACAACAAAGGAAACCCACCAAATGCGTTATTCCTTATATGTATACATGAGCAAGTATACACTAAGCTGAGCTCCAAGGGGGGAATATTGTCATCCCCCTGCCCCTCTGCTACTGCCATTGCCTGCTCTCTCCAGTGAAGGCTGAAAGCCAAATATTACAGTTATAAATTGGCCTGCCCTTCTTTAGTTCTGAAGCATTCCTTCCAAATGTACGTTGAGCAATGTAATACATGTTAAAGAAAAGTAACACTTACCGTAACCTCTTGTTTGTGCCATTAAGAGAATGCTGGTATTGTCTGGGAACTGTATGTTGCCATTACTTAATTAACGAAGAGTTGTATTTGCCAAAAACAAAGAAGTGTCTATCTTTGCTTGCATGCTGGGCTGACTTGTCTGTCTGTACATCTTAAGTTCTCTATCTACCTTGTCACTAAAATGCTGGCTGATGTCTTCTGCACCATTCAACACAGCAACTTTCACTTGCTTCCCAGTTTGTGCTATACCGCATGAAAAGTTAATTAAAATACCAGTGCAGTATTGGTTTTCAGGTAGATCATTAATCTATATGATACTGCTGCTGCAACCTTTTATTCCCCTTCTTTTTCTAGTGCTGAAATCAGAAAAGAGAAGAAAGCTGACTCAGGGAAAGGTGTCGACCGGGAGACTTGTCTATGACTTGTTCTTCAGTTAATTTTTTTTTACGAATGAATGAAAGGAGTGCCACAACCACTAAGTATAACTGATTTGATCTTGTAACTTTTGTCTTTCATCTCAGACTAGCACAGGTAATGTAGTGCAATATTTATCTCATTACCCTTTGTCTAAATGTCTACATTGTCTAGTATTTGTGCAAAAGTCTGCAGTAGCCAATGCAAAAAATCTTGATTTCCTTTGCTGGTGTTGGCCATTTATCAGTATTCATATCATACATTTAACAAGCAAAGTTTCTTTCAAATTCAACTTTCTTGTTAATAGATTTGTACTGTATTTTGCTACTTTTCCTGTGTGAGAATACTTAATCTTCATTCAAGATGAACTTGAAACACTTGTTAGATTTTTTTTTTTTTTTTTTAATCACTTAATTGGAGGAACTGACTTTAGGAGACCCAAGTCGACTAGTCAAGTTTTAAGAATTTTTTTTTAAGTGAGAACTGATCGGACCCATGAAAAACTACTAAGGATAATCCTTTCCTCCTCAGATTGTCATTTTGAAGTCATGGATTACTCTTGCAGTAGAGATTGCAGGGTCAGATTCTGTATTTGTGCAGTTTTCCTTGATTTAATACAGTGTATTTAATATTCAAATTTGTATGTAACTGGAACATAGTCATATATATATAATATATATATTAAAGTATCTATTATAAACATTCTCTCACTTTGGTTGAAAAACACCACCACATCCTTTGATGTGAAACATTGGTACAGTATTTGTTAAAATGCAACCTGTGATTACAGTATCTTATCTTGTATTGTACGAATGTTGCTGTGGTAGGCCAAACAACTCCATTATGTCATTACTGAATCCATTATTTTATAATAGGGAAAAATTTTGTAGATACAAACTATACTGCCCATGCAATTATAGCACCTGCCCAATGACTTTCTTCTTTATTGCCTAAAATACAGCCACATAAAGTGCATATTTATAGTGTTCTATTAACAAGTGTAAACCTGTTAATTTCAGAGTTTGTGTATAATACTTAAATGGGTATCCTGCTATTGGTTTTGTTACAGCTCTTTTCACTATTCTATAAAGTACATATTGATTAAAAACAACATTGCTAAGAAAAATGTGGCTTTAAAGCTACTGCAAAGACATTTTTCATAAACGATTTTGTTATTGCCTGATCCTTCAAGCTGTTCTTTTGTGTAAAACAAGGACTATGAGATTAGGTATTGAATTAATAGAAATGTGGAGCAAAAGTTTTATGGATTATTTGAAACTTACTAATTTTTAAATTTTTTAAGATAAATTTTTAAATGATTAAATTAAGGCTATCACTATTACTTTGAATCCTAAGAATGAGCATCTACAGTCTCATGATCTTTCTAAGAACTCAGCTACAGGGCTTTAACATTCCCTAGCTTTCCAAAATAGCTAATCTTTTCGTAGTCCTCATGTGACTTACTTTTCATTTCCTGCACATTTAAAGTATTCCTGCTGATGTTTTTGTGTGTGTGTGAGTGCGTATGTATGTTTTACTACTTCAGCCATAAATGATAACTGTGTTTTGCTGCAAACCAGTAGGGTCACTGTTCTAAATTTTACTTGGCATTATCAAAGACCATTAAAGACCATTTCTATGGGGGGAGGGAAGGACATGTAACAGACATAAGGAAGGATTTACATTTAATTAAATATTTGTATTTATAAATTTAGGAAAAAATGCCAACGCATTAAGGTTAAATGCTTTGTTTTGTGTACTTGATGATAAATTATGATATTCCATATGGTTTCAAGGTTAGTATAGAAGTTCAAAACTGGTTCATCCCGAAAGCAGCCTGGTGGTGTTTTAATATGTTGCTGACTTTGTTGCAGATAATGTATATGATCAAGATGTATTAGTTTCACTTGACCAACTCTTAGAATATTAAGAAATCACTGTATTCAATGGCATTCTGTATTTCTGTTCAGTATTCCAGAGTGTTTTTTTTTTAAACAGTCACTCTATTCTTGTGTGAATTTAAATGCTATTCCAATGTTAATCTCAACATTCTGAATCACACAATATAAATGTAGTGCTATATTTACTTCTAATTTCATATTCCTGGTCAAAATTACTCATTTCTTGGATGTAATTTATTACAGAAGTTTATGTGTACATGTGAATAGACTATTGTGTTTTTCACAATTAAGAAATGTTACGTGAAAATAAATATTTATCCTAACTAATTTTCAATTTTTATTTTCACACTGCAAAATATGCAAGCATGCAACGTTGCACAGTATTTTAAAAGGCTACCTGATGCTTGAATATGCCTCACAAATATCTGAATCGTATAGCTCAGTCCTGCTTCATTTCCAAGTGGGATATTATTGAAACATGCACTACAACCAGCATTGGCTAGCTGTGCGTAGTTGGTGGTGGTGTACATGGTGTGTCCCTAACAAACAGTAAGTGTGCCATCAGGGATGGCATATAACTGACCTGTTCCACGAAGAGAGTGGGAATTAGATTCTGATTTACTGGTCATGAGTTGGTTCCGCTAGCTCTTGGGAGAGGTGATGTAGAGCAGGCAGCAGTAGCTGGGTCCTTTAACAGCTCACAAGATAAGTTCATACAGCTTAAAATTCCTCAAAGCAACAATATTTGAATTGTCTAATGGTTGATCATTTGTTCAGCTACTGCCTATGGTGGGAGCTCCCACTATTCTTAGGGCCCCAGATTTCTGCTCCTGAAAAAAACCTGTACTTGTAGGCCTTAAAGCCTAGTACTTTTGCCAACCCCCAAATATTTAAATTATTAACTCTGTCTTATTAAAACACCTTTGAGGTTCACTAAGTTTTGAACCAAAGAATGGAAGCCTCCCAGCCAGAAAACTTTAACTCACACTTCAGGCTTCTGCTGCCTCTGTTAATATTTTACACAAAGTATATTGTACTAAGAACTTAAGTTTACCATTTTACCTGGAAAAAAATAAAGAGGAAAAAATGTTAACTAGTATACAAGTGCCTAACTCTAGCATGTGGTAGTACTTCAGCCATAACCAGTTGGCTCAGAGCAGAGCTTTATATATTAATGAAGTAAGCTGGCTTTCTTCTGGGGCTTCAGTTTTAGGTATTTTACCTGTGCTCATGCATTTTTAAGTTGAAGTACTATTTGTCAGTTCCCTGAGGTAGCTCTATCATCTTATTCATTATCTGCATTATTCCTGGAGCTGGGGAAGATGTACCAGACCAAAGAAATTCAGACCTCCCCATTCTTTATCTGTCTGCCTGTATGAATACTTTTACAGTTACATCATTTATATCTCTAGTAACAAATGATACATACATATATGTGATCGCATGCTAATCATATCTAATACCATGATACCATTAAGCAAAAACAGAAATTTCACTAAGTCTTAGAGTTAATGTATTTTTGTAATATTCTAAGAGTTATTTCTTAAGCAGCATTTTCAATGACATGGAATATACATCCTTTTGTAACTTAATGACTTATTTTAAAGCAACACATTTGGTAGAAAAGATGCAAGCCAGTTATATGATTTATGTGAAATTAAGAAAATATGAGTCTTATTTTCAGATGGAGAAGCCTACCTGGAGTGCTGAAGGTAAAGCAGAAGTTTACGGGTAAGCTGCAATAAAGAGCAGGTTTGCTAAACAGCATGTTCATGTGAGACCTGCAGTCTAGTCCTTGCTTTAAGTGACAGTTAGGTCATGTAGTAGTGCTTTATGTTAAAATGCAAAGAAGGTAGCCTACTCATCGGTAAATAGGAAATTAAAAAAAAAAAGAAAAAGCAGCCTCTCTCCTGAAAAGAAACAACAGTGAGCTGCTAGAGTTCGCAGATAACAGTTTACCAAAGCAGAAAAAAATTCAGCGCTGCTAGTTTCATTTAAAATCTTTAGTGAAAGCTGGTTACAAGCTTTCCTTGCAAGATTTCTTCAGTTGTAATTTAAGAGTTTGCAAAGAAAATACTAACTTAAGGAACTGCAGTTAACAAAGTGTTTCCATCTGCATAGAAAATACTAACATTGCAGCATTCATGGTACTATTTCGAAAGTAATCATTGACCATACATTGAATAGATTTTGCAGAAATTACCTAAAGTTTTGTCTGTGTTTTCACAGAAATAATCACAGGGTTCTTATTTTGGGAAACATTGTTTTTATTCCTCAGCTGATGATCATGTCAATTCATATTTGATGTTATTTTCACCATTCATTTTACCATATAGAAACTTTTTTTGGTTTTCATTTTTAGGCTGAAATATCAAAGCAAACGGTACTGATTCAAGAAAGTACCATGCTGTCTGGAAGTCTACAACTTACTTACATTCTGGTGATGTTAATGACCTGATTAAATGCAATCAATAATAGTAGCTTGGCAACAGAAATCGTTATAAAGATTAGCACTTCATTGTATATTCAGGTATCCCAAAGTTTATACTGGCTCATTGTCCATTAACTACAGAGTTTTCTGGAGAAAACCCATGACTAACAACCAAAATGCTGGTGCCATTCCTGTGCTAGGACAGTGAGAAACATTGCTTTAAGAAATGGCTCATGTGAGTATAAATATGCTTATGTGCTTGACCGGTGATGGCATGGTCTTTGTCGGTATACCACTGCAGGAAAGAAAATAGAGAGAATATTAACTCTTGCTACACCCAAATCATACAAATCAAGTGTGATAGACATTAAAACAAAAACAAACAAGAAAACATTCAGCCTGCCATTGAGAGGCTAATCCAGCATTGAGGCAAAGGAGGTAGGAAGTCGCTGTGATTTCTATCCCTGATTTCTGTGGGATACACCAGCTAGTCATGCTGAATACAAATAAATACGTTACTTGTCTACATGGAGGCTAGATACACCTCCTCAGTTCAGAGGGTTGTCCACTCTCACCACCTCAGCCCTTCAGGTCTGGCTGAAGGACTGCTCATATACATTGGTGCACATGCCTTCATTCTGCACTTAATTGTTCCCCAAGGTCTGGGAAAAAAGTGTGAAAGGAAACACCAACACCTTAGTCTGGGAGTTGCCTTGCACAGTATGCTGGGGCCACTACATGGTCTTACAAGTTTAACAGAGAAACACTGAAAACAATGGACAGGATATGTTGGGTAAAGAAATGGACTTAGCTGAAGTTACTGTTTTCTTATGCAGTAAGATAGCATACACCCACAGTTGGCTGAATAGTATCTAAGATTGGGACTAGCATGACAGAAAAATTAAAAAAATGAAAGAGTAGGTAAACAGGATCAAATATCAGAAGCAGCTGCTTGTTTTTTCTTATGCAGTAGATATATGGAAAGTTATGTTAAGATTTAAATGACAGAAGGTGAAATGCAAGTATGTGAGCTTTCATTTAAGATGGCAATTGATTTGTACCTAACTACAAGGAGCTGATGGCATCATTCTCATAATATAAGTCCATTTGTAATATGATGAACAAAACACAGACATACCATTGCCTGAAAATCCACTTCAGAATCCACAAGAGCTTTGGCTATCTGTGCTGCTTGCTGAAAGTGAACATTATCTGAAAAACGAAGAAAAAAAGGAAAAAGGTAAACAAAATTTTGATTCTGTACTACTATGGGGGGAAAAAACAAAACAAAACAATGAACACAGAAGACTCCCCAGCACTGCTGCCTGAAACACAAATTAGTTGCAGAAAGCTGTATTATTTTATTGACGTAAATGTAACAGCCTTGCCCCTTCATGCTTTTGTTTTGTCAGTAGTAGAATTGCAAACCTGTCTGTAATACTAAAATGTCTAATTAACTGCAACTCACCATCTGCTGTTCCATGAATAAGGAGATACTCAACTTCCTTGAATTTTTCAGCTCTGGCCATTACTGTTGAACTCTGAAATTAAAGAAAAGAAGAAAAGAAAAAAAGGTGCTATTTGGTAGAAGATGATTTGCTACCAACTGACTGATTCCTGTTGACACAGTCTGGGGTTCCTCAGATAAAAGCAACAACCCTAGCTTGCCTCCCACAAAGTCGCATGTACACATAACCAACAGCATTGTGCTCACACTCAAACCATTCTGCACTGGTCTGCAATTATTACCAAGGGTTATGTCTGAAAAGTAACAGGCAATTCCAGAGGGGAAGAGTTTTGCGAGTGAGATAGACATTTAATGCATTGCTAACATGTTGTTAGCCTGCAGCACACCACTTGCCATAGGTTTTCTGTGATACTGCAGAGAAGTTAAAAAATGTTGCCATGGCAACAGTGCACCCTATGATAGTGAGGAGAAGATATTAGAGACTACACGCATTATCTTCCCCACAAAGATGTACACTACAGTCTACCTGTAGCTAAATTCAACAGAGCTTGTATGTCCTCATTCTCAAGTAGATATGGCCGAGAAGGTTTAAAGAACACTCTCACCCAAGTGTGATACAGACACGCCTGACAGAAAAAAAAAAAAAAAAAAAAAAAAAAGAAAACCCACACAAAACACTGGACCAAATCTATAAATAGAAGTCAAGCTGCATTTTAGTAATTAAAAGATAATATGGCAATGAAAAATAATCAGCAACTAACTCAACAAATTCAAAACACTTAAGTGACACACTTACCAGGGCCTAATAATCACCTGAGCACTGTGACCAGGTGCACCAGGTGCTAAAGAATGAGGGAAGTAAAGGCGTCAGACTGCAATTGGACAAGGAAAGAGAACAGGACAGTGTTTTGCCATGAGGGTGGAAAAAAGAAAATGGACAACGTAAGATAGTGGAGGCTTGATAAGCTACACAACGTAATGTTGAACGAAATTTCCTTCCACTGGCACCATTATGCAGGTTCTCTGCTGAAGATGCACAAATCCCTGTGGAATTTCTCTCTATAGTACTGCAACTTAAAAGCTACTATGACAAAGAAAACAAGTAAAAATTAGGGACAAAAGAATGTGTATTTTTTTTTCCCTTCTATCTCATACAAAGGCTGTATTCTTGTGCATGAATTTGTATTTAGTACACCAAAAAAATGTCAAATCCGTTATATTACCAAGAAACAGAAATGTTTTGCTTTTCTTATGTATCTGCACACACACGCAAAATATCTTTAAAGCAGACATAAATATTAAATTCCTTTTATCTTCTGCAAAAATAGCATCCCTCAAGCTTTCATAAGTGAAATTTGTTCTCTGTGATGATTATTCAACCACATTTGAAAAAACAAGTTCATCGGGAGAAAAAAAAAAAAAAAAGGCAAAAAAGCAGCAACACCTCCATTCCATGACACTGTATTTGCCATCTTTTGATAACGGAAGGATGCAGTTCAGCAGAAGTCCCACATAACGTATAGAAAGCTGTGCACATTGGAAGCGTAACACCATCCACTGAAACGCGTTGGGATTATACAGTAGGAATTGCTAGGTAAGAGCACCAAAATCTGCAGAGGGGACTTTGTTTCAGCAAGAAACACTGGTACAGCAGGCAACCAAAAGAATGATTTACAAAGCATCATCGTAGCGATTAACAAAGAAAATGACACATGCAATAGCCTTTGAATGAAACATTTTGCACATGCGCACAAGGCAACTTGGTAGATCATTTCTTCCTGCAAATAAATGCCGGCTTAAGGGACGGCACACCTTCTAAGGGAAGCCCAGCTTGAGGTACAATTCTGGCAATCTGACTTTCCGAAAGCAGTTTTAAAGAAAATAATGCCATTTATTTTCCCCATCCAAGCCTTAAACAAGATAAAATACTTTAGAAGTAAGGTGCACACAGAAGAGATACTTTTTTTTTTTTTTTTTTTAATTACTTTCAAATGATTTACCACTTGCTGTACCCATACTCAACACAGAGAGTCCCTTCCCTAAAATGCTCTTTAAGGACACAGTATTTATGAAAAAAAAAAAAAAAAAAAAAAAAGATTGCAGGGTAGGGAGCAATCTGAAGTTAGACACAGTTACAACTCAAAGCAGCAGCTAAAAACAAACCCCAAGTAGACTGTATGTAAATGCAACTTAATTTACCCCTTTTTATAGTTACACTGTCATGACAATGGTTCTGAAAAGGGACTGTGTACAAGTACTGAGAATTAGGCCCTGCTGAGTGTAACTGGCTTTTCTAAAGATCACACAGCAGTCAACATTTTATCAGCACTCAACAAACAAGTTAAGGTTTGGCTGAAACTGAAGGTCTCTCTCCCTTTAGCATATTCTCAGATAATAGAACAAATGTCAAATCAGTACAAGATGGCATATTTACAAAATTGTACCCTGTTTTGCATAACCTAATGATGCAGCAGTTCTTAAGGACTGAACATTTCAAATCTGCTAGAAAAGGATTGCCAAATCTATGACTGTTTCAAACACTTGCCAAAAGCATATCAAATTCAGAGTGAACTGCAAAATAATCTCACAAGTTGAACAGTCTCTTTGGTATGCTACACGGCTACTGCATCTGACCTCTGTAGCTCTGGCCTGTTTTAGTCTCAAGTTCTTTACGTCAGGGACAGTTCTTCCCAGGCAGAGAGTTTTTCTCCCATTCAGCCTAGGATCTGTACCGATGTTTTCACAATTATATTGGAAGCTCCACCCATGCTTGCTTGTTTCTTTTACAAAGCTCTTTTAATACCCTACAACTCACCTAGAAGGCACTGATCACACCTAATTAGCCTCCTCAAAGGATTGTGAGCCATCCCTCAGACTGTTAACAAGCCAGACTTCGCATCTATCAATGTGAACCTAATGTCACAAAAAGGTAGGGTGTACCTCTCAACACCACTAGATATCATTTCTTGAGATGATATCACATCACGGTCATTAGCAATACTCTGTGCATTAGGAAGGCACCAGCAGCACGCATCTGCTCTAAGCAGATGTGTACAGTCCTCTTTCTTTTACGTCAGGGCACACAGTGCAGATTTTATGCAAACTTTCAAGTCAGGTTTACACTGGATGCAGTAGGATAGAGAATACATGATGCAGCGCGCAAACCTGACAGTATGAAGTTAACAGTTCAAAAATGCTTTAACAGCTTCAGCTAGGAAGAGTTTTTCAGTACATATTTTGCATTGACTTGCTAAACAAATTCAGTTCCGGAAATAACCCTTAGCAGTGGGTGAGGGGCCAGGAGGCAGGGCAGGGGTCTAGGGCACTGAAGAAAGGGGCTACAGCCCAGCACGTTCCTTGGTTGAAGTCAGTAATGATCTTCAGTAACAACAAAATCCCATGACTCTTCCACTGTTGTTTTATGAAAAGCAACAAACCCACCTCTCAAGCTACCCACCCACCCATCCAGGTTTATGTGGAAAAGCAAATTCCAATTAATGCATTATTTGGGGCTTTTAGCAATGAATGAAGACTTCCTCAAGTTGCATTTTCCTGTCTCTAGAAGGAGCAGTGAAGTGTGACAATCTGATCTGTGCAATTACCCCTCCTCCATCTAACCACCATTCTCCCCAATTAGTCCTCTGAGTAACACATTCGAAACCTTTAGCTCTTTGGTACTGGCAGTTTCAACGTGGCCATTGCCAGCAATGGATCCTATGCCAAGAAAATCCGACTCCTGGCTTGAAAGGATTAAACAGTCCTCTGTTGCCATCTGTGCCGTGAAGCTGGTGAATGACTTTGTGCACCCAGAGCGTTAACGTTCGTTCTGCACGACGACAGTAACTTCTATTTACACTGCTACCTCACAGACCTCCTACTGTTCCCACTGCCTTAAAGAAACACATTTGGAAAAAGGCAGGCGTTGGTCAGTCCCCAGTGGGTCTGAGCAGCTCGCCGATTCAGAGAGACACAGTACAAAGTCTCCCAGCAATCACAACTCATTTCCTCGGTTTTGACCAGGGCTTCTGATAGAGCAGTTGACAAAACTAGATCACTGTAGCAATATGGCAAAACAGGCGTTCCAGTCTGTATTTCAGTGCATATATGCATGTACTTAAACGTTTTACCATACTTTCAACTCAGTGCAACAACTTCCAACCTTCCCCCCACCCCATGACACTGATTTCCAGCCCCCACCCACAAGACACGATCAGTCCTAAGCTGTTTTCTAACCTATTTACCAAGCTAAAACGAGAGAATGTCCCATCTCTTTTGCTTTAGTATACGTGCTTGATTCCAGCATCACCAGGGCTAAACCTCTCTGGAACATCCCAATGACAAAGTACCCCTCAGATCACTTACTGTTCACCAGGAGCTGTTGTATTTCGACCTTGGGTTGAAATTTAACACTTTACAGAAGGCTTGGGCAGCTCTGCCCTACTCTCAACAGCCTGGAATTTCAAAAAGCCCTTTAGGCATTAAAATGCAGCTGCTACACCGAAAAGCAATATTACTCCTCTGTAATGAACATAAACAATCTACAGGTATTTTGCTCCCATTAAAACACCTGGAAATTCCCTAATTTCTGGACAAACAGTTATTTTGTATTAAAGTTTAGAAACTTTAGATAGAGATGAGGCCAAAATTCCATCCCTGATGATGATGTTGGCTTCCAGCTGGTCTGCAGTTTGCTTATGGGATCAGAGTACTGACAGATTTGCCTACCTGTGAAGGATTCCTAATACCTAAGAGATTGTGTTTTCCCTGACTAAAGGTTGCAACATCATAAACTGGAAAGTTCACACCATATCCAAGTTTTTTTGTTTGTTTGTTTTTTAAATAAATTTCAGAGAACTGCAGTACATTTTTTTAAAAAATAAAACAGTTTGCCCATGATCATATTAAAATTTAAAACAAATTTGTTTCCTGGTGATTAAAATAAAACTGTTTTTACAGCTTGTTTTACAGTCTGTAAAGTAGCCAAATGGAATTGAACTTAAAAACAAAACAACAAAAACACAACAAAAAACTACAACAAAAACCAACACACCAAACAAACAACAGAAAACCCACAGCATACAGCAAGGACTAACTGCCTTGTTTGAATCGAAAAGCATGAAACTAGAGCCTCTAAAAGCACAATGTAACAACACTGGAATGATGAAACACTTAATTCTTCCCCTGGGGAAGGAACAAGACTGTGTAAAGAACAACCCAGTAGCTTAGAAAAGAAACAACACACACAAAAATGAAATTAAGTGACTTCTTTCTTACATTGTAGTTTTTCAGATTATCACTTTCTATAGGAAGGCCCATGTATCGCTCCGTGTATATTGAATCTGTAATAAAAAAAAATCAGAATATACTACTTAGTTTTTCAGTATTTCTGTCTACCAGAAATTTCAGTCTGTTAGACACAAAAAGAACGCATACTGGAAATTAAGAAGTGATAGAAGATTAAAAACAGATTTTCCACAATGAGCCACGTAGGTAACCATCATTATTCAGAATATTTAATCTTGTTGCCATGGTCACCTGAATGCTGAATATTAATAAAGTACTTTGTGTCAATGTTACCTTATTGTTATTCTTTCGGTAAGCCTAAGAAAATTGCTGAAAATCTTTCAGTAAATGGCTGGCATTTGAAAATTAGAATTTTTATGTAAATGTTTACTACTTAAAAACTATGAAATGAAAACGTAGTAGTGGATTGGGACTCAGCTGGTATCTATCATATATATAGCCAAAATTTAGTATTTGATTTTCCACAGGTTTTTCAGGATGATATACTATCACATTTGCAGATCTGCTGCTTTATTTTAAGCCATACAACCCGACATTGTTTCACCATATTCTAATGTCTCACCAGTGTTGTCACAGTTTTTTGGTGTTGAATATACATGCCTCCATAACCCTTTCTTTTATCTAATCAACTCAAAATGTATTTTAAAAGATACTGATCTTTATTTAAAATTTAAAATAAAAATAAAAATAAAAATCCCTGCCATTCTGTAATATTCATGTCTAAAACATTGAAAACATCTCTACATCCCCAATGGACTACTGCAAGTATCCGTCAGTATGCTCTGAGCTGCTGACTTAGCCAGAGCACACAATACACTCTTATACAGCCTCGGTGCTAGATGCAGAATAAATTATACCTTTATTTAGCAGAAGTTTGCCATGAAAAGCTTTCCTTTGAAAGTTTTTGGATGTATCAAAGCAAGAAAAATATCAATATATGGTCACATTGTATTAACACATATTATATTGTCAACTATATATTTTTTTTTTAATGTGGGAGGAGGTCCCCTACAACTGTTTTTATAGCCTCATGCAATACACAACCTTACACAGTATAAGCCTGAGGCATGTATAGGCTTATCCATTTGTTCAGTTTTGGCTCATATCAAGCTATTCATAAGACTAGATTTATAAAATCTGGCTTTTATACTCTAAAAAGAAAAATACAGAGCAAATTCAAATTCTATTGTCATTTTGAGAGACAAGTTTGAGGACTTGAAATTAGATGTTAGGTCTCACAGTTCTTTTAAAAAAGTAGCATTTTAAATACACCGTCTACTAATGATGGATTGCTGACATTCAGTACTGGTCTCAGCTCCTCAGAACATGTGGCAGCTTTGGAATACAACTGCAGACACATTACAGTATTACTACAAATATTATAAAATTTTTGCATCATTAAAGGTCATAGAGATTATCTGGAATTGTGGACCTGACTTTTTAAAATAAGAAATAAGGTTTAGGAAACTGGTTTAATTCTGAAATGCAATACCCATGAGTTCATAAAAACAGACCAAATGGCATTTACATGGCATCTAGTAGATAATCAAAGTTCTACGCTATGAATCAACACTTTGCAGCATGTGCACTGCAAGACATATGGGAATCCTTGTAACAAGGAAGCCATCACATACCATAATATTGCCAACGTGACACAGGGGCAACCGCTATTCCACACTTGAACACGCCGCTTCCAGAGCCAAGCACCATGGAGGTCACATATCCCCCATAAGACTGAGAAGAAAACATTGCTGTTATTTTAGTCAGAAAGAAAAGGATGGGGCCCATCTGCTAAACGGTTCATCAGACATTTATAGGCTCAGCGTTTTTCATATTAATGAACTCCATTCTGAATTTGGGTCAGATCTCACCCAGCCTGCTCAGTGGGGGAAACAGGCATCAAACAGCGCATGGCAGCTGTGGCTCTGATGAATGAGAGCTCGCTGTGGAAAAGGGGTGCAAACGCCACTGAACTGTGACTCAGCTTGGAATGACAGTGTTTGGTAGCACCGTAGGCAGCAGCGAAAGACAGGAAACAAGACACTGCTGAACCGCTGTGTCCCTCTCCATGCTGGTGAAGTGGGTGGAAGCAGAGCGGAGGCCCACAACGCGCTTGATGAGTAGTTGCACCAGGGCACCCAAAAATTTACAACTCCCTCAGAGTAGGCCTACGGCAGCTCACTTGCTAACTCTCCTCCAAAGCGTCAAGAGCAAGACTGTGACTGGGGAGTAAAGGATCTTCTGCTGAGTCTGTGGGAGGAACTGTGCAGCAATACACTTCTTGGTATGCACAGAAAATTCACTTGCAGTCTATCCTGATACACAGATGAGTAAATATCTGACACGCTTGAGCATTCAGGCAGCAAGATACCTAAACAATGTCACCGACTGCCCAAATGACTGCCCTCACTATAGTTTGAGGAGGTTATTTAAGAAAATGTGACCACCCACATTCAAAAAGAAGAGCAATTTTTGGATCTCGTTCTTGCCTTGAAAACAGATTACAGGCAAATGGTAACTTTAGTTCAAAGCCGCATGTTTGCTCCGACTTCAATACTCAAGTCTTCTCAAAGACATCAGCAGACTAACACATGTACTTACTAATTATCCATGTATGGGTAATTACATGTACTTACTAAAAACCCACGTATGAATACATTATCTAACATGGCAAAATGAATGTACCTAGTGAGAGGCTGACAATCTGAAAACTCAAGAAAAAGAAATTCTGTTGGCCCACAGGTTTGATACCCAGGATATGTAACCCCCAGCCTAGCCCCAGGAGGACTGCTCTTCAACTAGTCATCCTGAGACTCATAAGGAGTAAGATGGGAATGCATTAAGTCCTCAATTTCTGCAGAAAAAAAATCCCTCCTGCTACAGTTCATTACACACTTGACTTCATACAACAAAGAGGTGTTTATCCCCTTATTTTTTAAGAAAAGGTACTAAAGGCATCACTGGTACCATCTTGCCACCAAGCAATTATTCACTGGTGCCCACCATCAGCAATTTAGTTCAAGATCCTGCATGCAGTCCTGCACATACTTAGAAAGTATGCAACAAACACCCCTTGACACCAGAAAAAAATGTTACAATTAAATAATAAGCCAGCCAAACTAATTTGAGTACTTACCCAACCCCAAATAGCTATTCTGTCCTTATCAACAAAGTTCATTTCAGAAAATTTTCTAAAAGCAAACAGAATAATTTAATGCTTAATGGATTGTAGGTCTCTGCCGTGATACAGATGTGCCAATTTTCCATCATGTTGGCCCTTTTCACCTCTATGAATAGGCATGTCCCACTTCACAATGACTGTAAAACCTGGAAGGTCTGCAAAAACACTTAAACACCCACTGACATTTGTATCATTTGCTGTAATTAGGTTAGATCCCTCAGTTGTTGCTGTCTCCCCACACACACACTTCTCCTCCCCCCCCCCTTTTTTTTTTTTTTTAAGTAAAAAAGCTACACTCAAATTGCAGCAGTAAGGGACATGTCAATATCTATAAATCCAAGTGAGGGTTTTAAAAAGAACACAAAAATCAGAAACACTATTTGTTTAAAATCCTTAACATTTTAAAATCCCCAAAAACAAATCCCAGATGTTGAATTCTGTATAATTCAGAGTCATACTGACACCATTGAGTTCAGTGAGGTTCTACAGCACAAATCAAGTGCTGAAGATCAACTACAATATAAACGCTGGGAACTGTAGCACATGCTAGTCTCAGTCACATCAGAAACTAGCAAAAAGCTTGGAGTAAAACTTTTAGCTACCCATTCATTAATAGCGTGTTTTACTTAATAATGTGACAGCTATAATCTCTACAAAAACAGCAATATGGTAAACTTGTTATTAAAGCCTTAACTCCTCTCTTTTTAAGCATAAAATGGTTGGCCCATAAATGGCATTCTAAAAAAATGAACATAGAATTTAGTTATGTTTTAGCCAGTAATTTCAAGATGACCATTCAAAACATGCACCTGTTTCCCTGCATGGTAAGCATGGAAAAGAAGGAACATTTGTTGACATTTCACTGTAGCTCACCTGGCTGCTGAAATCTGATCTTCCACTTCATAGGTTCCCAGTTTTCGGTTTATTGCATGCATGATTTCATCCCCTTGGTATCCACTTCCTCTGCCATCAAAGCTTGCTATAATGATCTGCTCTGTACTTGCAAGGTACGTAGCCCAGTTAATCCGGAAGGCATAATCCACTTTTTGACTACAGGGTCCTGCATACCTGGATGAGAAGTCCCAGAGAATTCAAGCATTTAGTCTTCACATAGTCTCTCATTGAGCGTTTGAAGCACAGTTATATCTGACAATTTTCAGCAACCAAAGAAGGGCAAACTTTTAAACTAGACTGAGTGAAAAAGAAAAGCATCACCAACTGACCCCACACTGGTAATTGCTTGGACATTAAAAGCAATACGCTTTTTGAAATTTGAATTTTGTTTTATTGCTTTTTGCTGTAATTAAAAACTTTATTGATTTTGACTTTAAAGAGCTTATCAGAAATCTGAACCAAATTCTTCCTTGTGTGCGTTGACATATCTGAGCTTCAAAGTGATGATGTTCAGCTATTTCTGTTCCATTTACTCACTTATCTGGTTAAAGTCTGAAATCAGCAAACAGCCTTCCCTAAAGGAAAAAGAAAGGAATCTATTTTCTTCATGTTTACTGTTTCATCAGTGAAATTAAGTGTTCCTTACAGTCTAAGCAAACTGTTTTTTTACACACATTGTGAAAAAGGAATAAAAGATTTAAATTGTAACTTTAAAAGAAAGTACTTGGAAACACTTAAGCACTATGAAATCAGACTAAGTACCTGAATGGTAAAATTATGTTTGCAATGCACTCCCTAGCTGCTGTCCAATGGAAAGCTCACCACCGTCAGAAATTAACAAGTAAGTGGCTCTTATTGCTCTACAACCCATTTTTCCCAGTTTTGAAAGCAAAGAAAATCTATTAGGAATTCTCAATATCCAACTTTGTTTCTGTACACTACAGATCCTCTCACTGCTGCAGTAAATTTCTTAAGATCACTATGAAGCAGAAGTGATCCTGACAAGGGCACAGGTAAGTTGATAAAAACAGAACCAAAGACAAAAGAAATCTTAACAAGCAAAGAGCACTAACTGCTCATTAAATGGTTCAATAGGCAAAAATTATATAATTTGGTAGCATTGTAATAAAGATGTATCTAAAAATTAACAGCTGCTTTCTTTGAGGAGTCATCTCTTGGTAAACAAAGGAAAAGGTTAACATTTCTGTTGTAATTAATTGCTAATTTTCAGTAATTTCCAGTTAGAAGAAAACATACCACCAAGAACAGAAATGCTTGAGGAAGAATGGAGGAAAAAGCACGTGTTTGCGGTGTGTTTGACATGTCTTGTTTTATGCTTTTAGTTTGTTTCTTAGAATAGAAAAAAATGAGTAGAATGATAATCTGGTCATTTGTTCACCTGAATGCAAATAACTCTCACATCTTAAATTCAGATTTAGGTCTGAAGGTCCAGTCAGCCCTCTCCAAGGAGAGTAAGGTCTTCAAAAAACAGCAGCTTTTTCCCGAAAAAAAAATGATTTTGTGAAAAAAAAAATATTTTTTTCATCTTTTTAAACACAAGGATAGGCAAGCCATGGTAAATATAACTTTGTATTAGCTTATTTACTAGTTTGACCTGACATGGCTTGTCTCACTTTCTTCTCTTAGCCCCTTGAATTTGGTAAGCTGCAAGATAGTAATTTTACCAAAATGTAGAAGGCAGATACAACAGATATTTTGCAGAGTAAGGTGATGCTCCAGAAGCAGTCACAGACAAAACACAATGGTTCCTGAGCTATTCACTTCTTCCTTACAATGCTGTAGCAGAACCAGCTCATACAGTAAACAAGCAGCAAAGCCAAAGCAGCTCCTTAGGTCTGCACCCTTCAACATTTGGGCAATTACTGACGAGTGTCCATGCTTGCACATCATCACTCACCTCATATGGGACTGGCACTGAGGGTACACTTAAGTTGTTTATTAAACCTACTCAACTTTAAAGTTAAGGGCTTAGCACACTTCCTCCAGACTTCAGAACACTGCTTATTGATTAATAGGTTCTCCCAGGATTTCACATAATATTTTGAGAAAGTGAGACAAGCCAAGATTACTTGAGTTGATAAAGGAAAGGCTGAGCCCAATGTTTGAAAGAAAAAGGAAAAAATACATCTTCGGTTTTCATCACAGAAAAATCCAGTTTGTTTTTCAGTTAGCAGATATACTTGGGTAAGGAAGGGGCTAAATCTTAAAACCTTATCATTATGACTTTTAAGGTGTTGAATTTAAGAAAAAACAACAAATACAATTTTGACCACAGGATGAGTTTGCCAACATCAGTTGACAGTCAAACATCACAGAAAATGCAACGATATGCTTACTACTTTAGTGTTAAGATAAATAGCTTATTAAAGGTTTAATTTTGGAATGTAGTTTCATTCAAAATTATTCCTAAAGAACTCTAAGAGCAGAGAAGGTTGTAAGCTAACACTAACATCCTGGCTTTTAATTAAGATACAGAACATACCTGCTTCACTGCCACCTGCGAAATAGGCACTTGTTACACATAACATCATCTTACGGTACCGGAATCTATCACAAACTGGGATACACCTCATTTTCATTCTCTTAAAATTCCTTCAAGAAGTAATTGGGAAACAACTGGCATGTTTTCTAATCTTATTAAGAGAATCTGAAGTACATGAAAGTGATTATTAAAATGAAATTGCTACATAACTCGAATACTCACACTTCAAGGAGCAGAGGGTACTTCTTTGATGAATCAAAATGGGGAGGCAGTATCATTTGATACCACAGCTCTAAAAATGAAGAGAGTGGGTCATTTCTCTAGTGAAAAAAAATTCAACATGCATTGTAATTTATACAAGGACACATCTGAGTCACTTAAAAAATAGCTTTGTCTGGACTGTCCTAATATATACAGATAAAGGTTCCTAGCTAGTCAGTAATATTTTACAGCAAAGTTAGCAGAAAGTCTGAAACTGGAATGTTTAAAATAATAATAATAAAATTTAGGAAATCAACATGCTGTCTTGTAGCATTATACACTTACATGTAAAATTAGTTAAGTCTGCAGTGGGAATTAGGTAAGTCTGCAGTGGGAAATCTGACAGTAGCTCACAAATGTTTCTCCACTCTAATTTTTCTCCCAGTAGTAAATTCTAAATATTATCCACCTAAATTCTAAATATTATCCACCTATTTGCAAACCATCACAGAAACATACCCAAATATCTATTATTTCTCAAGCAACATTTTCCTGATTGCATCCATGTTACTTTTTCTACCAAAGGTGTCAGTGAGTTAGCTGATTATTTTAAATGCACACCAGGTAAGTTTTGCAATTGGCTTGATTGGTTGCTCATTGATTTTAAAATTATGGATACTGAAAAGGAAGCATGAAGTAATGATGATGGACCGCACCGCATTAATGGCTAGAGTGCAAGTATTACAGGAATGTGTCCTGATATGAAAATACAAGACATCAAAACACTGAAGAATTTTGTAAGTCTTAATTGAACATTTAAAAAAACCTAACTTTTCCTTTTCCATCATCTGTGTACGCTATAGTCATGGGAGTCATCTTTAATTTGATAAGTACATACATGGATTTGCAAGCAGACTCAGAACTTGAAGTAATACTACATAAATGGACTTATTTCTCTTATTTGTGACATTAAAAATAGATTCCCCTTACCCAAAAGCTTTTACCCTGAGGAGATGAAGTAGTAAGAACAAAGAGGAATAAAAAGATGAATACACAACTGACAGCACGAAACCTCCTCTTTAAACCTCCATCTTGCCTGGAAGGTTTCATCTTTAGCCCTAGTAAAAATGTGACTAAAATAAAAGACAGAAAACACAAAGATAAAGACAGTTATTAAATAAGATAACAGCAGAAGGAGGGAGGCATCAAAAAGAACAGTTCACAATGATTGAGAGAAATCAATACAGTTTGTAAAATGTAATTTCATTAAGAACGTTCATTTATCAGGAAGAAGTTTGTCATAAAGAGAAAAGCTAGTAGCAAAGGCTGGAGCAAGAACAGTTTAGACAGGTACGAGGCCTATCACTGCCAGTCTATCTGATGTTCCTCAGCCAAGGAGCATGCCAAAGAAGCATCTGTACCCAGACATGCAAATATAAGCACTATTAGCAAAGTGTTACCAGTTCATTTTCTAACATTTCATTATTCAGAAACTGGTGCAATCTTGAAGCATGAACATGCTTTCAACAATGTGACTATTCAGTCAAAATATCCTCCAAAAGAAAGTCAAAGGTAATCTTGAAGTGTAGCCTAAATAATTTTGTAAGCTTTCCCCTCTTACGTTTCATGTTCATTTTTCAATAATAACTGTATTTTTCCTCCACTGTTCCCACCTGCTGTAACCAAAGAGATTTGTGCCCATTTGAACCCAACTAAGGCTCACTTGAATACAGAACTTAATTTAACATGCTTATTAACTTTGTGTTCCCCCCCCCAAAAAAAAAACAAACAAACACAACTTGGTGGTAGAGACTGCTGTTTTTCAGATAACTGTCATTGAAGAAAGGAGAACTAAGCCACATCATGAAAATATCCAAGATACTATGCTATGGGGGAAAAGAAAAGAAAAAAAAAAAGTATATTTTAGATCAGAATGTTTGGGGATTTAAAAAAAAAAAGAAGTCATGCCTCTAAGTATGGAGTAACTGCAAAAATATTTGCTACACACATCTTTTCTGTCAAGCTTTCTAGCAGAGGTGCTTGAAAGACTTGGTGAAACGGGGAGAGAAAAATAAGGTGTGTTTTTTGAACTTACTGTATCCACCTACAGTAATGGTGTCAATGTTTTTTGAAGGCATCTGAATATCTTTCAGTGAATTGTCCAGTTCAGTGTTATTTTCCAAGTACCTGAGGACTAAACGACAGACTTAATAAGAGTCAAAGAATAAAAATTTTATTTTCAAATACATTACTCTCTAATTATGAAGCACTTTAAAATTTAATTTGAAAAGATGGCAACCTACTTTGCAGTCTCAGCTTACTGCAGTTTTTGTTTTTCTTCTCATAATTCAATATTTATGGTATAGTTTTTCTTCAGTAATTTAGCAAAGTTACTGCATTTTCCATCTAACTGTAGTTTCACAAAAAAATGAACAATTATGCAGTAAATAAGACGTGCATTACTTACTGGTTTTTAGCACAATGTAAAACAATGTTAAATAATGTACAAATACATGCATGCTGAGCTATATAGTTTATCCTTTTGGTTAACTATAGTAGAGAAAGAAAGGGTAAATTTCATTTCAGACAAAACGGAGATGTTTTAATTATTATACTAAGCAATGAGAATAAAATCAAAATAAATTTCCAGTGCAAGTTCCTGGTTTAACACAAATCATATTTTAAGACAATCTCACACCTTGGTCATCACTGCTTCTGTGCAGAGTAGACATGGGCAGGCCAGGACCTGTTAACAGAGCACAAAACCTTCACGTTTGCACGCTGTCTCAAAATAAAACTCTCAAAGTATTTGGAAGTCGGGGAATCACAAAAGCTCAGATTGCATTTCCATCCAATCTGCAGAGACTGCATTTTCAGTTATTGTGGCCCAAACTCAAACCACAGCATCATATAAAATATCCAAACTATTTTGCAGGCAAACCATGTGATTGTGAGGTACTGAGGTACATACTCTTCAAGACGAAATTTTAAGGAAGATTTTATTTTTACACACCCTCTGATATCTCTTTTACCTAGTACAAGCACTTACAGGTCAGAGACAGGCTGCAGTCCCAATGCATAACATGTGTTTATACTCACTGGATTCTTTGAACAGCGCTACCTATCTTAATTTAGTTCCCACAGAGAACTTCCCTTCACCCAGCCTATTGCTTGCCTTGCCCTCAGATCCTCCAGTTTGCTTGTACCAGCAGAGCTCTCTCCATGCACAGCACATTCCCTCAGATTGCACAAGTGTGTGTAGTGCTGTATAGGAACAGCCCGGAAAAAAGAAGCAAGTCTTCCTACAGAGCATTACCAAAGATTTCCAGTCTGCAAATGCCTCACTGGCAGAGAAATTTCCATCTATTATCTGGCCCTGAAGTAAGGCTTTACTTCCCTTTGTCATAAAACAATTGTGATGAAGGAAATTTAATCTGAAGGATATGCCGTTTTTGCTCATTCAACATGTTCTGTAGTAGATGCAGTTCACTATCATTTTTAGAATGTTGCACATGGCATCTATTATAAGGGCAGCTTCTGACGAGATTCAGGCTTGCACAAAAGACAGGAATGTTTTGTCACCCCTTTCAGGTCCATTAATGGATTGGACTATCATTTTTTAACCTTGTAATTGTTATTAAGGTGCTTTTAAGCCTATGAGGTAGTATGTTTTTCTGCTGCCAATGCATCTATCCAACGATATCAACACACATAATTGTTACACAGCGTGTATCAAGATCTTGACGAAGTGAACTTCCCCACCCAACTAAACAGCGAGTCATGTTTATGTCAATTAATTCTGGATGTACTCACCTTGACAATCTAGCTGATAATACTGTGCATCGTTGCTGAAGGACACAGAATAATACTTGCATCTTTTTTGATTCAGATCACAGCTAACACATTTAGTACGATTTGGACTGCTTTCCAAGAGCACTCTGCAAAGTAGATGAGCTTCATTTCAGAGATAAAAGACTTTTTTTTTTTTTAAAAAAACTGTGCTGAACAAAAATATATGTTTTTAAATAAGATGAAATATGATACAATGCTAAAGCAAAGTGCTTATTGACATAAATAACAGATAAAGCACACTTTAATTTTTTGTGTTGAGTTAATACTGGAATTGTCATAGCAAAAGTAAAAGCACGAGAGGTTTTCTTTAGGGGCAGGTTGCTTAAGGATTGTTGCTTCTTTTCACAATTTCCCTTTATCAATTAAATTTACAGAAAAATACCTTTTTTTTTTTTTTTTTTTTTTTTACAGTTCATACTTCTATATTGATTTTAATTAAATATCGCATATAGAATCCCACATTAGACTATGAACATCCCAATCTTTTACTTCATAGTACTTTTTCTTAAAATTTTTCACTAACAAGTTTTTACTCATATTGTAGAACACATTTCTTACTTATAAAGATTTCTTCCTCCTGGAGTCCCATCATTTTCATTACTAATGTAGTATCTAGAAGAACAAAACATTGGTTTTGGTGAAGTATTTGAAATACATTACAATATTTAAAGGATTATCTCATGTTTAGATCAGATTTCTACTAAATTAAATAGCACCTTCTTGTTCTCCCTCCTACTTGATTGTTACAAGACCTCCTGATAAGAAGACATATATTACTTACAATACTTACATAAAGTTATTGGTTACAGCTGCTATGCTGATTACTTCCCATTTTCCTGTAGTAATAGGTACTGGAGCCTAGAGAAAGAAAGAAAGGCAAGATAAAAGCTAGCACATGAAGATCCTTGATAACCAGCAGAAACACAAGTCAAAAGTGGCAGTCCTACAACTTCTAACTTACCTCTGAGCCATTTATGTAATGGATATGCTTGTATCCTTCTGCATTGCTGAAGACTTTGTAGTAGGTAGTATTGTCGGGTGCAAAGTAAGGGACAGATGGCTGAAACTTGAACACCAGAGAGAGGTCTATTAAAGCAAACAACACAACTCCAAAACCAAAATGATAATTTTAGGTTTTGATATCTGTAAACAGAAGTTTCAATACTTAAAACAATATTTCACTGAGATATTTTGCCTTCTGACTTAGTAGGTAGAACCTGCATCTACTACCCTGACAGTAAAAACACTTAAAATATTTCCTAGCATCTTAGGGGCAGAATTTCCCAAGTATTAATCCTCTGGTAATGATGGATGCCCTTCCTTAACTCTCTTGAAATTGAAGTACTACAGCTGTTCCTAGTTTCCTAAAATGATAGGAAACAATACACACTTCTACCTTTAAAGTCATTGCTTTATTCTGTCCATCATGAAGCTGTGACCTGTAGCAATGTAAACACTGTGCGCACATTTTCTTTGTATTTCCCTTTTAACACACACATTTGTGAACACATTTTTGAACTCTGAAGGTATTTTTTTTTTTTTAAAGCTTGAAAATGAAAAAAAATTCCCCCCTTTTTCAAAGAAAACAAGATGCTTTTCAAGAGGGTATTTTACTAGGATATAGGTGATTACAAAACACCAGAGGAGCCAAACTGGAATGATATGTTCATGAATTATCAATCTGGAGGGATGGAAATGAATTAATTCCTTCTACTTGGCTGTATTTTGGATATGTTCCACATGGTAAAGAGAAAAACAGGAATGAAACTGAGTCAAGTGAAATAAAAGCTATTTCTTTGATATGTGTCCAAAACATCTAAACATTAATTAGCCAATAGACTCATCACAATCTCTCTGAGATGTTATACCCATTTTTGAAATGAAAAGTGAAACAGAAAGACATAAAGTGACTTGCCTCTGGTCACTGTGTAAGCAATGACAAAACTTGAGACACCCTCACAGACATTCTCCAGATAGTCTTACCTTCTTTCCTAGCAATATTTTTGCACAAAACACCCTGACAAATACTTTGCTAATTTCTCTCCTACCGCAATCTTGCTTTTTCACAGGGTGACTTCCTTCAACTCAACTAGCAAGCTCGAACTTAGCTCATGAACTGGAAGCCTTACTGCAGTAACACAGACTGTGAAAGTTCAGAGCATTATTGAATCAAGTAAAATTTCATCTCTATTTTTTGAAAACAAAAACAAACAAAAACAAACAAACAAAAAAACACCTTGGGATATAAAGAAAGAGAGAAGTACATGTTTTATGCATGTATACATAAATTTGTACATAAAACATATGAAATGTATATAAACACGTGTATATATACACATGCATACATTTATTTTATATATTTTAAAACATGCCTTATCAGTCAAGTGTCATTTTATCATCTGTAAGTAGAAAGAATAGTAAGGCATAAGGATATCTTTCTTATCCACTCTTCAATCCTCCCTACTTTCCACTCCCTTCTCAAATCCAAGAACCATACAGTGAGATTATCTTTTCCTTCCAACAGCTCCTAAGATGTGGGCTGTCTCTTTAAAAGAAAGAAAAAACCAACAACCTAGTTTAATGGCACAGACTCGCATTTTGCCCTCTCATTTTGCACAACTGTTTACAAAGTCTGCAGCTTGATCATCACATTGTCTAATTGTGAAGCCTTTGCTGCAGAGAAGCAAAATGTGTCAGCGCTAAGGCCTTCCTTTCCATATCAAATTTGACAGCAGGTGGGTTGATCTCTCATCTTCATACTGCGGATGATTTCATCCCTGCTGTTGCCTCCCTCTTTGCATTTCTTTAAACTTTCATTTTTGACTTCAAAAGTGAATTAGTGACTAAAGCATAATCAGTGTGTGGAAAATGCGGGAGTGGAAAGTGTACTCTGTGTTCTCATCAAAAACTCTAAAACTCATTTCTCCCTCCAAGTCTGAACTTTTGCATCTCTGCTTCACTTCCCCCAGATCTTCTGTGTAGTTCATTAGGTGCCTACTCTCTACCATGTACAAAAGGATTGAGAGGCAGCTTGGAAAACATCATCCAGACAGTAGCAATTGCTTTGGCAGAAGTGTATGAAAATTTTAATCTGGTCAGCTGTATGCATCTTGTCCCCAGTTCTCTCCAATGGATATTTGGGGTTGGGGAAAAATAGAAATAAATGTACAAACAAACAAAACAGTAACAAAAATAAAAACAAACACAAGGAGAACCTGGAACTGTTTGTTCTTGAACAAACCAGGGAGAACCTGAAACACTAAAATTGACTCTTGTCCTCTAAACCTCTCCTCCAATTCAATTTGAAGGTTATAGGATACATTTCTTAATGTTTTATCCCCTAAATCATTCTGGAGGTGGCAGAAAGACTGGAGAGCAGCCAAACCAGCATAGGCGACAACTCCCCCAGTATAAATGGAATTCTGAATCCTGGCTCCTGCACTCTCCTAACTACCACTACTGAAGTAATAGGTCAGAATTAAAAGGGAGACTGGAAGGAGCACTCTGCATTTTGGCAAACTGAACATGATGAACATGACAGGTCACGGAGGATGCATTTACAGCTTCAGCCCACAGTGCACTGTCAGCCCAGCCTAGGGAGTTCTGAAAGCCATACCCACGATAGTTTAAAAATGGGAGTGGGGATTTGTTATGACTAAGACCATTTTTCCTAGGTAGGCAAAATGAAATGAGTGAATGGATCAGATCTGCACACAAGAGCATTGGAACTGGTGAGAAGCTCATAAGAAAATTTCTTAATTATCAGTGTTATTTAACATGTTGCAGTTTTAGAAATTGAACACTCACTCTGCCAATCCAGCCAGTTGTACTTTCTTCTGTAAGTTGCTTTTCCTGAGAAAGATAAAACAAACAATCCCACAACATTTATGTTTATTTTATAGCAGCCTATGCTTCTACAAAGATAAATATACAGAGATACTCTACTCCTATCTAGTCTCATTTATCAAACATTGTGACTCTCCCATCTCACTTTTCTTACCCGTGGACACATCCAATTTCCAGTAGAATTTTCAAAGTCACAGACAGTGAGGACTGAAAAATTCTGAATTCTTCTGAGCCACTGCAGACAGATCCTTTCATCTGTCACCCACGTTACAACGCTCAAATAATGATCCCTGAAAAAAACAGTAGCATTAAATATTTAAAATCCTGTCTGAAATAATATATTATACAACAGCATTCAGTAGCTCAGTGAATGAAAAATCATCTGGCTATTTTCATTTCAATGTATTCTTCCAAGGATAAACACTGATGCAAACCTAACTGTGGCATTTTTGTTGTTGTCGATTATTTTTGTTGTTAGTAGATGCATTGGTTATTATTATTCATATAACGAATGCAAAATAATTATATAGTTTGTACATACACACCTCCAGGAAGACTGCAATTAAATCCTAGCAGCCAGATCACTATCCTCTAGTGCATGAAATAACAGCTACTAATTACATGTACTGTGTGCATCTAAAGGAAATTCTTCTTAATATTAAGTTGTATGGGCCTTGTATTTTGGAATTTTAGTGATTGCTGCTAAGCACTTGGAGCAATACACATCTTAGTTCAATTTAGTATTTGCTTCCATTAGTTAGAATGGAAGGAGACATTACACCAACAACAGATATTACTATTTGAATATTTTGCTTTCATCTTTAGAATACCAAATAGTTGACATGAAGTATGGACTATCCAAAAAACAATAATAAAAAAATCATATATCATTTTATTGAATATTCTTGCCTATTATTATTATTATTATTATTTTTTTTTTTTTACAAAGTACCACATAAAATTTAGTGATTTGTTTACCGTTACGATCTGTTACATGAACTCTTCTTATTTTAGATCTCTCCTATCTCCTAGAAGCCTTACGAACTAAAATAAAACAAACCTCCCCTCCGAGGCAAGTATGCATTTTCAACCAGAATTTGCACATTTGACTTAGTTCCAAGTTCATGTTCCCTTTTTCCCAAAGTTAGTTAACAAAAATGCGTGGGAAGTTTTGTGAGAGCGAATATCTTCATGATCATAAAATGGGGAAAAAGAAGAGGAAAAAAAAAGAAGTGGGAAAAAAAAAAAGTGGAAAAGACTACAATTAACATGGATGGATTAAAAATATATGCCAACCAGTTACCAGCCACTTTTAGGTTTATTTCTAGGTTGCAGCTTTGAAGTCATGTTTGAAAAAGGTCTACTTTTGCATTTATATTTGACCGGTAAGTTTAAAGGACATTTAACATGGCTGCTGTCAGTGGCTTCAATGAGAGTAATAGACCAATAATATTGTATTGGTTAGAATTGTATGATCTTTAGGGTCCCTTCCAACCCAAACCATTCTATGATACTAGAAATCATCCATCAGATAGGATGAACAGTAAAAGAAAATAAAAGAAAACAAACAACAACAAAACACAGAAGGAGAGAAATGCTTATACGTATAATAAATATTTTAAGTTTATTACAGAGATTAGGAATGCACCTGCAGTTTTCAACAACCCATGAAATAAAAATTTGCAATTAATTCAAAGAATACATTACAGCAGTTTAGCATAGCCCTTCCTCATTTGCTGCTTATTAAAGATATTCCTGCAATTGCCACCCAGAGTTCTTTACTCTGATGACTTCTTATTTTTAAGGCAAATCACTTCAGACAAGCATTCATTGCCTTCATCCTCGTGTTGACCAACAAGAACCCCCCTGTACCCGTGATGCCAAGTGGTATTTAAATGCTGCATGGGTTTCATGCTGGCCATTCATGCAAAAAGTGACAGATTTCATCTACCATCCTAAAGCAGCAAAACAATGCCATTCCAGATTCTGGGAGCTTTCCTTGTCAAATAATAAAATACCCTAATAAGGGTACATAACAACATTCACAGAAACTTGTGTATTTCAGTTAGTACAGAGATGTTATATTGTGGTGAGGACTGATATGAAATACCATTGATATTCCAATTATAAATTCCAATATTGGCCACCTAGTACAAAATGCAGCTTTATGCACTACCTAACAGGCCTGTTCCCCCTTCCCCCCCTCCCTCCCCCCAAGTTTATTAATATAACCTGTGATTGCTTACACATCATTTTCATAAGTGCAAACCTCTAAAAAAATCACTACAATGGCGTTAAAAAGAGAAAATAAAAACCAAGATCTAGGATACCAATTACCATATGCATGCATTTTAAATCCATTTAGCTGCTCTTTACAAAATACATTTATATCATGTTGTGCATTTCCAGTGGCATTTTGAGAAATACAATTTTCCATTTACTTTGAAAGGTGCTGTTTTTCACCATGTTTCCAAAGAAAACAAACATTTTAAGTATAAATCAGAAGACAACCATGATACCTTGCCTCAGCAAGGAGTCTGCTTCCAATGAAATCAAATCTTCACTTTCCATTAAGTTTTTTTTTTTTCTTCTTCTTTCCAGTGAATTGGAATACATACATTATAATTTGATTATACCAAAACTTGCTCACATTAAAGTTGTACTGTGAAATGACTTCACCATAGTTAGACTCCACTGAGTGTGATGAGCCAAGAACTTGTCACATTCTGAATATAACATACATGGAATATGCCATCTATATATAATCACTAGGAGGATAATCTGTGTGCAGATTTTCTCTGGTAAATCTTGTTGCTACCAGAGCCTCATGACTGGATAAAATGACAATATAAACGAAGACAGGGTAGTCACACATAAAAGCTCCTCCTCTTTCACCAAAAGGAACATGCAAACATTCAACCAAAATTTCTTACCCTGATCTTATTTCTGCAGGTGGAGAAATTTCAGCAGAGTCAAAACCAGGAACCAAGGTATTCACAATGAAGAATTGCACTGTTGGATTTTTAGCTCCTGCCTAAAAATAAAATGTTTAATTATACTTTCAAAAAAGAATATTCCTGGCAATAAATAAATAAATAAATGTTTGAAACTATAGACAAAAGAAATTACTACAGACAGTCAGGTAGAACCAGCTAACTTCAAACACATGAAAAGACAAATTCTCAAATGCAGTTTTTAAGGTATATATATAATTTACCTTTATTTAAAAAATGAAAGTGCTAGCCTGTGTAATTCTAGATAAGAAAGACTACTACATTTAGAAACATTCATAATTACACAGGACTTGCTGTACCCACAGTAATATTTGACCGTGTCTTGTCTCACATGCCACACAATACCTAGCAGTGAATCAAATGCTATGCTGATAGAAAAGTGATTCTTCATGGAGACTGATGCCTTACGTTAACTGATTATATAATAGCCATCTATACCACAATCAAAGCTGTGGTTGCAGCATGTACCCCACTATTTTTAATGTAGTGCTAATGGGTTCTAACAGCAATGTAACTGTGTCACTAAGGACTTCTTCTCTAGAAATACAAGTTAGCTAGCTAAGTCCTCATAGTAACAGTTAACTAGCTGTAGTTGACCTATCTCCAGAAGTCAGCAATACTCCAAACAGTAAGGGTTTGCAATAAAAGGTGCTACTTGATTTGGCAGTTCATTCCACACCTGCTACACCTACGTCTCTTCACAGGCAGCATGCTCAGGGCAGAGTCCCTGTGGTTATCAGTGAGCCCAGCTGCTCACTGTGACCACCAGTGACTCCATGTGGAGGAGGCTCCAAGGAGACAGGCAAAGGCAACATGATCATGAAGACTGGGGAAGGCTAGGGAGAGACCTAACACAGCTGCTACAGAGAAAGCTGAATTCAGCACAAAGGGGACCGGAGGGTGGTTTTTACTCCAGACAAACATCTGAATCAGTTGAGTGGATTAGCTTCCTCTATTAGCTGTTTTGCCCCTGTTAATCAAGAGTGCAACTATCCTCCTGAGCTGGCCAGATCAGCACAGGGAGCGATACATAGGTATCTATCCCCATCACAGAATAGAAAAAGCAGTGAGCAGAAAGAGCTGAACAAAGACACACGGGCTTGAGCTGGTTTCAACCCATGTGTTCCTTCCTGGTAACTGGGGATGCCCAGCATTATAGCAGTGTGCTTATTATAGAGACCAGTAAGAAGAATCCTATTTGTATTGTCATTTAGCAGTTCAGTGCAACTGTTGTACTCAAAGTGAAGTTTGTAATTGCATTATGTCTTAAGTGTATTGCTGCATCGCTCTGCCAAATCAAAATACCGTGGAATGTCAAATAACTCCAATAGGTAGATGTTGTACTAAACATTAAGCACTCCATGTGTGGAATGTCTGAAAGAACCCGTCTGCAGCATATTGGACTCTGACACTCACACCGTTTAGTCCAGTGCCAACTGTGCCATGAGCAACGAGCAGTCACATGGAGGGAAGAAGCAGCTGCATGCACAAAAGTTTTCACTCACAGCAAGAATTGAAAGAGCTTTAGATATGGGCAAAGAAATTCTGTCAGCAAATTCTTCCCCTTCATCCCAACATAGGAAGCATACAAGAACTAAAAAAACATGATGCATTGGTTGAAGATTTCATTCTCAATACCATGCACAACACTAATATAACATGCACCTGCCAAATGCTTTTACTTAAGATCTTTCATTATCTCAACACCTACTTGCCACCTCTCAATTTTTTTGTGATGAAACAAAACATTATTAATATTATTATTATTTGCTTTCCCCTGGAGATAATAAATACTTTAATATTGCCAGATGCTGTTGACTTCAGAATCAGTAATCACAGCAAGCTGTTGAGGAGAGACAGACAATATTTTCATTAGCAGAAACTGATTAAATGAGACTACTCCCTTAATAAAACTGCTGAACAACTGTGTTAAATAAATAACACAGACCTTGGGATATGGAATTTGAATAGTTTTCGGATACTGCAAGGTGTCTTCAGAATAAAAGGAATACTCTATAACAGGAACTTCTGTATCATTAAATGCTGCATATGCCAGAAAATTGCCATTTGGAGACCACCACAGAGCAGAACGTGCGCCAAACATTTCCTCTGAAAGAGATGCAAGTGCATTTAAATTACAATTGATAAGTTGGCTTTTATATCTGAAGAATTGTTCTCATTAGTTTTTAATGGGATTTTTTTTAATTGAAGTACCAAAGCACGGAATGCTTGTTGGAGTTCTGAAATGAGAAAAAGATCAATGCTCATAATCTATCACATGAAGCTAATTCACACACTACAATTTCTAGTGACCTGCTGCAAGTTAAGCTAACTTATTTCTGTTCTTAGATACACTAACGAGATATAAAGCTCAGGTAAGAATACATGGTTCTGTGAATGCAGACTTGCATTATTTTGAACTTTTCAATGATAAGAAATTATATATAACAGTTAAAATAGGTATAACAAAACCAAGTTTTTTATTAACATGCAAAGTAGATTGTGCTTGATGTAGTTACCTTCATAAACCCAATCTGGTATTCCATTGAAAATTTTATTTTCTTCTCCATTGCTAGTGATTTGCACAGGTGCTGCTGTTGGTGAAGCTTTTATATATATATTGTTATTCCAAACATATGCCTGCAAAACATCATTGTGTTAATGATTTCTGTCACAGTAAATCTGCTCCCTACCTTTGCCACGTTTAGTGGGCTATTTATTTTTACTTCAGATGGAAAAAACTGTCTTTTGAATTTGCATTTGGCCAAACATCACTGATACTTAACAAACATTAATTACTAAAACAAAGCAAGTATAGCAACCTGACTTTATGCCAAGATGGAAACAAACAAATAAACAAAACCACAAAAGACAAACAACCTCACACCAAAACCCCAAAAGAACCCCAAACTAGCTTGTTTATGTGGCACTATTATAGTGTCAAGAAAGCCTTCCTATTAATTTCCTTTTGAGATACAAGCTTATTTTAGTAGTTTTTTGTTTGTTTTTAATTATTTGTCCCTCAAACAAAAGAATATTTTGGTAAAACATTGATGAGAGTCTCAGAATCGCTAACAGATCTCCAAAGATGGTGTACTTCTGAGTAACACTCAGAACTCCTTTATATTTTTGGCATCTGCCTCCCTTTCCAATCGATTTTTCCTGAACAACTGAACAACACTGTTTTATTCTAGAGCTTCTCTCTGAGATGCAGAAAGCTCTTTTCAACATCCTTTGCTGCTGTGGTTTGGCTCCATGATCCCTATACTACAAGCAATAAGAATGCATAAACATGGTATCTCTTGTGACTTCTCTTTAGGTCAGATCCAACATCCACACAGGGAATGCACAAGCCTTGCAAACACAGTGGCTATCAAAACTACCATGGATTGTGGTGGAGATTAAGAAGAAAAAGGACTGTGAGAAAGAGTACAAGGAGAGGAGATTTTGATCTCTTAATCCCTGTTACAATCCCTGTCATCCATCAAATAAGGTTTCATTGTTTTAATTAGGAGATAAAAGCCACAGTGATGAGTAACTGGACAGCCATAATGCTACTGTCTTTGAAAGGGGTTAGCTACTGTCTGCCACTATAAAAACACTAAGTTCCTGTGCAGACTATGGGCCACTACTACTTTCAGGAATGCCTTTTCATCAAAGAACAAAACACACAGAGGGATATTTGAATATTTCCAGCAACTGTAGCCAGGCAATTTGGAATCTAGTTCAGCTACTTTATCTAGGAGTAGGTAAGTCCAAAAAGACCAAGGGCACAGTTAATGGGAGCTTCTATATCATGGGTGCAAAAATAAACGACTGTGTACGCTTCACTTATCCTTACTAACCAGTTTGTGACCAACAGAAGACCAGGAAATATATTGTGTATCACTATGTAGTAGTGTTTCATCTAAGATGGAACTGGAAAAAACAGAAACAAAACACAACTAAGACAAATCAGTAAAATGTCATTTCATTGAAAAATACTATTAAAATTATATGTCATGCAAAAATTACTAACCTTGTATTGAAATCATAGATGTAATATGAAGCTGTGTAGGAATGCCTCCACAACTGCAAAAGAATTAATTTAATATTAAGAAAACAAATATGTCATCAGGACACAAATCTCTTACAGATTGAATTACCACTGAAACCCACCTCACATTTCTGCTTAAGACAGATATAACACAACAAACCTACAAGAGTAGTAAGTCTCCATAAGGCTTAAGAAAAGACTAAAGAATTACTGCTCCTCTGGGGTCATCACTAAAAGTACTATGATAGGAGCCACTGTCTGATTAAGAAATACAGAGGCCAGAGATGCTGAATATTTTCAGAAATTCTTGTAACAATACGGCAGACAGTTAATCCCCCTCCTTCTGCCTTACTGGCACAATTGTCTTCTGCCTCCTTTTACAATAATACTGAATTATTTAACTTGACAACCTATTGTTTAGAAGTCCTCACAAGTCCCAGCAGTATTTCTGTAGCAGTTCCTGGGTTCATATTTCCATTCATATTGTCACAGAAATAAACCCTTTCTCTCAGAAGCCTTCTTCTTGAAGTCTGTATCACTGGGGGCACTTACAGAGACAGATGATAATGCAGACATGTTTAAATGTACTCACTATGAGGAGCTGAAGAGGTTTGATTTAGCCCACGGTGTTGACATGCTACAATAATGCTACTTTCTATGATAGTTCTTCAAGATTTGTAAGAAGATATAAAACAATATCTTAGTACTACACAACCAGATGGCTATTACATAAGAAGTGTCCACATCCTCATGATTCATTTTGTTACTCTCTTTTCTTGCAATAAATATTAGTAACAACATAACTTTCAATCCTACTACTACATAAAGGTTAAAAGACGGTTTCAGCATTAAAGTAAAATTAACTCTTACGATTACAACAAATAAAATATAATAGAACAAATCAAGAGTGGAGGGGATGTCTAAGGTAGCTGGAAAAGTGTAAGATTTTTGTGACCTGCTGTTGCATTGCTGTCAATGTAACAAGTATACACATACATAGCATATATATACACAAGCTTATGCATGCAGCCTGTCACCTCCCTGCTTCTCCTTTACCCACACAACTCCTTGGACACTCACACCTGTCTAACATTCTAGCTTATCTCCCCAGATTAACCCTCCAGCCTCACTCTCCATATATCTTTCCATCCACTAACTTTTTATCTGGCGTTACTCACACAGTCGTTTCTCTTCTGCCAAGCTCAGAGGTCTTTGATACCCTTCTCTTCTAGTTTCCAAGCCTGATGCCTCTAGCCAGTCACTATCAATCTCCTCCCCATTCTCTTGTCTGTTTAGGCTTCAGTGTTCCCCTACAGACAGCCATCTTATTCATCTAAACTCATGCATTTCCCACACATTCTTTCAGCCTCCACAACCCCTACTTCCAACAACATCTTCTTACTCAGTTGTTCCCAAACCTTCACTTCCCAGTTTCATTCTTAGAGAATTAAAGTCTATTTGTACCTTTGTATAGCTGTACTGCAGAAGAGCAAACTTTTGGTCAGGGGACAATATAACTGTGGTTGCTTTGTACTTGTCCTGTCAACAAAGAGCAAAGAGAACACATTAAGCACTGATTCCAGGGAAACATGTAGAACGAAATATTAAATTTAATACCTTCCCCAAAGTCTGCATATGTTATATAAGTCAACATACTAATGTTATGTTTGACAAGACTACGGAGGACGTTCCAGTAGCAGCATCAAAAACTTGGATGTCCCCATTAGCTGTTTTGTGAAGATACTGATTTCCTAGAAGAACAAGAGAGATACCAATAAACAATAAGTAAAATGTTCATCAGTCATTTATCTTTTTTTTTTTTTTTTTTTTTGGTTAAACAGGAAATAAAATTTAAAAATCTGGTCAAATTTTTTTTTTCTCCATCTTTTGTAATGAAAGAATGCTTATAGCACAAGAATGTTCACAAAATTGAGCTGACAGCCTCAACTTTTTGGCACCTCTTTCCCTTGGGGTACTAGGCATATCCAGTAGGAAAGAGCCATATATGTCCCTGTTTCCCTATAGCCTGCACAGGAAGCTGACATTTCACAGTATGACACACATATACGAATACACTTTTACACAGAAGTAAATATGAGTAAATATGCTTTTTTAGCAACACAAGAAAATAGTTCAACATGAACACTATCATGTATTTAAGGAAAAGAAATCATTCTTTGAGCTATGCACCATTCTGTAAAAGTACCATTAAATAACTGAACATTTTTTCAGGATATAGTAGTCATTTCTGAGTATTATGTGTTTACAGTAGTACATTTTCTTCAGATTCATGCTATGTATAGAAATAAATTACCTGAAATCCACTGCAAATTATGTGTTTTGTACTGATAGTCACTGTTCAGGTAATTCTCTAGAGTGTATGTTCTTCGTGAATCAGTACTTTCTGAAAGAAAGAGTGACAGAAGAGAGATATTGATGTTATTACAACTTCTTCCACCCCAGCTTCCTTACCTGACTACTAAAATAAGTTGCTGGTTATTGATGTGTTTTAGCTGACCAGGTGTGAAGTACCAGCAGTGAGAAGGCAATAAAGCTTTACTGCAAGATAAATTCATCAATCATAAACTAAAGAAATATTGATGAGATCACTGAACAAACACAAAAATTATGAATGCCTTTCCTCTGTTGGTATTTTATTTTAGGATACACTGGAGCTGTTCTCCTTGGATTTAATAAAAACACCTTTTTGACAGTGACAAAATAAACAAAAGACACTTATCCTTCTTATCTCAGGAAATACATATATGTACTCTTCAAAAATTGAAAAGAAGTGATCTTAGAGGCTTTCCCCTATGCTCACACACTGGAACTTAGCTGCAGAACCCTGACTGCTAATACTTGCATCTGACATTGACTGTGGGGTTGGTCATGTACAGCGAAGATGTACATGCTCATGTTTAAGAGTTGTGGACAGGCATGGCTGTCCAGATGAACGATATGTAGCATCCATGGGAATAGATGCACAGCTCTTGAATGATATATTAAAATTAAGTGGCTGCTGTACTTTATTACATAAGACTTGCTGTTCCTGGTCCCAAATTCTTCCATATTGAATCACCTATCATTAAACTTAAATTTCAGAAAAATCTCAAATGAAAAAACATTAAAATTGTCAATGAACATCTAATTAAAGAAAAAAACACCAATGCATACTGCTAAGTTTATAATGAAATAGCTGGTTAAATATTCCTCTCTTGATGTGTTTTTCACTACGGTATTTAAGTATTTTAATGATTGTTGTGACATCACTATTTTGACTGCAAAATTAAAGCTAAGTAACTAGATCACTTTGAAAAGACTAGTAAAACTGAATCCAGGTAAGCTTCTGAGATTGGTTATCAGCTCCAGTATGCCACCATCATTTTCTATGAAAATATTTCTTTTTTCTGGCTGTAGTGCAAAAGCTACTTATTCAAAGCCTAAAAGGTTCAAATAATATATTATATATACACATATTTTTTGAAATTCAGGTACGCAATTCTCTTCCTGCTTCCCCCCCCCTTTTTTATTATTATTATTAAAAAACAAACAAACAAAAAACAAAAAACACTGCTGTCATCACTGTAAAACATTGCAATCTTTATTTCACCTTGCACTATCATTCTTGTTGTTGTTGTTGTTGTTGTTTTTTTGTTACTATTAGTTACAAAAGTAATTAGCAAATCAGAAGATTCAGGATAAAACTGATTGATAAAAACACTCCAGTAGAGGTGTTCTGACTAATCAGTCGGGATAATAACCTGCCCCCACCAATTTTGAGATTTCCAGTATTTTAGGTACTTTTCAACAGACAGCCTCTTCTTTCAATATGCTGAAGAAGAAAAGAGTACAAGTCCTCAGGGGGTTGTGGGAGCAAAAAATACCTCAATGATTGCTGCAGGGTATCTTTGTGTAGGTTGAATAAATGTGACATATGGAACATGACAGGAAGACATTTATATTAACTATTACAGTTTTATTTTTATTTCCAAACAATAAGCATATTACCTATATACAGCACAGGCTGCACAGCCATTGCTGCAGTAAAAGTCGAGAGCCTTAACAAAGCTTTTAGATTAAGATTGCTCATCAAAGGTTAAAAAAGAAATGCTTGCTCAGTTCCATGTGAAATTTGCCTGTTCTAAAAATCACCAGTCTAGATTTTCTGCTCATGATGTTTCCATGAGAATATTAATTTCTCAGGTTAATTATTCTATATTAACTGAATATTTAATTTGATGGATTATGAACAAGTGTGTATTTGATATTCATGCACAGTTGTCTAGTTGGGAATATCACTTCTCTCCTTCCTAATTGAGTAAGTGTCATTTTCAATTAGAAGGGCTTCAGAAAGCAACAAAATTCTCTCTTGGAAAAGGAGGAGCAATTTAAGACAGGTGGCTGATGAACAGGTTTAGGGATTTTTCCAAACTGCTGAATGTTTTTCTCCCCTGGTGACATACATATTTTGCTGAGGTCTCATTACTAAAAATCAGGCCACCATTAAGATTTGTTGGCTGTGTTCAAAATTAAAATTTCATTTTCTGTCAACACCTTCCACATAGTAACTGAATATGAAAACATACGCCAAGCTGTAAGGGTATAGTCAAAAAGATCTACTTGGAGTATTTTCTTAATTTGCAAGATAGACCACTACCAGTATATTCTTACTTATCCACATTATGCCACTGACCATATATTGCATTCTGCTGCATTTTGATTATTTTAGTTTAGACTCCATTAGAGGAAAAAAAAGTGTCAAATAGGCTTATTTTGACAAAATGAAGTATCTGTTGACATTCAAAAACTTATTAGTGGCAATTAAAGACTGGATATAGGTCAATATATGTTCATATTTTAGCAAAATGGCTTCTTTCACTCCAGTTCCTCAGAGTCTGTGAAAGCTGAATTTTGCTATTTTTCCTTTCTTGTCTAACTCATATGGAGGCTATTGTCCACATTCCAAGCAACTAGCTCTTTCTATCTACCCTATTCTCCTCCTCTTGCCCACCCCCCCCCCCAAGAGCACATACATATTTACCACTATCATAACGATATTTAGAAAAATATTTGTCATAATACCTCTGTCACAACAGCAAAAACTTAAGGTTTATTTTTTATTTTTGTAACCATTTCAGTTTTTCTCACTAGAAAGACTAAGTTGGTTTCTGTAGGTGTAAGGAGTGAAGGAAATAAAGTTAACTATTGTATAAAGTTTGTGGTGCAACATAGCACCATACCCAAAATGAAAGCTGTTAAAAATTACTTTTGGTGAATGTACTGTTTATTCCCCAGTGTCAAGACACATTTTTAAAATTTCTATATGCCATGCAATAGAGCAAAAAATCATGTAACCGGCTTAAAATAGAGATAAAACTGTAAAACTAATAATACCAGAAACTTTACTACACATTCAGTACAACCAAGAAAGACTCGAAGAACCACAAGGGAAAGCACAACACTCAACAATAGTGAGAAAGAAAGGGATAGAGAAATGATACAAAACAGAGAAGGTGAGAAAGTATCAGCATTGTTAAGTGACAGCAGAACAATTGCTAGAATGATCTGAAGTCTAAGAATGTAGTTTAGAAGCAGCATGAAATGCAAAGAGAGAAACCTGATGCAGGACACTAAAGAGAAAACCAGTCAACACAGTGACTAGGGCAGTTCTGCAGGTGTCACTGAGGCTGTGGAGATTGTCCCAGAGAGAGGTAATCAATAGTTCTGGTATCCCTCTCAAATTTGCCCCATCTCATGCAACCTAAGGAAATAAAAATAGCAGAAGTGTTCTAAAGATAGCAACTAACTGCTGGTAAATTTGTTTATATGCATTACTCAACATTCAAATTAGGTTAGGTAAGACAGTTAAATGACAGCTAGAGGAGTCAAGGTCATATAGCAGGAAAACATGTCCATCTTCCTTCAGAGGACAGAAGAATTGAGCAAGCAATCGTGTCTCTCTCAAAACAACATTCAGACTAAGAGGATCCTGCAGTGCTGTGCAAGGTACACAAATAAATGGGGAAGAGAGAACAGCTACAACAATCAGATTCAAAATAAAAGACTGTTCAGTCAGACAAATCTCCAGTATGCTCACAACAGGCTTATTAACCTACTGTTTCTCCCTAAATTTCAGTCATGATTTTGACTAAAGTCATTTGAAGCTGCGTTATTGGAATTAACTTCTGCTCACTGTTTATATAATGCTTCCCTAAAAACACACAAACTCCAGATTCTTGTCTAAACCTTATTTTTTGAATCTAGACTGAAAAAGGTTCCACTTCAAAGATCAATTTCTAACCCATAGGTTAAAATTCATTTACACATTTTCCAGCTTTCTCCTTGAACACCCTTAAAACTAAGGCCTTTCGCAAATCGTGGTAATACAAGACTCCTTATTCCCAAGAAAACTGGGACAGATCACAGCTATCAGACCAATTCAACTTGTGGCACAGGTCTTCAAACATGAATCGTGTATCAGCCAGACATCCCTGTATTTTTAAACATCCTTTTCAGTTACAAGCAGGGTGTTGACATGGGCAATAGATACTCCTCCACACCATCCAGTCACAAATCTGCTTAGCACAGGACAAATTGCAGATAGGATAAACAGGGTAAGACTGTTGATATGTGACCTTCCCCAAAAGAACAATAAGAGCTATTTGGAGGCTTCGATTTCCTCTTCTTCTCAGTTATACATTAAACTAGCTGTGAGGAAGATCTGCAACCTCATCTCTTGAGTCCTTGAACCGAGAAGCTGTCTCAGCAGTCCCAACATTCTTCAAAACCAGGATGACAAGAAGAACTCATTGGACTTTTGCTGCCAGTAACCCTTATCTCTATTTATACTTTTTTCCAGGCACTAGTAAAAACTAGCTCACTAGTCAGATTTCAAACTCATGAACTTTCTCCTCTCACACACCTCAAAGTCATTAACTTTCCCAGAACCTGTTATGCTTTTCCAACCTCTTCTAGGCACATTTCTTCTCAAAAGAGCACAGCAGCCCATGCACAGTATCACCTATTACAGTGATAAACCTTCTCATTTAGTCAATATCTCACTCTCAGAATTAGATGTCTGGGTGAAGGAAACTGATTTGTGACCAGACAGTTGTACAGGTCTGCCTATTATTTGTGTTGTTGCTAACTTTCTTGTGGCAGCAGAATGATACTAGCTATGACACTGTCTCCTTTCTGCTCTCAGCATCATCTATTCTTCCTCTCACTCCTGGCTTTTCCTGAGTAGCTGGCCACCCGAACCACTGCTAGAGAAGAGATAATGATGTATGGCCACTGGATGTTTCGAAATGCCTTTTGTATGAAAAGTTAGAGTACAAAAAACGGAAGTGTAAGTAAATAGAGCAATGAGTCATGAGCAGACAGGCCACGTGTTCTAAGAAAATATTCATGCCTTAAGGGTAACCAGTTGCTACACTAGTCACCTCTTGAAGAGCTCCTCAAGGCATAACAACACCTTCATCAACAGACTTCAAATATGACTGACTCCTGGAGCTACTTCGAGATTAAACTGTTTGATGTAGGCAGTCCTGTATTTTATTAAATATAAAAATAAGGTGGCAAAATAAGTAGGGTATAAAGAAAAAGTGTGGAATTTTGTACAGTCACAGTTCTGGCTGAAGACCCTCAAGATAAATACTGAAGGGCTGCTGTTCCCTAATCAAAATTAAGGAATATTTTGGCAAATATAAGTATGAAGTACTTACATTAGTAGTAGTACTTATATAATTAGCTCATGCTAAATGGCTTCAAGAGAAGAAACAAAAGTAACACATTTCATTTCACAAGCATATCATCTAGCCAACAAGTCAGAACACCTCTGGAGTGGCAACATTTCATAACCTTTCAAAACACTGGAGCCCATTTATCAAACTAATTTTGTGCTGCGTGACTAATAAGCTTATGAAATTAAAGTACATGGAGGAGTATGGTAAGTGGAAGACCAAAGAAAGAAATCTAAACTCAAAATACCTATGTATATCAATAATCATTTTCACGCCCAGCACACTGCTTGAACCATTAGGATGAAATAAAGACTTGACTGCAATTACAATTCCTTTTATCAGAGCACACTTTGATTTCACACAGTCGCAGACATGTAAGCTGCTGCTCCTCCTTCCAGTTTTGCCACCTTTCATTTTGTACTCCGGCCAGTTCCTGTACTGACCCAGAAGACATCCTCACCTGACTCGCGCATCCTGAATTCATGCATAGGAACAGTGTAATAAATCTAAGTGCACTAACATATGAACAGCTAATTATAAGCGTACCACCTGTATACTCTCAGCTAACAGGAAATACAGGTTTAGCACCTTTCAGTCAAAAATTCAAAGTTCCTGAACTTGCAGTAGTTACAGTTATTATTCAGATGTTACAACTGACCTGATTTGGAAAAAGAACTTCAAGTTTGTAAACTGGCACCTCTCCATCTCTGTCCTTATTTCATCCAAATGGACCTACTGAATTACCTAGGTGTGCTAATTTCCCACTCATTAATTTCAGCCATGAGTAAAAAGACTGACACATTGCCCTACTCTTTTACAAAAGACAAAATGAAATGAGCCAAGGTTGATGGTATGGTAAGATTCTGTATTTCATACAAGAGAGGTGCTTCTTTTTTAACTATAGAACTCAAAGACCAATTCTAAATTGCTGCCATTGCTATAGCAAAAGGATTCCTGTGCTACAGCCTATGAAAGAAGACCCGTTTGATTTTCAGTAAGACAGCATTGGCATTAAGGTAGACTAGTAGTAACCCTTCAGCAGAGTACACTGTATGCCTGCACACTGAATTCTTTAGCTAGGCACTATGTCAGGATGCACACATGCATCTGATAAACTATAAAGATCTTTTCTGTTATGATTTCCAGCTTCTTGAAGTATTTTCTGTCACCTCAGAAATCTGCTTTTTTAGATTAGTGGCAAAAAGTACCCAAAAACTAGCAGAAAGGAGAGTCAGCATCCACTGATGCAATTTTTAGCCCATAAGATAAATAAACCAGATATCTGAAAATCTAGTTACTAATGGCTATGATATTATTAATATCAGAGATGAATTGCCAAAGATTTAAATGTAAACTATGCCATATGAACAGTACAGTGACACAAATTTTGCTTCTTTAGTTGACATAAAAATAAATACCAGAACTTTCTGTGTATGTAAGCAATTGCTATGTTTGTTTCTGAACACACAAAAAAGATCAACATACATATCTTCATACTTTTTGGGATCAACCTAACAAACTTAAGACTACTAAAAGTCTGTTCTAGAAAATACTTTGACTTCTTAAAGCTCTGAATTCTACATATTATAACAGCTCAGCTGTTAATCATGAGAACATAATGAGAGTAATTAATCTGCAACTTGGTCATACCAGGTGGGAGCAATGTATTGTTAGATGAAGATTTAATGCTGTTTGACATTAACATCAGAACTACAATGTCAGCCCGGAAAGTACAAACTGATCAGAGTCCAAAAATACATTCCAAATCTTTTCCTACTTTTTTTTTTTGACCTCTGTAACAGCACTGTATAATTTCATTCAATAAATGTTAACAAATCAAAAGTTGCGCAAACGAAGCAAATCAGATGGAGTATAAGCTTATCTCTTCAACACACCCTAGAGGACTTAACAGTTGGCATTTTACTGCTGGTTCTACAGCTTTCAGCTGCACTAGGAAAAGTGCTGAAACTCGTAATACTTGTACCTAAATTTTTCTAAATTTACACAGGAATTAAGAGACTTTTCATTTTCTCCCCCAAGCCAACCCACCTCCCCCCCCCAGGTGAGACGCTTTCTTGAAGTACCTCCCAGTTTCAAAGTTTCTGGTAGGCGCCAGACCTACCAACGCACAAATCCAAACTTTCAGCACAACTCCGACGGCGAAGCCCACCCCCGCGCGGGGGCAGAGCCCCCCCAAGGCCGGCAGAGACCGAGCCCCGGCAGTTTCGGGGACCCCTCCGTCCCTCCCTCCCAGCCCGGCGGCGGACTTACTGCCGGTGAGCAGAGCCACGGGCACGGCGATGACCGTGATGACAACGGCAACCCCCAGGAGCCCCAGCAGCCACTTCAGGAGGGTCTGTAAGGAGAAGTCCCGTCTGACTTAAGGAGAAGCTGCGCAGGGCCCGCGACCTGTGCCACCCGCCCCGAGCAGAGGGTGCCCGGGGCCCCCGCTCCCGGACCCACCTTCATGGTGCTATGGAGCGGCGCTGTGAGGCGGCGGGCGGGGCCGGGCGGCTGCTCTGAGTTCAGGGGGCGAGTCGAGGGGAGGCGAGGCGAGCAAAGGGCCTGCCTTGGGGCCCTGCGAAGCTGCTGCTGCCGCCCGCGGGACCGGGCTCGGAGCAACGCTGGGCGCCTGGGCGGCGGGGGCCGGGGGTGGCTGCCGCTTGCAGGAAGCGAGCAGCGGCACGCGCTGGGGGCTGAGCGAGATCGCGTTTTTCCTGCTGGCTCCGCAGCTTCGCGGGGTTTCTCAGAGCTGCGGTTTCGCCTTCGGTTCAAACGCTGTGAGCGGGGTAACGAAGCTGTACGTTGGAGAGGAAGGACCCTTGACACTGAAAGGATTTCTGCAGGAAAGCAGATAACGCCCACACGGAGGTCCCAGAAGTGAATCGTCTTCAAACGGCAACAGCAAAGCTCTTAATGACTTAATAACACCAGCATTTCAGGTTTCTACTCTTTGAACTTCTTTCTCTGACAATGGAGTTCTGGAAAGACTGATAAAAATGCAGTAAAAAAAGGGTTTATATTACATTCTTTAGTACTGGTTCTTGTCATAAAAGGTAGATTGTTGTGTAAGTCTGCAAAATGGAAGTTTAAATTAAGACCAGAAGACAAAGTTTGCAATGTAGTATCTAACATGATGGAAATTCACAGCTTGCTTATCGCTAATTTTGTTGTGCAGATGAGCCCACGGTGGACTGTTAAAAAGTAAAATTATAGTGAAGTGGCAGCCTTTCATGTTACATTTCAAACTAGTATCCCCTGTATGCTGTAAGGTGGAGTGTCAGAAGTCATTTGAATATTCAGTATCTATCTAGTACACAGTACCATTATGTGCCTGACTTATCTCACTAACAAGAAAAACAAACAAACAAAACAAAACAAATACAAGCAAACCAACACCCCTGAAGTAAATTTACCTTTTCCCAGTGAGAAGGTATCAAAACATACATATAACCAGACAATGTATGCTTCGTTTTCTATGTTCAGAGCATTTAAACAGTGACCATCCTATGTCTCAAAGTGTAGCATGATCAAGGTATAATCTTAGTCCTCTGGTAAAATGCACCTGAATGCTCTCAAGCGTTTCACAGCCAAGTTGCAGTTTAATAATATATTGAGAGATTATGTGCAAGCTTTCTTAGTGGGTATTCTAAGAAGAAAAAGACCTCCACTGACAAAACATATGCCTAGCTTCTGGCTCCAGTGGCTACAGAATTTTAAATACTTTTGCAAATTTGGATTTATGTTTCTAGGACCAAGATTAAGATTAAAAAGTACAAAATTAAGATTAAAATATAAATAGCAATTCTCTGTAGCCTTGACTGCTGCAGCTATTCTGCTTGCTCTCAGCCTGAAGACATGGATAGCTATTGTCTAGTACTTTTTGAAGAAGTGAATGCTACTTATTTACATTTATGCCATTAATTTAATTACATCTAGTATGTACAAGAAATATTCAGCACATACCTTGTTCTTGCTTCCAAATGACCTCGTTATTTCAGGATATGTAATTCCTAGTCCAGTTGTGCTAAAACTTGTGTTTGGAACTACTGGAGCTTGCTCAACTTCATCTGATTTCTGAAGAAAGAAATGCTCTAAATTGGCACTCAGAAAATTACAGTTTAAATATTTTTTGCTGTGTTCCAAGCAACCTGCATAACTTTGAGAAAGTTATTCCCCCTGTTCATAAAGTCATAATTTGCAAAAATGTGGAAAACAGTACTTACATAGATGACAAAGCCATCATCAGGAGATACTCAAGTACACTGCGGACAGACACAACAAAAGGATTGGTAATTCAGGAATCCTGCCTTCAAAATACAGAATATCCTGGACATAATAGAGTAAAACACATTAAAGACGTTTTCTAAGTCTATAGAAATAAAAGAGTTAATTGTACCCTTTCATCCTGGACCATATGGATCCAACTGTGTATAACTGAAACTAACATTTTTCAAAGTACTTGGTATCAAACTACTCTATGCAAATTAGGTTAAACATACAATATGTTTACATTCCTCCCCCTTCCCCTCTTTTAACGTTCAGTGATATTTTGGATGCTTTGATAGTTCTTTTTAAGAGCAGAGTTCCATTGAGTTTTAATAGTTTAAAATTGGGTTAATAGAAAAGCTATCTGTTACTGTCAAAAAACTGTTCTAGGTGCAAAGCTGGGTATGATCAGTCCTGATCTGAAATTACAGAATATTGGTGCCTTATAGCACACTGGGAGGATTCCAGACTACTACTGAAAATTGTAGGTGTCTTTGAAAAACAAAGGAGAATCAAAACAATACTAGTAATTCTTAGCGAAATTTATAGGTTCCAATTCTGATCCAACACCTGTCCTGTATCATATCAATTTCTACTACATACTTGCTAAGTAAGCCCTTTGATCTTCTCTTAAACCACTTGTCCATCAGGGCATTTTAGTACAGATACCTGGTATACTGCTATTATGGCAAAGGGAGAAAAGGGAGTTTGGGGATTCATAAGAAGTAATAGGTGCATAAAAGCAACTGAGTCTGTTTGAGAGTTGCAGCTACTACTGTACTTACAAAAAGGTGTCCTGACCAACTGAGAGTATAAGAGAGTTTGGACTGCTAGAAACACTGAGACCAGAATGGAGAAGACATAGGTTACTGAAATAACAGTTTTTCTAATATGTTATATGACAATGCTGCTAACTGCAAGAGATGATGGGCACAATGGTTTTCAGAGGAAGAAGGAAGAAAAAAATACAACACAGATAAGAGTGATCCCAGGGCCATTTAAGCTGGTTTTACTTGGCAGTCATATAAAACCTGAAGAAACTGGGTGGCAGATTTTCCACTATTAAGAAAGTATATTGCACTCAACATCTTTCAAAGCTGTCCCACTTTTGCTGAGAAACAACAGTACTAATCAGTACTGTTCAGTCTTGCTTCCATCTCTAGCTTCATCTTACATTATTTCTTTTTCAGCTAAGGATAATGCAAAGTTCATACAGCTCTTTTCAGGAAATCATTATGGAGAAGAAGTGACAAAACAAAACATTGATTTTGTTTTATCATTCCAAACAAACCACTTCCAAGATCTCAGTGACACTAACTTATTAGAATATAATGAAAACAGGCAGAAGGGATATACACATTAAAAGTCAACAGAAAAGAAGCTTGAAAAAATTTATTTAAGGCTATCATTTAATATCCTTAAAGCTTAGCCTTTTTATAACAAAGGTTTCAACAGGGATATTCACTTCTCAGACATTTGCAACTGCCAGACCCTTAAAAATATCGCATATAATTGATGATTGAATCATTCATTGTATGTCAGCTTTATAGAAAAATAATTTCATATGTAAATATAAATGGAGTTATTTCAGTTGTAATAAATGGAAAATATGAAAATGTGGAACTTTCATAGTCTTAAAGCTATTAAGATAGCCATCCCTTAGACAACAGGTATTCCATATATATAGTCTTTTGGCAACACTAAACAACACTACAATTAATTCCTGGCATGCAAGGTGACATAGCTTTGTTACACCCAATCTAAATGACAATACAGATTTCAGAATCTCTTAATAACTGGCAGCTGATGCAGTGAAGATCTTCATTTATCCCATTTTTATTCAGCATTTTTACTGGTATTCTTCCAAAAGATCCCTGGGAGAAAAAAAAAAAAAAAAAAAAAAAAAAAAAGCAATTAGAATGTATTATAAATCTCCCAAGATTTATGAAATACCTGTCAAATATTTTTTCTTGTTAAGAGTTAGTAGATGTTAGTTCCACAAACTCCTCAATGCCTCTCTCTAATAATGGATTGAAAACAATTACTCCTAAAGGAAAATCTTTTTAATAGTCTCACATAGATGGTTATATTAAATTGTTTCAATGCTTAACCACAAACAAACACAAAAATATGAAAAAGTTAGTCAAAACTGTGTTTGAATGATAACTTCTACATTTTTTAGACAGTATGTCTTGTGTCAGATTTCCAAGATCAACTAGTGATTTTGGGTCCTTTACTAGTCAAAAGACTAAAAGTAATAAACTTTTGCAATGGATATCCAACGTTTTAGAAAATCTTGCCATTCATATGTTCCTCAAGTGGGCATTTTGTCATTTTTTGGAAATCCTTTGCTAATGTTAACAAATAATCCTCAAATATTAACTTGTTTGCAGTAGTCAGATAGAAAATGCCGCTTTTCCATCAGCATAACTATTTACAGCAAAATTAAAACAGATTTCTTAAGTTGTTAGCCATCAGGAACTCATATAACAGTACCTTATTCCCTAATGGCAAGCTACAATTTAAAGCAGTTTTATACCACAGTCTTTAAAAAATAATGAATTTGGTGTCATTTTCCCAATAAACATTTCTGATTTTATAATGCCCACGGCAAAGGAGAATTTTATTTTTCATTAATTTAATATGACCTAACTTCTGGCAACATTAAGTGGCAAAACTCCCCTGAGGTTAAATAGAAAATTATTAAATAGGTTCACCAGGTTCACCACTGATGCAAAATACAATTTGTATTTGGAGTGACTTCTGCTTATAGTGTCTTATCCTTGTTCAGCACTGTCTGTAACATAAAGATTGTAACGTAAGTACACATTTCAATAGTTAAGAGAAAAATGAGTTGTATTTTCCCTCTATGTGACAAATACATTTTAAACCCCAGTATATTAATATAAATATTATCAAAATTCAAGCACCTTTGGGTAACTTTTGTGTTGATCAGCCATTTTAGGAACTCTTTGGCAGCCATGTCATCCAGGATTTTGTTGATATCACTTGTGAAAGTGCCATCTGCGTATCTTCGGCCCATTTCTTCAGCTACAGGAGTTTTTTCCAGGAAACTTCAAAAGGAAGAAATTATGAAACAATTTGCAGATCAAAATAAACAAACTGTTTAAGTGGGCCTTATTATAGGATCTTAATACACTGTACATTTCCTGTGATTTTAAGGAGTTAAAGGTTGAGCCAGATGTTATGGCTAAGTATAGCACAAAGCATATCAGAACATATTTTGAAGCATTATTTTAACAACAGAAGAAAGAATAAAAGTTTCCCTTTACGAGGCAGAACTCTTCATTTAGTTAAGTCTAGATTCCTCTCTATCATCTTTTTGAAAAAGCCATACATTCAAAACCATAACTCAGTCTATGCTGAGTAGACTAGGCATCAATAAAACTCACAGTAGATTTACTAAGAATATATTTTTTAAAGAAATATCAGTACTAAAACATTATAGTCAATTTTTTTTTGATTTACAAAGTCTTAGTTTTATACTTACAATTATATTTCATAAGTGTTTAGACAGTAAAAGCAACAATTTGTGAGGGTGTAAGATACCTGAATTACAATATATGTATGAAATCTATGTGTTTTTTTTTTGTTTTGTTTGTTTTGTTTTGTTTTGTTTTGTTGCACAATTGAATTTTGTATTTGGAATCAGATCCTGATTCTTGCTCTCTTCCTTTCTGACCACTGAAAAACTGTTGTGCCAAGGGCCTTTGTTTAGAAAGCTTGTTTCAACCCATCAAATAAAGGGAGATTTTAATGGGTTCCAATAAAGTGTGCTGATACTGAAGCACACTATGCTTTGGGATCAGTGACAGGCAGACTGTCTCTTTTCACCGATTTTAGGGACCGCTATATGCAAGTCTGACTACAAATAATACTAAATACTGGGAAGCAGGAGGTTGCTCTGTATGTGTCTGTCTAGGTTTCTAAGCTCAGTTCATCACAGCTCAGTTGTAATCTCTCTTTCTTACAAATACGAAAATACCCTATCTCTGCTCATGAAAATAAAAGGACAGAAAAAACAACTGCAGATCTGAACATCACTATGAAGTGGCACCAGCCTTTCCCTTATCTGTATAGCTGACCTCTTTTATTTAACCCAGGAAATCACTAACTATTTTTTTTTTTTTTCAGGAAATCATCATTATTTCCAAAATTTACTTTTACCTAATTAGTCTTCCTTGACTACAACACACAATCTTGTCTTACAGATGATATTTTATTGTTATTGTTATTTATTATTTATTATTATTATTTTATATAGAACAAAGGACTTACATAGTACTTTACAGCTAGCAGAATATATAATTACAGGATGAAATCCTTGCCCCGAAGAGCTTACAGTCTAAAGGCACATATAAATACAGAACAGTTAAAAGGTGGGCAGTGGCATTTGCATGGTGTAACTCCTAACCATGTGGAGTTAGAACTATGATAAGGCAGAAAGTGCCTGAAGGAGACTGAATTTAAGGCTGTTCCAAGTTTAAGACTATCATAAAAAAGATACAAGGTCATGAGTGAGCTGATGTAGTGAATAGGTTTTGAAAAATATGCAATGTGGAGCGCAAGATAAGCATGAAAGAAATCAGAGATGTAGGTAAATCAAAACTGTGGAGCTGTGAGTCCTGGAAACTGTAAACCATAGCAAAAGAAGTAGAGGTGTCTTAAAAATGAAAATAAGATATAGTTGTAGGAAATGATGGTTATTTTGGTGGCAGTAGCAGCTTGGGGAGAGTTTGTTGATCATAGGAAGGGGAAAAGAAGACATCAGTAAGTGCTGGGAATGATCACCAGAGCATGGACTACAGCTGTGGTGGCAGTGACATTGGTAAAAATTTAATCTTGGAAATACTGCAGAGGGAAAAAATGACTGCAGAAGTTGGGAAAAATAATTAAAAAGAGAGAAAGGAGTTTATGATGACACTGACTGGAATTATCTCAGTCAATGAGAGTTAAGAAGACTGTAAGCAATGTTGTATGAAGTGGAAAAGGTGGTAAGTAGAGGAAGGTCTGGTTTAGTTTTAAATATGTAGACCTTAAATATAACTTGACCTTTCAAGAGTGTAACAGCATACTGAAATGGTTTGTTTCAATGTGTTCCAACTTAGTAACTCAAAATGGTAGTCTAACACTCACAGAATGTCTTCTTTTGCAAAAGGAAAACATGAAGTACAGCAAGAATCATCAAAAACACATCAAGATTTCATCAGACTTGATTTCTAACCTCTAAAGCATGGCAAAATTTAGTAATAGGAATGGATGGATTCTTACTCTCTTCTTCCTCGTCCATTCACTAACCAAGCAATGAATTCTTTGGCAGCTTGACCTTCCAAATAAGAGGTGATATCACTGGTGTAGGTTCCCTCAGCATGTCTCTCAAATTCAGCATGACGCTTGGAGATTGCATTGCTGAAAGAAGAGCAATACTGTAGGATCAGACTGCATTACAGACTACAATTTTTTAACTTATATTAATTTATATTCCCCACTAAACTGACATTTCTTATTAGAGAGAGGGGATTTCTTTGCTTCTGAAATTACTCTTGGTATTTTTGTCTTTCAGTTCTAAAAGCCTGTGTTATACAGTACAGTTTTGTGTAGAAACAGAACTAGTTTAGAACTAGTTCTAAACAAATCAAATTAGGTGCTGAAATCCTATAGAGCTGCATTGGAAAGACTTTCTGCTAGATTAATTAGCTCTGCTCAACAAATTTTATAGTATTCTACAGATATACTTTTTGTTACCTCAGTAACACCACCCAATAAGCGCTCACCTAAAACTTCCATTAAGTTAGTCTTCTTGTGTTCAGCATTTCTTAGCCAAACTGTTCAGACTTAACCCTTTTTGATATCAGTCTGCTGCACTTTGAATTGCTTTGTGGACATCTCCAACCAAGTGATAATCTTGGAACAATTTCAAACCTGATAAACTCCAGCTTAATAAAGAAAATAATCTCCCTAAAACATGCTTTTTTTCTCTGATATGGCAAAATTATGTCACACTGGCCCTTAGGAAGATAAACTTAGGAAGAGAAGTAGGCATATTTTGGAATATTTCTGCCCAATTTTCAGGGCCTGAAGCACTTTCTATTATATTTTGTCTTCCTGGAATTTCACCATTCCTCCCAATTTAGTACCATCTGCGTTTTCCATCAGCATGCTAACTCTAGTTTGTAACATTTTTGATGAAATGTTAATTTTGTTGAGATATGCTGTTTTACTGAAGCTGAAACATTATCACAGATTTTGTATGATATTGACAGTGTTTTGAATGGAAAGGTCTTTGTGATCCAAGCTGCCCTCTCTGGATTTTCTAACAAAAGGTAGAATGAATAGAGGTATTTAAATCTGTTTTGCAAAAACACTTAGTGTTTTGTTGTTATTGTTTGCTCCAAATTTTGAAACCCCCAAACCCTCTCCCAGAATCATTGTCAGGAAACAAAATTTTGACCTCCAGCAGGTCTTGTGTTCTCCTTTTCTGTTATGAGCAATTTGTATAAAATTTGACAGAGCACAGAGGGCCAAATATTGTATCATGTTTTATCAGCCCCCTAAAACTTGGTGCCTTCCTTAGTATTCTAATTGGTTTTCTTTCCCTTAACACAATGATTTTTGGCAACCTTTTTTTTGTATTTTTTTTTTTTTTTATTCTCTACTCTCCTTTATTACTTGGTATGTTCTTTCCTAAAATCTGTTCTCATGCCACTGCATTCCCTGAAGCCATTGCACACAGCTATAGCACACAGGTACTGGAATAAATACCAGACATTTTCTTTCCTCATAAAAAAATGGGTGCAGAACAATTTCTTTTGATAGGTATTTCTTGGATTATGTTAACATTGTAAAGAATACTAGTTTTCTTTCTTGTTTAACAGAAAATGAGGAAATGAGGTTTTTGAGTAATGAGTTGTGGCAACTAGAATACCTTGAGGGCTGGTCCGGGAATTTGTCATTCTCTTTGTCCTCCTGTCCTTGTTGGCTGTAGAGGAATTCCACAATCATTAGATCATTATTACCAGTACATTGCAGAGCATGCATGAGCATGACAAGTTTCTATTGGTTATTATTTAAATGTTATCATAAACAACCATGACTGATGGATGAATATTATAAATACTTTCAGACTTATACATTTAAGAAAGAAATTATTTACTATGAAGTTAGTGAGGTGCTGGAACAGGTTGCCCAGAGAAGCTGTGGATGCCCTATCCCTGGAAGTGTTTAAGGTCAAGCCAGATAGGGCTTTAAACAACCTGGTGTAGTGGGAGGTGTCCCTGCCACCTCACCTGAAGGGGGTTGGAATTAAATGATCTTTAGGGTCCTTTCCAACCCAAACTATTCTATAATTCTATAATTTAAATTAATACAATATCTAGAAATTATTACTTTATATTTTAAAGGCTCCCACAGGGATTAAAATGGATTTTTTTAATTCTGTGGACAGATCTTTTCTAGAATACAGGGCACAGAATTACATACTCTTACATTATGCTTACTCTCAGCGTGGTAGCTTCTGTTTAAGCAAAGTGTATCTTTAAAAAGACATGGCAACTTACACCTTAATGGTGTATTTGTAATCCAGCAGTCAATAAAGATTAAAATTTAGCTCCCTTTTCACAAATGAAACTTCAGGATTAGATTAACCATAGAAAGTTTTATTAAGGTCCAAAGGTGACATCTTTATATTATCTTTACTGACATGATTCATATTGAACTAAGTTGATTCACTGAAACAATCTGTCCCCAAGAGGCTGATGTAGTCTCAGTTTGGGTGGTACATCAGAAACACTTAATTTATCAAGACATTACACTTGATTTATCCAAATTCATTTGACTGATTTTGCACATACCCCTAATTTCTAATAACATATTAATTATATATATAAAAATTTTCCTTCAGTACATTAATCATTTGACTGTTATACATGGCCTGTGATAGGAAACTGAAACCAAGAATCTGAATTCAGTCAGGTACTAGATTTTTGGCTGTTTTCTGTATATGGAGATCTATAGCAATGTGAGCAAAAAGGCTTACCCATTTCTTTTAGTGCTCATTAACCACTGCACAAAATCCTGAGCTCGTCTGGTGTCCAAGTACTTGCTGTAATCACTGGTGAATGTACCTTGTGAATGACGCTTCACTTCATTCAGCTGTCTAGATTCATCTAATGGTTCAGACTGGGAAGCTTTGAATGATCTGAGAAAAGTTTAGAATCTGTTGTTTGACAATTATAGTACATTCTACACTGGCTTTTCTTTTAACAATGTCATTTTATAGTATTACAAGGTAAAAAAAAAAAAGTGACATATTATTGATCACTAGCTGGCTGGTAAAATTAATCAATATAGTGGATTGGATATTGCACAGTTACAAGGTCTTCTTGAATAACTAAGGCACCTATTGTTTGAAATAGTGAAAACTTCTGTGCCTCACTTTGTAAAGTATCACTTTGGAAGTATTAAAAACTTCCTAGTTCCAATGGTAGATTAAGTACTTTCAATAATATATGTCACAGTATGTTTTGCTTTGAAGTATAAGAAAACAAAGTTAAGGCCAAGAGTTTCTAGAAGTTTGATCTACAGAATTTACCTTGACTTCTCCTCTGTATCCTGAAGAGGATTTTGCCAGCTGCCTTGAACTATCATTAAAAGGAGCCCAGCAACAAAATAAACGCTTTTCATTTTCATTGCCTGTAAAAACAGAAGTAGGGCAACAAAGAAAAATGTAATCATCTTTACATACCACTGAATCAATTATATCAAAAAGAGAGATCCTTAATGCTGATCTAAACTTGAAGATATTGAGAGCTTGTATAACTGGATGGAGACTACGATGCCTTGGGTAGGCATTCAAGATGTAATATCTTTAGGCTTTAGTCTGTGTTCCAGACTGCAAGGTGAGCTGAGACTAGCTGCATCCTCAGTTTCCTCTGTAACCTGAGTATAAAGGTCTGTATCTCCTTTGCTCTGCTTTCTTCTGATGGTAAACATTCGATCTGTTTCTATAACATCGTTTTACAGCAAAACTAGTGTACTGCTGTGACTTTTATATTTTTCCATCTCATTTACTATGAAAAAAAAAGCAAATTGCTGTCAAGACCTTTGTCACATCAGCAACTCCTCATTCGTTCTTCCTGACCCTCCATGCTCCTTTATTTTTTTCCTTTTTGGAAATAAAACATATTGCAGTAGTAGGCTTCTGGAGTGAATGGCTTATTGATAGGTGACTCTTTACTTGAATTAGATACTGGTTTACTCATACAAGTAGTACAGTTCACTTTTAGTGAATAGTCACCTGTGGGAAAAATGTTCTTCCTAATTCCCTATGTGCTATGATTTTCATTATTTAATGTACTATTATTAACCTGTTAACATATAATCCTGAAAAATGAGATGCTATTTGTTTTGGGCTCACAAAACTCCGTGCAAAAAGGACTATGAGCAGCTGATGGCTAATAGTCTCAAAAGTGCTTTGCATTGAGGGCATCTGTATAAACAGGAATTGAGAGGAAATCTACTTACAAAACAATTTTTTTTTATTATTATTTTTATTTTTTTTAGTATTTATTGTTTATTGGTTTTGATCCCTTAAATTTCTGGAATGACTGTATAGAAAAGAAAATGAATTTAAAATATTAGGTGCTTTTGACCTCGACAAAGAAATTAAATATACCATTCAATCAATGAGTAAATGCAATTAAATGACTGATGAATAGTAAGTCATTCTAACTTAAAAAAAATCAGTATAGATAACATTAAAAGCAACAGAAGTTGCAGTGAGTTCACAAGAGCAAAATGTCGCTGGAAATAATATCATCATCACGCACTTGGACTGATACTTGAGTATTTGAAAGAGCCCTTCTGCCATCCATGGCATTTTTCTATGCAAGTTTATGTTACAGCCTGAAAAACATAGGGGTATATGAAATATGAGTGCACCGAAGTAAAGTTATATGTGTCAAACTAAGACCCAGGAAAAAAAAAAACAGCCTCCCCACTAAATGTAATCTGCATTGAACTCCTCCTCTGTGGTAATGCCTTGCTGCAATAGGCTGGATTTAAATATACTATGGGCTGGAGGAAGCCATATGAAAGTTATGTAGAAATTATATGTAGAGAAGGTATAGATTACTGTTTTGAGATTTGGACATGGCTCTGCACTGAGCTGTGCAAAACATTTACTCCAGCATCAATAGTCTTGCTTCTGTAGGACTTCTACTCTGTCCCACTAGTATGCCCCGGCTTCAGAGAAGAATTTTTTTTTGGAAGTGTGTTTCTTGCATCTATTATGAAATGTACTTGTAAATCTCGACTCTTGGCAGGCATTTTATCTACAGTTAGGAAAATATATTCTTTTAGTACTTTGTGAGATCTAATTTTTAGATAATCTTAATGAGTAATGTAAATACTTTACTACAGTACCTCAATGTCAGTATCAAAATACTGAAGTATTTTGAATCTAAATCTTAATAAAACCTTGATAAAAAATGGGATAAAAAAATTCCTAATGTGTATGGTGACTCTTTTTTGCCTTCTGTAATGCCCTGATATATGAGATTTAATTTCTACACCTACATATATCCTGCCTATAGTACCAACAAATAATGCAGTGGCCACGTAATCATTTTGTCTTATTATAATCCTAGCTATAGCATAGAACTCTCTTTTTCCTGTTTCGTTTGGAGCTGTAATTTGGTGGTGCAACACTGACATCCAATGTCAATCCCACAGAATGCATAATCTCACATTTCGTAGTCTTCCAACAATGGAACAAAAGCTTTGCCTTATTCTTTGGGAGATGACTGATGTGATCACAAAAATGGTTTGGTTGCAATGCAA
>CM021771.1:21984151-22000456 GCA_011076525.1 Nettapus auritus | reverse complement strand
TCCAATGTAGCCATAAATAAGTCTAGACACCAAATAGAGTCTGGCTACTGCAGCAAATGTAAGTAAATTTCCCATGCTTAAGGGTACACAAGCAGACTGTTATACTTTTACTTAACCTGATAAACTAGAAAAAGTTAGGTATTTTACAGCTTCCTGTAGCATTGTTAAAACGTGATACAGTTTAGACATAAACCTAAGTCACTGACATGGAATTGAAGAAATTGCCTCATCGTTAAACCAATCTGTTTATAATAGTATCAGACACCAAAGTCTTTTCTTTTACATGAAACTTAAATACTCAAAGTACATTGCAATCAGTGAACAGATTTTCAGTTCTCTTATATCTCAGTGCTATAGAACCTGAGATATAGCACTGTTCACTGGCTACCACTGGCAACATTATGCCTTAAGAATATGTTTAAAGTTAAATGTATGCTTAGTTTCTTTCTAATTTTTTTTTTTTTTTTTTCAGAATCAAAATCTGAAGAAGTATAAATGCAGTTTTTAGAAATTGTTAAAATCTTCAAGTAAGAGAATTCAGGCCATTAATAAAATAAGCACTTCAAATGCACTGACCAGCTGTTAAACTTTTATCAAATTATTACCTCAAAAACTTAGAATCAGTTGTGTTTGTTCAATGTTTAATACTTGTTACTGGTAACCCAAATCAGCAAGAGCAGTTTTCTACAATTTAAAGGAAAAACAGTATTAAAATAACAATTTGTTATTTTAATCTTGGGAACAGAAACATATTTTGTAGACAATAAGAGATGGTCAGAAAAAGATATTTGTTTAGTTTATTCCTGTTAAAAAAATATTTTCCAGATCAGAAGAAAGTTTTTATTTGATTTAGTTACTTAAGTCACTAGTAGATAATGCCAAAATACACATGATCTTATTGGCAGGGTGCAGGAAAACTGAAACTAATCTTACACCCCCCCTCCACCCCCCATAGAAATACAAACAAACAAACAAACGAAAACAAAAACCAAATAAGTTTATTCCTATGCATATTAAAATAATGGAAATGTTTTCTTTTCTTTTTGATTAGAGATAAAAAACATAAGATACCATAGTTTGAACTGCCAGAAAGTATGTAACAAATGTCTCTCAAATCTTGATCGGAAACTTATAGTATTGAAAATATTGACTTGTGACATCTATTTTGCATTTGAAATTAGAAATTGATATTATTTCCTTGATAAATCTGTTTTCTAGGTTTTCCCATGTATTGTACTGCAGATGTCTTTTCTACACTACAATTTTACAATTTTTTGTACAATTTTAACTAGCTTAATCTTGCTGAGTTTTCAAAAATGAATCTTTCAGAAGTCAGATTCGTATCTATTTCCAGTTTAAAAATAAAAATTATGGAATTACATCAGTAAAAGAGGGAATATTTTCATATGAAAATGCATGAATGAGTAAAGTAGATTTCTATTAATGTGAAAATTGCAGATAGCAATTATTTCTAATTATTAATAAATAACTTTTTCAAATAGATGTGCTTTACATCTAATTTACATACTGCAATGCCTTGTGCAAAGTTCTGTAAAAGATAATGGTTCTAGTATACAGAAATCCATAGCAGGCTAAAAGACTAAATGAAATTTTATAAAATAATCACAATAACTTTTGAAATGTTTTAGTTTTTACTTTTATGCTATAAAATTTCTCTCTGAGATCTTACAGTGATAGGAAAATTACAGTTGTTTGAGGCAAACCAATCTGAAACTAGGGCAATGGAGTGGCCATCTGTAGGGTGATGGAGTGACAAGCTGTCTTGGACAGTTTTCAGTCAGTGTCTATATAAACCCATTTACTTTGTTTGCATTGTGGCAACTTAATCCCTGTTGATTCATATTTAGAAAGTAGCTGTAAGGAATGAATATTTAAAAAATCTAAATATATGATATAAAACAGATAAAATAAATATATGAGATAAGAATAGAAAAATCAGTAATTATGTATTTCACATTTAAATTCTTATTACAATGCCTGTCTTTCATCTTTACATGCTTACTCTCCCTTCTTTCAGTTGCTTCTGCAACCCTAACAGTTGATTTCCCATTTTGGGATCATTCTCTGTTGAATTAATTCAATAGATTAAAAGATTTAAACAATGATGTCATTAACTTCAAACATTAATGACTATAACCACAGAAGAAAACACCAATTTGTTGAAAGACCCTGGACCTGTACTGTATTGGACAATGCAATACAGAAAATGCACACAGCTTTCTCAAACGAACTGTACTAGTGTTTCACATAAATCTTACCTTTTTATTCTTTGAAGTGATATATAGCAGTTGGAGTAGCTACTCTCTCTTCTGGAACTATGGAAAGCCTTGAGGATCCTGAGATCTGCCTAGCTGCCTCTTTTGCATGGACTTATATATATACTGTTCAGCTCTAGTAAGCATTACCAGAGTGCATCATTGCTGACAGTTTCCTTATTCAACTTAAAAAAAAAAAAAAAAAAAAAAAAAAAGTCATCATATTTGCTATTCATTTCATTTGATAATTTTACAAGCAATTTCACACATTCATTCTGCTTACTTTATGACATCAATGCTAACATGGATTTGCAAAAGTATGGTAGCTATGTCCAAAGAAGTAAATATCAAGCAGAAGGGCATTAGGATGACAAACACTGGCTAAAGGTGCTATGGATTAAGGTAGCAATTTCTCCAAATTCTGATTTGCCACATTTAACACTTAGTATTGAGCAAAATCCTGGTCCTGTTGACATTAATAATACCACTTAACCTAACAATTTTATCAAGATTTATAAATTTAATACACTGTTAAAAATAAACAGCATTACTACCCCAAAGTGCTTGGTTAATTCTTCAAGTAATCTTTTGCTAATATAATAAACATGAAGAGATGTAAAGTACTACAGGGATGGCCACTTGCCATACATGGAAACGTACGGACACACATGACCACGGACATGTCAAATTTAACAAAAATATTTGATTACCCTTAGACGTATTATGCCAACTCTATGAAGTTGAAAATTCATACTCACTTATATGAAAGTTCATGAAAAATATGAAAATTCATACTCACTGGAGAACTGTATGCCAAACTTTCATTGTAAATTGAGTTTCACACTGTGGCCTACAGATTTATACAAGATAAGCCTTTTGCTCATGTGTCTCCAATCCTACAAGGAAATAATAATAATTAAAAAATACAGATGTAAGTTTTATAGCTGTTTATGTTCTGTACAACTACTATCAAGATCCTAAAACATTCAATAATAAATGGTGGCAATTTCATGTCTGTGATGGGGCAGCATTGCTGAAGACTCTGTTCAGTGACCTGGTGACCACAGGTAGGAGAGCTTGCCACAAAGCTTGTCAGTGGCCCTTGCAGCTGAAAAAAAATCTGCCAGTCACGAATATGGGGATTTTATCCTGTCTATGAAGCAACAGGTGAGATAACCCATTCAAGAAATTCCTATAGAATTTTCAGGACTTTCTGGTATATTGTGATAATCCTTTAAAAAATGAAAAAGGGCACAAATACATATATAATTATCATATATGTAGAATACCATGCATTCCAGGAGAGATATTAAATATGAAGGATTCAACCTTGAGTTTAACTTCTGCTCAGAAGTGGGAAGGGTCTGGAATTACAGTAGACATCTCACTGAACATAAATGACAGCCTATGATCCAGTCTAGAGTGGCCCATTTTCTAATTGTGACACAGAAAATGCATACCACTGTACACCCTCTTATTTCCCCTAACACTGTTCCTTGAAGCCAGCAGACTCTTCTTCACTGAGGTAATTTTCTGCTGGTTGACCATAGCCAGATTGGCATACCCCATATTGTACAACTGAAGCAGTATATAAACATAATAACACTAATATTAGAGTGGCAAACAAAATTAAACAGACCGGTCCTAGATTTCTACCCTAAATGCCTTGTTGTATTACACACTCCCAGTACACCCACACTACAGGGGTAGGGAAGCACTAGGTCTTAATACTCAGTCTACAAAATCAGTTTTAGTTTTTTTGGAGTGTTAGCATATTTTTATTCTGCTCTTGGATCCATGTACTGAGATTCATGGTCCCATTTTGTCATTTCTAGCTAAAAAGCAAGTGACTTCTGATGCTGCTGAAAAGTTGAGAGCACTGCTTCTGGGTCTCTCATCGTTGCCTTCAGTTAGTTCCTTCAGTCATTTCAGAAAGCCTTACTTGTCCTTTTTGTCAGTCTCCCTTTTAATTACTACTTCATTTTCTCTATTTTCCACATTCTCTTCCCCATGTCCTTTTTCTCCCTGCTTGTTATTGTATTCTTTTTTCTCTCCCAGATGTTGAAATCATGGAACCCCAGTCATTGATTAGCATAGCATATACAAATTTGCATAGATATTTATCAAGTTTGGCTTTTCAGACTATTTTGTTTGAAATGATCTATTAACAACCCATCCCCATATAACAACCTTTCCTAGGCAAACACCAGTGTAATATCTAACACATAGTACCAAAGGAACGAAAGTAAGCTTGGAAATGCTCAAAATCGAATTCATGAGATGCCAATCTCATTGAGATACTTTGTTTTCAAAATTATGTTTTTAATCTACTTTCGATTTCCACTGCAAAATCATATTTTAAATGCAATTCCTACACTAAGTGTTAAAAGGCACTCTCTTCACGGAGTTGGTCAGTTTTTTGTGTCCTGCAACGAGGCAAGTTCCCCAGCTCTGCAGTACCCCGATACGACAGCAGATGGTGATCAAAGGGCCGTTTAGACCGTAGTTTTTTTTTTTTTTTTTTTTTTTACCAGAATATATATGATGCATACTTACTTGTTAAAATGGATTGCTGCAGATGATATCTCATTGCATGTTGATTTTAAGATGCACAGCTTTTTGAACAAAAAAGCCAGAAGGTAAGAAATTACCTTCCCCTTCAGGAAACAGGCACTTCTTTTATCTCTGTGTATTTTCTTGTGTCAGTTAAAATTCCTTGTTTACAGTAGGATGATTTCAGGAAGAAAACATATGAGACAGCAGCTCAGTGCACCTCATTGGGCAGGTTGTTACACAGGCTATAGCATCTAGCAGGTCATCTAGCATCTAGAAGATGACTGCCTGATTACTTGTTTTTCAAGTGATACACATACAATAAAAAGTACAGGAAAGAAGCTGCCATCAAGAACTACGCACCTGTCAGTTGCCATAACTGAATCTAGAGAAATACATATTTCAAGAGCACAGCAAACAAGAAGACAGAAAATTGTAATGACTCCGTGAAACACGCATATGTACACATCCTGAAATAAAATTTTTCCTTTCACATCATAAAATACAATAGTTTGCTCCTCAGGCAAAAGTCAAGGGCTCACTCCCTTCTGTATTTTAGTTCACGTATGAGACAGTACTTTCAAATGAATCAGACTAAGAGACAGAACCTAAAAGTGAACTGCCTTATGGAACAAGAAAAAATTATTAAAAAATATTCAAGATTTGAACATTTTAACAAATTAGGAGGTTGCTTTTAAAAGTGAAAAAAACAACATTGCAAAATGCTTAAAAAAAATAACTTTTTTTTGTTTGTTTGTTTTGTTATTAGCACCTTTATATATAAGTCTAAAGAAGATATGAGAGAGTAAGCTGTATATTGGGATATGACTAAAGGCCCACAGCCTTTTCTTTAGTACATGGCACCCAAAGCCCTCTCACTCTAACCTTCTCAACCATGAGTTCAGAGGCTTGAATGTGAATCCCTTTTTGTTTTCCTATCACGATAATCAGGCAGAAGGGTCCTTCATTCTCATTCTGGAAATTAGTATCACAGAATCACAGAATCACAGAATTTCTAGGTTGGAAGAGACCTCAAGATCATCGAGTCCAACCTCTGACCTAACACTAACAGTCCCCACTAAACCATATCCCTAAGCTCTACATCTAAACGTCTTTTAAAGACCTCCAGGGATGGTGACTCCACCACTTCCCTGGGCAGCCCGTTCCAATGTCTAACAACCCTTTCGGTAAAGAAGTTCTTCCTAAGATCCAACCTAAAATTCCCCTGGCGCAACTTAAGCCCATTCCCCCTCGTCCTGTCACCAGGCACGTGGGAGAACAGACCAACCCCCACCTCGCTACAGCCTCCTTTGAGGTACCTGTAGAGAGCGATAAGGTCACCCCTGAGCCTCCTTTTCTCCAGGCTGAACAATCCCAGCTCCCTCAGCCGCTCCTCGTAGGACTTGTTCTCCAGGCCCCTCACCAGCTTCGTCGCTCTTCTCTGAACTCGCTCAAGCACCTCGATGTCCTTCTTGTAGCGAGGGGCCCAAAACTGAACACAGTATTCGAGGTGCGGCCTCACCAGAGCCGAGTACAGGGGGACGATCACCTCCCTAGCCCTGCTGGTCACACTATACATGTGTTTACATGTATACAACCTATACATGTAAACACATACACACATAAAACATATGGAGCATAAATCTTACACATGTGCATGTGTACATGCACATATAACACACAAATGTGTGCAACAAGTGTGTTCCATGGCTACACTTTGGAGAGCAGGAGTGACTTTCTGAAAAGAGGGATTAGTTTAGGGTCTCCACACCTTACCACAGCATGCAGCTCCGTGCTCACTGACATGGATATCTACGGGTTTGTACCTCAGAAAACAGAGTTATTGAAACTATGCAAATATCCCATACTGTCTACTGACAATAAATTGGAATCGCTCTGTTTGAAATCAATGGAGCTGCCTCAATTTGCGCAAGCAGAAGAACTGGCCAAGTATGTACTAGTTACTTTACATTCTCAGAAGACAATGTTCATAATTGAAAGCAATACCAAATGCTCTTAGCAAATACTATGAATTATTCACATTAAATATAGAGCATTCAAATGACTATAAAATGTACTAAACAGCTGTGCCTTGTAATTAGAACTGACTGGCAAACTGGAAAATATTGAATGTAGTCTGAATTTTACTTGATATCTAAGTAAAATGAGTATAACACTAACCATGTTCTGGAGCCTGGCTGGAGTTATACTTGATCTACTAAGGATGTTTTCTCTTCAAACTTTTTCTTCTTTGCATACGTAGCAATCCCAAGTGAAGCAAAGAATGTAGTTCCATGTTTGGAACATGTATAGAACATGTATAGAAACACTATATGTTCATTGATACATACAGCATGATATCGTTCATTGATACATGCATACGCACAACATTAGGTAGATGATGAAAATGCAGGTTTGCTTTGCACCTCCACCTTTATTTTGTAAAAGTTAACCAGGATTTATAGTGGAAACTGACTTGTAAACAGCTCTGTCTGGGGCTATTTCTTCATTCAGAGAAAATATCAATGCCCCACCTTCAGAGGCTAGTATACCTTGTTTATAATCATAGAATATCCCGAGTTGGAAGGGACCCATAAAGATCACCAAGTCCAACTCCTAAAAGACAGTCTCAAACACCAAGTTCCATTGTCTGAAGTGATATTTTTGGGTATCTTGAGTGTGAGAATATTATTCAAAAGGGGAAAGAAAATAGGGAAGTGCTTAGCATTTTCTGAAAACTGGATCCTCTAAAATGTCTTAGGGTGGAAAGCAATATGTTGAGGACGCTCTTTCATCAGCTTAGAAAATCTTGTTGTGAAAAGCTATCATTTCTTAATTTCAAAGTAAGCTGTGTTCCAGCATTGGCTTTTACATAACATATTCTATGTTTGCATTATACACATATACTTTTTATTCATACATAAAACCAACCGTTTGTTAGCTTCAGCTTGATTCATCAAGACAAGTCCTTCTGCAGAACTGTTAAACACTGTAGGCTGTATTAAAAACGAACAGGGCAAACAACTGTCCTTGAAAATGTCTGGTGATGGTTATAAGTGGATTGTGATTATAGAAAACAATGCAGAACAGAAAACATTTTCTTCTAGGGAAAATGTACGTAATTATCTGAAATAAGGGTGTAAAGAAGACCAGCCAGGCTGTTTTCAGTCATGACAAGTGAGAGTACAAGAAGTAATAGGCACAAACTGAAAACAGGAGGTTCTGTCTGGAACAACTTATTTGCTATTTGAGTGACTGAGCACTGGCACAGATTGCCCAAACAGGTTGTGGAGTCTCCCTCCTTGGAGATATACAAAAGCTGTCTGGACATGGTCCTGGGCAACCTGCTCCAAGTGGCTCTGCTTGAGCCACCTAGATAATCTTGGATTGGACAAGAGGTCCCTTCCAACCTCAATCATTGTGTGATATTGTAATGGTAGGTTAGAAATGCTCTGCACCATTTCTAATGAATGACTGCATCATTACCTGTTATTAGCACAGGACAGCTACTTTGATATATGTTGTATATGTTTGTAAGTTTTTTGTTTGTTTGTTTGTTTTAGCACTCACAGTATCCTACAACATTTTTCCCCAGGTCATCAAAATACATGACTGCTCCGTCATAAAGCTTTCAGGTTCTACATTATTCCAGCAACTCAGTGTAAACGTCTCACTCTGCTGAAGACATATTCCCATTCTTTGGCAAGAACACTGTATAAAGTAAATAAATTAATGACATGAAAAACAATGAAGCAAAAATGACAGCAGCATGATGCACTATTTTTTTTTATGGCTTATCCCCACAACTGCTTCCTACAAGCTAAAGTAAATGTTGGACAGTTTGGAAGATGTGTACTCTGATTGCCTCAGGAAATAAATAGACATACGGGCAAATTAACGATGAAATAGCTAACACATCCCTTGGGAAAGAGTTACCTTCTGTTATTTTGTTTGACACATTTTCCAGAAATGTCCCTTATCTCGAATGCTTCCAGAAGATTCTGACTACAGGCCTATGGGCAGGGTGTAACCAGTGCATTGTATTACTTTATTACTTGTAGTATCCACAATGTGTTGGTTTATCTGGTCAAATTTCTAGGGCTTGCAGGATTTTTCAGAAGTATAAAGTATAAAGGTGCAGAAATTTAAAGAGAACTTAATATATTGATATTAATGTGAGATTGATACCATGCATTTTGAAAATTGCTCTGGGTTCTCACTGGCATATTCAGATATCTAAAACCTTTGAGCGTCTGCTACAAGAACCTAATTTTCGTCTCTTTCAATGCAAATTTGCAATGGTTTCTGTAGTGTTGTATCAATATAAAAAATGGAGAGTTAAATCTCAGTAATTTCAACTGAATTGTATTCCTTATTTGTAAAATAATCACATTATTGAGAGTATTGTTTACAGCAAATGCACGTAGGACCATGTAATCAACATCTAATTAGCCCCACTTCATGTTATATTTGCTTAACATTAACTTTCTTAGAGCTATAATTTTTTCCTTTAACCATTATAGCAGTTGAATTTTAATTACATTACCAACAAAAAGCTCATTAACGTCACATAATTGGCAGTGTTTCCAAAAAAACCTGAACTAATTGAGTATTTTCTGAAGAGTTCCCATCAAAGTATAATTTAAACATTACAAACAGCTTGGCAACTACATTTACATAAAGATGTCTGAGGAATGTTCTCGTGCGGAAAATCAGATTTGATATTGCCATTAACAAAATGAAGGAATCCGTTACATAGCAAATCACTTCTACATTTTAATGATATTGGGTAAACCCCATCTTATTGTCAAGAGTGAAATGAAAATGAAAAGCCTGTTTTTTCCACAAAGAAGCAGCAAACCAATCTCAAAGAGTTAGGAAGCAGCTTTTCTTTGTGGGAAGGCTACTCCACAATCTTTTTCAGGTTATTTTGTACCCTCACTAGCTAAAAGTAAAGATGAGATACTACATTAGACAGATGACAATTCTTATGCAGTAGGCTAACTCAGAGTTTTTTAAACATGTGACCAGAGAATCATTTAATCTAAAATGGATCTCCTGCCAATTATCTTGTTCATACTCTTATATTATGACAGGACTGATTTAATTACTAATCAAAAGAATACATGTGTTCCAATCACTATTAGCTTCTAGTGTTTTTAAAAGACTTCCTAAAATAGTTTTACTGGAAACAAAGCAAAGAAAACCTGCAAAATCCTTTGATTTTTTTCCCCTCAGTTTGGGATGAATGATCCTAGAATTAACTTGAATGCCAAGGTGAAGATTAAAAGCAGGCTAATGCGGCTCACATAATCTGAACACAGGCAGAAAAAAAACATTGATATGAAATAGCTATCATGAATGTCCTGCTACCATATTTAAACCTGAACACAGAGTTCAGCAGAATCAAGGTTTCAAGGAAGAGCTGAATAAAATTTGAACACAGCATTCAATATTCTGGATAATTATCCATATTTCAGCTTCAAATATTGTGTGTTCCTATCCCTGCTTGGATTCTGTCCAAGAAATTGGAAATATAAATGTATTTTGGGAAATTGGTTCATATTAAGAAGTTAATTAGGTACTTGCACTACTTTCATTGTCCTTGCCCATTTTACAGTTATACTTAACAAATACAAGTGTATTCATTTGGCAATATGCCTTAGCAATGGACCACCTAGCTTTGGAATGCAGAATGTAGTTTAAGCAAGATGGCAATAAATGCACATGCCGTGTTACATTCTGATTTTATTTTTTTCTATCCAACAGCTGCTAAATGTGCCAAAACATGTATTAGCACAACATCTGCTAATATACAATATAAAAAATGGATGTAAACATCAGGTTTTTAACTTCAGAGTTCCTGCTATCAATCTACCTGAAAACTATATAACCCGGGCCCTGTTATCATTGCATTCTCCCGGAGATCTATCAGATGCCTTAGCATGCTCTGAATAGCCCATCTATTCTGACAAAGAAAAACATTGTTTGAGGAAATGGGTCATATGTGTGTAGAGATGTTTGCTGGAAAGGCCTGGAATTCCATGGTTCTCATCAGTATACCACTGAAAAAGAAAGAAAAAAAAAGCCATAAAGCCCTTATGTTATCTCTTCAATTCTGTAATAGTTAAGCAATTCCACCATTTCATTACTGTATAGAAGAAAGTACGTGCCTCAAGTAAACAAACAGAGGGCCCTGTTATTTTTTGTTCCTTTTCAGTAGATTCTACAATATAGAACAAATTTTCTATGCTTTCTGTAGTCCAGGAGTAAGCATTACTGCCTCAATACTGACAAGTCTGTTGTATCAAGTTTTTAAGCAAAAGAGATTTCAGATGCCCTTAGGGATGAAATGCCCCTGATGTACTTGGCAATATAGGAATATCAGGCTCTCAGCAACAAGCTTTCACCTAAATGTTGTGCATTTCTGTTCAACACATCCTGCATTAAAGCAGGGCCCAAAGTATTATGACTGATTACTGCAAATAAGATATGAATTCTGCTAACTTAAGAAATAATGGTGAACACCTAACTACAGCAGAACGGTTTGCTATTAGAGACTTTTTCGTGTCATTAGAAACGAGAAGAGCAAAAATCATCTGGTCTTCTCATTTAAGGAGTAAGAGACACCTTTGGGTTGCAAAGTCTGATCCCTTTGCAGTGAATGTATTAACGTGAAGCTTAAAAGTATGTTGTTTTTTGCCACTCTCCCCCTTATTCTGCTTGTTCCAAAGTCTAGCCGTTTTATTAGAAAATTCTTCTAACTTCTGACATCAATGTATTTGTCATCACTTTATATACATTTATTCTTCTGCTAAAACTGTTTTTTTAGCTTCAATAGTTTTTTTTTTTTTTTCTTCTCTGTAGTTATCCTCCATTGTATTCATAGGCAGGATATTGCATACCTATTTTTCACTAGACTAAAAATGTCCTGCTTTCATAAAGTAAATCAAGGATGTTCCTTCGATTTTCCTTCTAACTCTACTGAGACTTTACTGTAGCTGAACAAGAATGACTACAACTGCATACAGAATACCAGATACTTGAGAAATAGACCAGGTTTGCTAAATATCAGTGAAGTTTGAAAATGGGGAATTCACAAAAGGGCCTACAAATCTCAAGAACAAGGGGATCCATGTTTTGTAAGTTCATGGACCTGGGAAAGTGGTCTGAGGCAGAAGGCCAGTATGTTTGATAGCAGGCAGATCCTTTTGCCATTAGTCTGGAGAAAGAAGGTGCAGAAGCATTGCTTAACATATAATTCAGTGCTACTTTTTCCCTGTTCATTCCTCATTTATGCCTTCTAACCTTGTGTCTATGTGTTTCTCTGTTTGCCTGCACCTGCTACTCCAACTACTCCAAGCAAATTTTGCAGACAACTATTTTTTTTCCCCCTCATCCTGGATACAGTATATGGATAGTTCATTCCCTTCTTTTCCCCTGTGTTTCACCTCCTGCCTGTGGCAGGCATGTCCAGGTAAAGAGAATCCATCAGAAGCACTGATGGATTTGGTCCCAGAAGCCAGCTTTTTAATCTTCCTCTCTTTTACTAGCTATCAGAAACTTTTATAAGAAGGCTGGATTCTCATTCTTCTCCCTGGCTATTTTTAAAAGCCTCTAAGTTATTCTTTATGAGAGAAATTTCATTAGCATCCAAAGGGGAAGAGAGAAACAAAAACAAATAAACAAAAAAAGAGCAGGAAAATCCTCTGAAGAAGAAATTACTTATAAGGAGTAACAAATGCACTAACAACTGAAGAATGTTCTGTTGAATTGGGTTCTTAAAAATGTCACCAAATATAAGATAAGCTTATTGATAAAAGCTATAAAACACCGTTCAAAATGAAAAATAGTCTGTTATTTACCATTGCCTGGAAATCCACTTGTGCATTAACCAGAGCTTTTGCAATTTGTGCTGAGTTCTGGAAATGTACATTATCTGAAAAAAAGGAAAAAAAGTGATTGGCTGTTGAAAAGTGTAAATACCACAAAGCATAAAATTCTAGTGCATTAAGTTGTGTCCACTAATTATTGAGTGACACAGCTGACATGACTAAGAATGACTAAGCACCTTATAATATGTCATATGGAAATCTAACAAAGATCTAAGTAGTCATCCTAATCAAAGGCACAGAAAGATGCTTAACGTTTTTCAAACAAAGTGATTCTGGCTCTGTATTTGTACTACCATTTGCAAACCTCACCATCTGCTGTTCCATGGATGAGGAGATATTCCACGTTTTGGAAATTCTTTGCTCTTGCCATCACAGTTGAATTCTGTTGAGAGGAAAAGTGAACAGTTCAGCAGCTTCAATTTAAGCCACGCAATCACAGAGCCGAAAGGCTTCCATTAACCAGTGTAACCACAATCAAATAGTTGGACTGGCATAATAATGACAGCAGTGACTTCATCTCAATCTGAGATTAATAGAAACTATATACATTTATGACCGCTTCACAAAAAGCATAGTATCTACATTGTGGCATTCTCTGAACTCTGCATTTCCTGGCTACCTAGCCAGCTCTACCAGAGCTGTTTGGTATTGAGCATTTCAGCTGTTGGGGTTAGCATGGAGAACAGGTACTGAGAACACGATACAAAAACCTTTATAGGAGGCTTTGAGTTAAATTTTTTGGGTTTAATTTAGGGCTGTCTTATTCAGAGCTGGTATGTGAACTGCTAGACGAAGTTACAGATTTCCTATCAATGTGAAGAAAAGCAGAAATGCAATCTGTTCCAGGTAGGGGAGGTTCTGACTGTTCGCTATGTAGATATTATTATCAGACAGCTAAATTTGCATGAAGCAGCTTGTATACCATAGTTAAGGGTACAAACCAAAACACTGACATCTTAACCTCTCTCACATAAATTCTTTCCTAAATTAATGATTTGCACTGTCAAATCAATGAGAAAATAAGTATGCTACAAGTTATCACATTTACAATTGATAAATACAAAAACCATGAGGAACTACAGAGATATGAATTTCACAGTGGCAGCTTTAGCTGTTAGAGGGCTGCCACTAGGAGAGCTGGCAGGTCATTTTATTTCTTTATTTTTCTGGTTGTCCATGGAAGTGTGACTCAGGTTTAAGGCAAATGAACACAAAGAGAATTCTTACCTTGTAGTGCTCAAGATTATCGGACTCTACAGGAAGACCCATAAATCGTTCTGTGTAGATAGATGCTGTGATATTAAAGAAAAAAGCTAAAGATATTTTTGCACCTCCAGTGACACATAGAAAATTGACTGTTTATTTTAACTATATCTGTTCTGCTTGGTTTCCTCATAATACACCAAATCTAAACATACAAAAAAATATGTAAGTTATTTAATACATGTCCTCCAAACAGTCCTTATAGAAATAGTGATTTGATACTCATCTGTGGAGTTAACATTTTGCGGATAAAGGTAATTAACTGATACTGCTTTATGCTACTCGTCTGAACTCCAGAAGTCAGTTGAATGAGCCAATAAATGTGTGTGGTAGAAAGACAACACACACTACTGTTGACATCTTAAAAAGAGAAGCAGAGCAGAATTTCAGCCTGGGATGTGTATGGGTATATATAGTTAATATGGAAAAAACATTGCCCTTATCCCATTGAATGAATATAAGCAACAATTAAGGGGGTGCAGGAAATGATACAGGCTTGCACTTAAAAACTTGCGATTAATTTTCAGGTTTCTGTCCAGTTCCTTTGTCTAATGATAACAGAATATTAATGGATTTGAAAAAAAAAAAACACAAGCATGAATAACAGAACAATATCTAACACCAAGAAACCATTAGGTTTCAGTTATCTTTAAACTGCCTGCATATTTGTAATTTAACTAATAGTTATGAAAATCTGTGGAAAATTGATGCAGCACCTGTCACTACAAGAGCATTACTTTCTTTATGACTTCTCCTTGAAAGAGTAACCAGCGCATACTGAGTGGTCAAGCTGCAGTATTACAGGAATTTTATTTATTTAGTGGAGTCAGGGCTTTCTGATGAAGAAAAGCTGGCATCTTTCCCTCCCATATTTAGAGGTGATGGCCATCGTAGTCAGTAAGGAATTGAGTTTGTCTACAGAATCACAGACTAGTTGATGTTGGAAGGGATGTCTGGAGGTCATCTGGTCGAACCAGGACCAATGCAGTATCCTTCAGAACTGACTGCCTAGGACCATGTTGACCATGTCCAGACAGTTTTGAATACTTCCAACGTGGGAGACTCTGCAACCTCTTTGTGTCAACTTGTGCCAGTGCTTTCCCCATGCAGTGAAGTGTTTTCTAATGTTGACAGGACATCCTCTAGGTGAGTTTATGCCCATTTCCTTGATGTATTTATAGGAATTGATAACATCCCCCCCAAGTCTTCTCTTCTTGAGGTTAAACAGTCCCACATGTCTCAGCCTTTTCTCACAGGGGAGATGATCAAGATGATCCAGTCCCTTAATCATCTTCATGGTCCTTTGCTGGACAATCTCCAGCATCTCCATGTCTCTCTTGTACCGAAGAGCTCAGAACTTGACACAGCAGTCCAGGTGTGACCTCACCAGTGCTGAATAGAGGGGAAGGATCACCTCCCTCGATCTGTTGGCCAAATAAAGCCCAGGATACTATTAGCCTTCTTTGCATCAATGGCACATTGCTGACTCGTGTTCAACTTGGTGCCCACCAGGCCCTCCAGGCTGTTTTCTGCAAAACTGCTTTCCAGCTGGGTGGCCACCAGCAAATGTTAGTCCCTGGTGTTGTTCCTCCCCAGCTGCAGGACTTTGCATTTCCTCTTGTTGAATGTTATGATGTTCCTGTCTGCCCATTTCCTAGCCTGTTGAGGTCCCTCTGGATAGCAGCATCACACTATGGTTTATCATCCACTCCTCCCAAGCCACTAGTTACTGGCCTCCAACTAGATTTTGTGCCACTGATCACCCCACTCTGGGCTCAGCTGTTCAAGCAGTTTTCAATCCACCTCACTGTCTGCTCAGTCAGCCCATACATTAACAGTTTGTATTTGAGGATTTGTGGGAGTCAATGTCGAAAGTCTTACTGAAGTCCAGATAGACAATATCCACTGCTTTCCCCTCATCTGTACCTTGTTGTCCAATTTCATACACTGCATTAGAATAATTTCAAGAAATGGTAGAAATGAGAGTTCCCCCAGGGATGGAAAATGACTCAATATAGCCATGTTCCCATGGGTTACTATGTATCCTTTATATATGTTACCACCAAGTGCTAAAGATGTGTACTGTGTCTCCCAGTCTCCCAGACCAGCCAGGTAAGGCTCGTGAAGATAATTTGTAATAAACTAAACATAAAAGAATCTAAGTAGCCTATCGTTTATCAAAATTCTTTATCGTTCAGTGAAAACAGAAAATGTGCAATATCTGTTGTCAACACAGTGTCAAACAACCATATTGGGCTTGAGTTTTCAATAAAATAAACTTTTTTTTTTTTTTTTTTTTTTTTTTTTTTTTTTTTTTT